>CM042166.1:74437354-74464854 GCA_023376005.1 Doryteuthis pealeii
AGAATTCAATAAAAAATTTGAAAACGGATGGGTATCCGAAAATAGACAACTGAAACTTACTCTTTCATCACTTCCGTTTTTCAATGCTAATTTTCCTAATTTAACTATTTAGTTTAAAATAGGAAGTAAAGAATAAAATTACAGTTATTTCTTCTTGTTAATGAATTTCTTTTAGGATTTATTGAAGAGATTTTACTCATATTCATTAAAGATAAAACCAAACAATTAGAAATCAATAAATACCAAGCACATTTTTATTAAATCAGGTTTTTTATATCAATATGCAAATTAGCTTTACGTTTACACTGAAAACTGGTATTTTGTTGTATATATAAATACAATTGCATATTATTAGTATTTAGGTAAGGCCAACAGTATTAATAATGTCAAACAGTTTTTATTATTAATTGAGGTTTAAATAGAATCATGGAGAATGTGACGTAAATAACTGTGACTTGTGTAGTAATCTAGTTTCGGTTACAGACAGAAAAGCACACAATCTCCATTATAATGATATAATATATATATATATATATATATATATATATATTAGATGAAAATAGCATTTAATGTAAATAACTAAAAGAAATAATTTAATGTACTTAGATTTGAAGGCTATTTGCATAGTTCCCATCTTGTTTTTTCAGTATATGTTACATCTAAGTGGTACAGCCGTACAGTAGTACTGACACATCTACAATTTTCAGATCATTTTATCAGAAGGATCAGATTTCAGTGAATACAAGTCGTGTTTTAATTAAAAATGCCCCTGTAAAATTTTGTATGTTATAGTCGACCAAATGTGGAATACTTTCGCTCATGACAACAAGAAAAACAGAAAACATTTTAATTTCCTTCTGATAAAGAATAATTTTATGTTTTCTACCGAGTTAGATAAAAAGAAAATTGGTACCGACAAAAACTGAACTTTGTCAGTCAAGTTGAAGAAGAAAAAGATTTGAGTGGGAACGAATACATCAAAGGACGTCCAATGAATAGCTACCTTCTCTTGATGTCTCGAGAGGTGAATGATCTCAAAGATGAAAACCGTACAAATATTATTGATATCAACTCGGCTTAGCTTAGTTACAACATGAGGGCAAAGTAGGAAGGTAAAACGGTAGGATTATAATTTTGAACATATATTTTGATTTGGGTGGGCTTTTTTATGTTGTTTGGTTGGATTTTGCAGCATGTTGACCCTGGGGTTATCTTATGTACCAATCTTTTGATTTGGGTGTTTTTTTTTAGAGCGAGTGGTTGGTTGGATTTTGCGGCATGGTGACCCTGGGGTTATTTTATGTACCAATCTTTTGATTTGGGTGTTTTTTTAGTTTTTTTTAGAGCGAGTGGTTGGTTGGATTTTGCGGCATGTTGACCTGGGGTTATTTTATGTACCAATTTTGATTTGGTGTTTTTTTTAGTTTTTTTTTAGAGCGAGTGGTTGGTTGGATTTTGTGGCATGTTGACCCTTCGGTTATTTTATGTACCAATCGTTTTATTTGAGTGGGCTTTTTATAAAGTGGTTAGTTGGTTGGATTTTTATGGCATGTCAATCCTTGGGTTATTTTATGCCAAACATGTTTTGTTTTATTTATCTATTCTTGTTGGGTAATCAATTTTTTAAAACACTTTTTTAAAAACTCAGTTTTTATCTTTCAACCGATAGATAGGACCCTAACAAGTACTACCAACTCCGGAACAGAGTGGACCTGGGAGTAATGGCAATGAAAATGTACTCCACACTCCCTAGGCACCAGAATTGGAACCTCAACCCTTGATGCAGTTTAACATCATAATCAAGACCATGGTTATTTACTGTCTAGCCTCAGTAAGTGGAGTGTCCGGGACTGCTCAGCCACCAGGATTCCATCCTTAAGCATTACAGGGTTCCCACCCAGTCGGTATGTTCTCAAGGCTCCTTTTCTTGGGATTCAGTGGAAACTAACACCACTAAGACACTCAGCCATGGCCTTCTAGCACATATATGATAAAAAGGGAAGCGTGTGGTGTAATGGTTAAGTCATGGGAAATGGACTTGTCGCCCCGAGTTCAAATCCTGGACGTGGTAATTGCATTTCACTTAGCGCTAATACCCTTGGGAAAGGTATGAATCCTACTCTCCCTCCAGCTATGGGTAAATAGCAGGGCAGACTGGGCTCTTTAACCATGACTAGGTAACCAGTCTAGGAGAAGGAAAACTCTGAATTCAAACCAGTTGAACTCCGCTTAAGAAATTGACCTTGTGTCGTATCCTGCTTGTGCGGAGGGGTTGGTAAATATATATATCATAAAAAGGGTTAGTGCTTGCCATCAGGGTAATAGGGTTGTGACAATCATATAAATGCTTGTACTTGATGTGACCAGCTGACTGATCCTAGAGGGCCTCTCCAACAGCTCATCCAGCCTAAGTAAGGGCCAAAGTGGAGTGTTCTTTTTTAGATTGGAAATCAGTCTTTTCTTGTGGTCAGTGTTCAGATATTAAAATAAACTAGCAAACATATGCACCCTCCGTAGGGTGCAAGTATTTAAGTTTTAATATAATAAAATATTATATTAAATTAGAAAGGCTAATGAAACTAAATAAGAATGCAGATAAAAAGATTTGATACAGAGGTGGGTATAATCAAAAAATAGAACATCTAAAACTAAGGAATGCCGACGGGATCAAGCATTTTTTGCACCTGCCACCCATGAGTCTCAGCTCGTGGGACCTTGTGCCTAACCTGGGTACATGGTAAATACCTAGTATGTAGATAAGGCCAACAGTATTAATAATGTAAAACAATTTTATTAATAATTGAGGTTTAGATAAAAATAAAATCTTCTTCTTCTTCTTCTTCTTCTTCTTCTTCAGAGTCCCTTCTCTTCTTCTTCTCTTCTCTTCTTCTCTTCTTCTTCTTCAGTCTCTTCATTCATTAGTTTCTTCTTCTCTTCTCTTCTTTCTTCTTCTTTCTTCTTTCTTTTCTTCTTCTTCTTCTTCTTCTTCTTCAGTCTCTTCATTCAATTAGTTCTTTTTCTTTCTTCTTCTTCTTCTTCTTCCTTCTTCTTCTTCTTCTTCTTCTTCTTCTTCTTCTTTCAGAGTCCCTTCTTCTTCTTCTTTCTTCTTCTTCTTCTTCTTCTCAGAGTCCTTCTTCTCTTCTTCTTCTTCTTCTTCTTCTTCTTCTTCTTCTTCTTCTTCTTCTTCTTCTTCTTCCTTCTTCTTCTTCTCTTTCGAGTCCTTCTTCTTTCTTCTTCTTCTTCTTCTTCTTTCTTCTTCTTCTTCTTCTCTTCTTCTTCCTTCTTCTCTTCTTCTTCTCTTCTTCTTCTTCAGTCTCTCATTCAATTAGTTCTTCTTCTCTTCCTTCTTCTTCCTTCTTCTTCTTCTTTCAGAGTCCCTTCTCTTCTCTCTTCTTCTTCTTCTCAGTCTTCTTCAATTAGTTCTCTTTCTTCCTACTCTTCTTCTTCCTTCTTCCCTTCTTCTTCTTCTTCTTCTTCTCTCTCTTTCTTCTCTTCTCTTTCAGAGTCCCTTCTCTTCTTCTTCTTCTTCTTCTTCAGTCTCTTCATTCAATTAGTTCTTTCTTCTTCTTCTTCTTCTTCTTCTTCTTCTTCTTCTTCTTCTCTTCTTCTTTCAGAGTCCCTCTTCCTTCTTCTTCTTCTTCTTCAGTCTCTTCATTCAATTAGTCTTCTTCTTCTTCTTCTTCTCTTCTTCTTCTCTTCTTCTTCTTCTTCTTGCAGTCTCTTCAATTCAATTAGTTTCTTCTTCTTCTCTGTAATGTGATGTAAATAACTAAGGGAATTGTGGCTTGAGTTGCGATATAGTTTTGGTTACAGACAGACAGACAAAACACACAATCTCCATTATAAATAAGATATGGCCCGCCTTGTCCTTGGAACGACACTCATGAACAGACCCACAGATGGGCAGCCATATTTGTGCAGTCTGCGTAGGAATGAAACTTAAAGATATGGAATGAAAATATGTTCTACTTGGGGTTGGAATGTTACAGTTAACAGCAATTTCCTCTTGTCCAGACTATTAGCCTGAAGCCACGGGTGTGTTGTACCCCAGCCTGACCCATGAAAATAATACAATTTCTAGAAACGTTGAAAAGATTTAATATCATTGTTTCTTTTCCACCACTTTACTTTTGCCTCCAGTCATCAACGCTACAACATGCTGACATTTTAGGGCCATTTTAGCTCATTTGGTAGAGTGTCTGACTAGGAACCGCATGGTTCCGGGTTTGATACCAGCCCTCACCAACTCAGCATATGAGTAGCACAGGGATCTGTGCAGTAAAGTGAGGAGCTGATGGTAGGTGTTGCTCTCTGCCTCAGATGCCAAAAATAATCTCGGTCAAGCACAAGTGAAAAGAGGATAGACTGTCTGGATGATACTGACTTTAGGGCATCCCGGGAACTCTCGACGACTTCTAGTACATATATGATAAAAAAGTTTGGGTAGTTGCTAAAGATTAACTAATTCTTTCTTTCTTTCACTGAAAAGACCATACTGAGTGAGTGAGAAATAAACAACCTCTTAGGCCTATCTGCAAACCACTCCCGACGACTTATTACTATGGTAAATGTTGATTAGAAAGATTTTGTTGCTTCCATTTCCAGTTAGGAGGGCCCATCTCTTTGCAACTTTTTTACACCAGCATCAACTGGTGTCTTTCCCTGGAGTTTGAGTGACACCATGTCTTCTTTGGTCTCTAGGAATCTTCTGAGTATTCTAGCTGATCTTAACAATTCTGTTGTCTGGATGGTCCATGATTTTTCCACTTATTTCCCATTCCTCATGTCTTTTTTCCAAATCCTTGAGCCAGAAAGAAGGAGAAAAGACAGCAGCCCCAGAAAGCATCACAGTTTGTGTACAGTCAGTGCACCAAAGACAGTCACTCAAGAATTGGCCTGCACAGTCACTTGCGCAGATGCAGATAATTAATCTTTTTTTTAATTATTATTTTTTTTTGGGAGGGGGCACTACACCATCATCCTTAGTGCACCGAAAGGTGCCAATGTCTTTTTTTCCCCAAATTCTTGGGAACTATTTTAAGGGCACCAACAACAATTGGTTTCATTGTCATATTCATGTTCTGCAGTTTGTTTGTTTTTTTTAGTTCTCTAGCAAGGTCCAAGTATTTGTCTATCTTTTCATTTTCACTTTGTGGTCAGCAAAATCCACTAGATAACAAGTTCTCTTTTTCTTAATTAACACTAGGTCTGGTCTTCTGGCTGGGATTAGGTGATCCGTTTTTTATTGCAAAATCACAAAGAATTTTATGTGTCTTATCTATACATATATAAAGGGCGGTTGGTGTGTATGTATGTCCGGATGAAATTACAAAAATAAAACAATTAATGATAAAGTAAATATATATACACATTAAATATCACTGGTTCTGGTTTTTTGTGCAAAAATTATGAAGATTTATATTTGTAGATATTTAAAAATCAAAATATACATAGAAATATCACTGTTTCTGTTTTTTTGTGCAAAAATTATGAAGATTTATATTTGTAGATATTTAAAAATCAAAATATACATAGAAATAACATTTGCTCACTATTGAAATCTATGTTTGTTACATCTCATAACTTCTTTGTTGGAATATTACTTGTACTTATATATATTTACCAGCCCCTCCACACGAGCAAGATGCGACACCAGGTCAATTTCTTAAGTGGAGTTCAACAGGTTTGAATTCATAGTTTTCCTTCTTCTCCTAGACCGGTTGCCTAACCACAGTTAAAGAGCTCAGTCTGCCCTACTATTTACACATAGATGGAAGGAGAGTAGGATTCATACCTTTCCCAAGGGTATTAGCGCTAAGTGAAATGCAATTACCACATCCAGGATTTGAACTCGGGGCGACGAGTCCATTTCCCATGACTTTAACCATTACACCACGCGCTTCTTAAGTATTACTTGTACTTATATGTACCCATGTGTATTTAAAATATTAAATACAAGTAAAAGAAAAAATCTATATAAAATAAGGTCAATAAGCCTTCCAATTTATCATAATACCTTTAAATCCAACAGCATGTACATGCTATAAAGACTTTGGGCAATCGGTGGTATTTATTTTCATGTGAATACTTGAAGACCCTCTAGGATTTGACAAGGCCATGAATGGTGGAAAATGCAATAATTATTCTTTCTTACAGTGAAAATTCACTCGGTGATCATATTGTTTTTTTCTTTTCTGCTTCTCTTCTCTGAGCAGAAATATAAAAAATGAGCCAACTGGAAAGCCCACAAAACTGACAACAGGCTGAAGACAAATTTGATAAGTTCTATTCAATAAAAAACAAAAATGAAGAACTTTAAAAAAAAAGGAAAAAAAAAAAAAAGGAATGCATGACTTTTTCCAAATGAATAAAATCCAGAAACTTGTCAAATTTTACAGTTTCTTCTTTGTATGATAATCGTTGTGTCAAGGTTATCAACAGGTGTAAGAGCTCTGATGCTAATGCCTTAGCAAAAAAAATAGTTACGGAATAGGGGATTGCCCAAATCCTCAGATACTTTCTGGATTGGACTCTGCCAAGGTTGATATCGTCTTGTGTCAAGGTTATCAACAGGTGTAAGAGCTCTTTGATGCTAATGCCTTAGCAAGAAAAAATAGTTACGTGATAGTGGATTGCCAAAATCCTCAGATACTTTCTGGATTGGACTCTGCCAAGGTTGATATCGTCTTGTGTCAAGGTTATCAACAGGTGTAAGAGCTCTTTGATGCTAATGCCTTAGCAAGAAAAAATAGTTACGGGATAGGGGATTGCCAAAATCCTCAGATACTTTCTGACCAACACTGACACACCCCAATTATGAATAAATAAGAGTATTTACGGGATTCGAAGGAGCTCTTATTTCTCCGTAGTTGTAGGCAAATTGTCAGACAAAGAAGGAACAAACACGAAAATAAATGCAGACACTTGCATTGACAAAAATTACATAAATGTTTTTGCAAATTTTATTGGTATTTGCTACGGGACTTATCTGAGAGTTAAGCAGAGTTCTTGGAGTAAAGGTTGATAATGAGAGTAAAATCTTTTTGCTGCTATTGCCTTCAAGAGTGGTTTATCTAAGAGCTAACTTACCCAATTCTTGATGGGTATGAAAATATAGTTAAGCAGAGTTCTTGGAGTAAACGTTGATAATGAGTTTAAAGCTTTTTGCTGCTATTGCCTTCAAGAGTGTTTATCTAAGAGCTAACTTACCCAATTTCTTGATGGGTATGAAAATATAGTTAAGCAGAGTTCTTGGAGTAAACGTTGATAATGAGTTTAAAAGCTTTTTGCTGCTATTGCCTTCAAGAGT
The DNA here is from genome assembly GCA_023376005.1 of Doryteuthis pealeii. NCBI lineage: Eukaryota > Metazoa > Mollusca > Cephalopoda > Myopsida > Loliginidae > Doryteuthis > Doryteuthis pealeii. The sequence goes on from CM042166.1 coordinate 74,444,664, forward strand.
GGTTTATCTAAGAGCTAACTTACCCAATTTCTTGATGGGTATGAAAAATATGGGTTATCCTCCCTTGACTCAGTACCGGAAGTAAGGGACTAGAAGGGTGGAAGCAAGAACCCTAGAAATAATCAGAACAGTAAAAGTACTGGAAGAGAGCAGACTGGGAGAACAGAATCAGACAGCAGCAGAGATGGTTGACATATATATACATACATATATGTATGTATATATATATATATATTATATATATATCAGCAAGCTAATATAATATATATATATATATATATATATATATATATATATATAATATATATATATATCAGCAAGCTATAAAACAGCGCATATCTCAGCACAGATTAACATTTAGGGATAAAAAAAAATATAGAGAAACAACTACACTAGCAAAATATGTGTGGGCTTTAAAGAAAAGTAGGGAAGAGATACGGAGGTGGAGTGTAAAATAATTAAGAGAACTCCATCAGATAAAGGAAATGATAACCCATGCATGCTGGGCTTGCAAGAAAAACAAAGAATAGCTGAAGGCAAAGATGGTTGGACAAAGCAACTCCCTGAGAAGTCGCTACACTGCGTGAAACTATAGTCGGAGGATTTTAACCCATTTGGTTTTAAAACATATATATATATATATATCTTATTATAATGGAGATTGTGGGTTATCTTCCCTTGACTCAGTACCGGAAATAAGGGACTTAGAAGGGTGGAAGCAAGAACCCTAGAAATAATCAGAACAGTGAAAGTACTCGAATTGAGCAGACGGGGAGAACAGAACCAGACAGCAGCAGAGATGGTTGACAACTACTCACCAACACAGACACACCCCAATTATAACTGAATAAACATAGCAGCAGACCCAACAACGACTGAGCCTACAACCAGAATTCTTAATACCCACAAGAACTCTAGAAAAAGATAAGTGTGTTACGAATTGTTACTTTATATATATATGACTTGAAACCGCTGAAGTTTGGGCAGATAAGCAACTCCAGATAATCAGGATTTACATTTTTGAATTTCATCTTGGATGATTTGGATGGTTTCATTTTTAACCAGAGTGTGTCACACGATGATAATGGTCAGAAGATTAAGGAACAAGAGTATTAATATATAGATGGTTGCAAGTAACTAGTAATAATAATATTAATAATAATTATAGTAATTCAAGTAAATATTCTTAATATAAATAATTTGTAGTTATATGGCATACTTAATATAAATAATTTGTAGTTATATGGTATACTTAATATAAATAATTTGTAGTTATATGGTATTCTTAATATAAATAATTTGTAGTTATATGGTATTCTTAATATAAATAATTTGTAGTTATATGGTATCAAGTATTTAAAGCAATTATATGGTTTCTGGTTATTAATCATAATAATGCTTTGTAAACAATTATAGCTTCAAGCAACTATTAATATAAATAATTTGCACACAGTTTTATGGTATCAATTATTTCAAGCAATTATATTTTTCTAGCAACTACTATTAATAATAATAATAATAATAATCCTTTGTAAACAATTATAGCTTCAAGCAACTATTAATATAAATAATTTACATACAGATAATGTGTTTTCCTATTAAATACTATGAAAAATATGGGTTAACCTCCCCTGACAGATTCCGGAAGTAGGAACTAGCAGTGGCCAAAATCCACAGAACAATAAAAGTACTGGGAGAGGGAAGATATCCCTACAGGGAGAACAGAACCTGACAGCAGCAGATTATGGGTGAATGAATATAGCAGCAGACCCAACAATGAATGAGCCTACAACCAGAAATCTTAATCCTCACAAGAACTCTACAACTAAGATAAGTGTGTTACGAATTGTTACTTTAATATATATATATATATATATATGACTTGAGACCGCTGAAGTATTAAGTTTTATCAACCCTTTCGCACCACATTAAATCCCTTTTAAAATATAATAACCTTGTCTTGTTTTTATTCCTTTCTTATAGCAGAATTTCTGTTATTACTAATAATTTGTACACGCTTATATGGTTTCAAATATTTTGTAGGGTTGAAATAGGTTTTGGAAGAATAAAGATATCGATAAATTTAACAGTCATTAAAATAAGTGCAAACAGTGGACTCAGAAATGAGACACACCCAAGAAACACCCAAGCCAACCAAAGTCAACTCAACAAGTATTTCAAGTCATAATAATAATCTTTTGTAAAAAATTAAAGCTATAAGTATGCATTTACCCAATCCCTCCACTCGTGGGTGAGTTGAAATAGGTTTTGGAAGAATAAAGATGTCGAAAATTTAACAGTCTTAATGGTTATTAATAATGTGTTTTCCTATCAAATACTATGAAAAATATGGGTTACCCTCCCCTGACAGATTCCGAAAGTAGGAAAAATCCTCGGAACAGTAAAGGTACTCAAAGAGGTCAGATGTCCCAACTGGGAGAAAAGAACCAGTCAGCAGCAGTCAACTACTGACCAACACTGACACACCCCAATTATGAATAACCAGCCGACAGAACTAGGATACTTGGGCTTTAGGTTGCTGACACTACCTATTACTGATGATGATGATGATGCCCTTATCATTAACAGTGAAAGCTTAACACAAACACCCGTGACCAGGATTTGAACCCGAATCACAGAAGTTCATTTTTTTATGAGGATCGACTCATGCTTTTTATCCGAAGGGCATTAACAGTGAAAGCTAAACGCAAACAGTCCCATCCAGACTGAAGTTAAATATTCACAAAAGGTTCTATATATTTTCCAGTTAATTTGCTAAAATCATCAACTTGTGTATTTGATATTTGAATTAACAAGGACAGTATCAATGAGAACATCCGACAACTTGTTGTTGTGTTTAACAGAGAGACAAGATGGAGACTCTTATGTTTTCTGTGTCAAGAGAAAGATGCCAATTGAGAAAAGAAACTGGTACAAAAGATTTTATCAGCTTTGTTTCTCTACAGTAAATGTTTTTCCATTCATAACTGTTTATATTCAAGACTTACATTCATAATATTGGCGGACAGAAAAGGACAGATAAAAAGAACAGAAGGAAATGTTTACTTGGAAATATGACAAAGAATTAAGACATTTCACAAATAAACAATTGCTTCCCAATACAAAAAGAGTGTCATGTGCTTGAAAAGATGACATATATATATATATATATATATATATATATATATATATATACTATACGAAACTTGTTGGTAAATCCTCGCGGTGAGAAAAAAACTAGCAAATAGTTTGATTGTAAATATATATAATAATATATTATATATATATATATATATATATAATATATATATATATATAAGTAAAGAAATAACAAAAGACTTAGAGATTTTAGCTTTATAGTCTATTTCAGAGAGAAGAAAATCCACTACCCACCCCTAACCACCCCTGCCCCTACTGACAACCTACTGTTTTCACCATTTTGAAAATGTCCTTCATTGAAGCAAGAACTATATTCGAGTCCTGTAGAAGGTCTAAATGACTGAAACATTGCATCGTCGACAATAAACATCCAGTTTCCATAACATCCCGTGTTTGTCTACTTTTCTCCACATATTGTTGGATTAACCTCCTCATATTTCTTCTATATATATACAAAAAGAGTGTCATGTGGTTGTAAAGATGAACATATATATATATATATATATATATATATATATATATATATAATATACCAAACTTGTTGGTAAAATCCTCGCGGTGAGAAAAAAAAACAGCAAATAGTTTGATTGTAAATATATATATATATTATATATATATATATATATATAAGTAAAGAAATAACAAAAGACTTAGAGATTTAGTGTTATAGTCTATTTCAGGGAGCTTAGACAAAGTGTCTAACTCTCCCGACTCATCAGATCTGATGAGTCGGGAGAGTTAGACACTTTGTCTAAGCTCCCTGAAATAGACTATTATGCTAAATCTCTAAGTCTTTTGTTATTTCTTTACTTATATATTTGCTCTGTGACTCTAACATTAAGAGCACACATTGAGCTCTCAAACTGCGACTTGGTTTTTTGTAAATAAAACTCTTGTATGGTAAGGAAGATTTCTTCTCTGGACTTTTGGATTATATATATATATATATATATATTATATTATATATATAGACATATCTTCCATATATATAATATATATATATATATATATAATATATATATATATAAAGTCGATGGGGCAGCCTAAAGTCGGTATCAGCCAATCAGCGAGGGAGTCTATCCCCTTTTCAATAGCGCTAGACCAAGGAGATTGTTTTAACATCTGAGGTGGAGCACCACACCTACCATCAGCTCCTTACTTTACCGCACAGATCCCTGTGCTACTCATACGCTGAGTTGGCAAGGACCGGTATCTAACTAGGAACCTTGTGGTTTCTAGCCGAGCGCTCTACTGACTAAGCTAACCCGCCCCGACATATATATATCAAAGATTGTATCTATCTTAATCTCTCCATATATCAATTAATCCTTATCTGTCTGATCATATCTATCTCAGCTCCCAATATTTCTTTCTCTCTCTCACAGACGACGCATTACTCAATGAAATTCTTATTCAACTAATAATTTCATATCTAGCTACAGACATATTGATCCAAACTTATATATATGTAAATACATATATAGGCACACATGTATATATCATGGATGCTTGTAAATAAGTACATATATATTTGTTGTGTCAAGGTGGCTTCAGACATGAACAGTCGCAACACCATGAAGCCAAAAGGTCCAGAAGAAAGCAGCGACAACAAAGCACCGGCACATCAACATCTTTAGGGACAGACTTCACGTGCGACATCTATGGTCCAGAATGTTTTTCGAACATTGGACTTCATAGTCACAGGAGGCACTGTAACTTCAGGGACACAAGAACTATATAGTCTTCCGAGACTGCAATGCCGATGTTATATATCTATACATATTTTCATATTATCAATCAAAGCCTGAAGAAGATACCAGAAGATCTGAAACACGTGTTGCATATGTAAAACAAAAAGAATTAAACATTTTTTTTGAGAACAGAATACATTTTGCAGACCTTCCTTTTTTAATAAAATATTGAATTTTCTCCCGTTGGAACCAGAACAACATTTTTTATATATCTATACATATATAAAAGGCAGTTTGTGTATATTTCTGTCTGGAGGAAATTATCAAAATAAAACAATTAATGACAAAATAAATATGTATACACATTAAATATCACCAGTTCTTGGGTTTTGTGCAAAAATTATGAAGAATTGATTTATATTCAAAGATATCTAAAAATTAAAATATACATAGAAATAGCATTGAAATTCTACTTAGAAATGTCCAGTGTTTGTAAATCTTAAAAAGTAAAAACAATTCACCAGCATTCCTACCTCTCTACCCAGTTGATGCTGAGTAGCCACTTCTAGTATATATATATATATATATACATATATAATACTTAACATTAATAATATAGTTTAATATATGTTAAAACTTAACATTAATGATATACTATTTCTCTGAATGTTTGAGATGAGGCTTGAAGATTAGTATTAGCTGTGTTATTTGGACTATTGTCCCCATCTTCATTGTTATTTGTACAAGGTTTCGGCCGATATGCCCTCCGGCCTTCTTCAGGTATATCTTGTCGGACTCAGGGAACCTTCTTGAGTTCAATCCTGAGTAGAAGCAGTTAGAAAAATAATTAACACAACTCCTACCCCAGCTATGGTTAGCGGAATGAGGACAGGATACCCCCGTGGACTAAATAAAGGGTTAGGTTCAAAGTTCCATGATGGCTCCCGATTACGACAAGAAAGTTCCCGAGTTCGAAAAGAAGGTTCCCGAGTCCGAGAAGGTTCCCGAATCCAACAAGAAATACCTGAAGAAGGCCGGAGGGCATATTGACCGAAATGTTGTACAAATAACAAAGAAGATGGGGACAATAGTCCGAATAACGCAGATAATATTAATGATATAGTTTAATATATGTTAAAACTTAACATTAAAATATAGTTTAATATATGTTAAAACTTATGGGCCGGGTTAGCGCAGTCAGTAGAGCATTCAAGTAGAAGCCACAAGATTCCTGGTTCAATACCGGCCCTCGCCAACTCAGTGTATGAGTAGCATAGGGATCTGTGCGGTAAAGTAAGGACCTGATGGTAGGTGTGGCGCTCCACCTCAGATGCTAAAAATAATCTCCTTGGTCTAGCGCTAGTGAAAAGAGGATAGACTTCCTCATTGTCTGGCCGATACTGATGACTTACTACTTTTATGATAATTCAATTATTACAATGATAATTCAATTATTACAATGATAAGCTTGATTTAACTATCTCCCTCATTTTTTTTTTCTTTCTTTCCTTCTTTTCATGATAGCGACATTAGGCTGCCCCGACAACTTTAATTTTCACTTTTATATATTATAGTCTTCCAATACTGAAATGCCAATGTTGATAATTTGTATGCGCATATATAGGTATAAATGTATGTGTGTGGGGAAGTTCTGTATATGTGCGCGGAGAAATGGCTGAGAAAATGCAGATGCTATAATGGAATAATCAAAGAGAAAGTTCCTTTGTAATATTCGCAGAATTCTTCCATTTATTATGATTTTGTAATTCAGTAAGTTAGAATTCTGATCTCAAAAGCCATAAATAGTAAGATTAATGTTTTTTTTTTTTGGTTCTTGAGACCCCCAAGAATGCTGAGAAGATCTGGAAAGGCAGCCTTTTCCCCCTAATCTTACTTACAAGATATCCAAATTCACGGATCCCCCAAAAGTCAGGTGCTCTGATCTTTTTCCTGCAATCGCAACAATTGAGCAAATATAACATAATAGGGGGCATGGAGCCATGAATATCTGTAAGTGAAACTATGTCTATGTGGGGGTGAAAACCCCGACACAAGTAGGGTGTAGACAAACTGTCCTAACTCATTAGTTGTCAAATCTGGAAAAGAATGAGTTCAAATCTAGCGCTTGCCTGCTTAAATAGGCAAGACGCCTGGTGAGGAAAAAACAGAAAAACGAGGGAAGACAACTCTTCCAGTCAACCAAGGGCAGATAATCCCACACTAGTGTCCGTAATAGTAATTGTTTGTTAGATACTTGTCCTTCACAAGGTCATTTACGCAAACTAAATAACTATCTTGATTATTTCAGTGGAATTAACCCTGAAGATCCTTATTTTGAAACTTTTATATTTGTTATAATACTGACTTATCCGATTAATACCTGTATCAACCAAATTTTGGGATTAACTCAATATCTTTTACCAGTAAGTCATTCCCTTTTATATATATATATATATATATATATATATATATATATATATATATATATATATATATAAGTGTATTTAGGCAGCATTTTTTCTTTTATACAGGTTTCGTTGAATTGAACAGACAATTCCTGTCTGACAAGTCTTTCATTGATCCGTTCTAATCTTCGGGCCATCCTTCTGGTGTCAGGGTGGAACTGGTATACCAGTCCACCGAATGTTTCAACACTAGCGCTTTCGGCAATACACTTTGCCATCCTCAGGTGGGAAATGATGGAATAGTTTTCATGTCTCGTTTTTAACGAGTAGAAGCAAGGAATTAGTGGAAGGTAATATCAATTGGTAGTGGGAGGTTTTTAGAATGGTAGTAGTTTGAACAAAGCAGTGGTGATTTTTTTTGTAGGGGGGGGGGCACAGGTTGTGATAAGGGGGGGGGATAATGGAAGTAATGTAGGCAGAAAATTATAAGCATTCTAGGATATGTTGACTTACTTCAAAGTTTATTTTGTTTAGGGTAGGTTTTTTTTTTGTTTTATATATAAAGCTTCAATTATTTGAAGTTTTTGTTTGTTTTTTTCTCTATGTAGTGTGTGTGTATTTTCAGTTAGAATTTTGCGGTAGGTAGAGGGGGGGCATGAATGTGTTTTAAGATGTTGATTAATAGAGCTGGAATCTGATAAGTGTAGGGTTAATCTATGTGATAATGTAGTCGTCGTGTGTCCAATATATGTATTATTGACACACACACACACACACACATATATATATATATATATATATATATATATATATACACTAGACAATACGTGACCCGTTGGGTCACCCATTAAGCTCTCGCTAGATGATTAGTGAATATAACTACCAAATCCACTCACCATAGGTCGGATGTGACACAAGTGCGAAAGTATGGAACATCCAGAAAGAATTGAAGTCACTACTCAGTAGTAATAGATCTACAGTACTGGTTTGCTAAATATTGCACCATGATGAGTTGGTTGGTCTGTTGTTTTGTTTTATGGCATATCAACTCTTTTTGGGTCATTTAATGCTGAATCAAGTCATTTTTATAAAGAAAGGACTCAGGTTGCTAACAGTACCTGCTGTTGCTTCTTAAGTAGTCACCCAATTAAGTATTGAACAGGTTCATTACTGCTTAACTTCAGTGAGTCTTGGCTGTGATACTATGATGGGAAGCCCACCAATACTAGTTGTAATGACAGTTGTTTGATTTGTTTGGATTTTATGGCATGTCAACCCTTTTTGGGTTATTTTATGCTGAAGACATTTTTGTTTTATTCATTTTTGATGGTATTCAAAATTTTTTAAAAAAATTCAATTTTATTAAAACTCATTTTTTTTTTTTATTTAACCCATTGATGGAACCCTAACAGGTACTGCCACTCCGGGTCAGAGTAGACCTGGGAGTAATGGCAATGAGGGGTATTACACACTCCCCAGTGCTCCAACAGCTACCGCCTTCTAGCACATATATGATAAAAAGGGTTGAGGTTTGTCACAAGAACAACGGGGTTGGGACAATCATATAGGTACAAGGGCTTGACGTGACAAGCCAATTAATTGGAGGGTGCCTAAGTAAGTCTAGCCTAAGTAAGGGCCAAAGGGAATGTTGCATGTCATGAACTGCTCAGTCGCCTGGGTTCCATCCTTAAGCACCATGGGTCGCCACTCATGGCTAACAGGTGGCCCCATTGGGAGGGGGGTCTTACTCCTCTACAGAGGCGCAACCGGTATATTCTAAAGCCGCAGCCAACAGGGCTGGACTTGACCATAATACCACGATGGGAATTGTAAAGGTAGTAGAAGTAATAATAGTTGCAGAAAATTGTTGCCCATCTCCTGCCATCTTGGACTAGATGGTCGGTCGGAGAGGCCCCCTCTAATCAATCGGCAGGTCACGTCAAACCCTAGCACCTATATGATTGCCCCAACCCTATTACCCTTATGAAAACCCCAGCCCTTCTTATCATATGGGTGCTCGAAGGCAGTGGCTGAGGATCTACATGTCCTGGGAATGACGTTAAACTCTATCTGATGGTGAGGTTGCAGTTTTAGAGGTTTGGGTAATGCTCCCTGGTCCACTCTGATCCAGAGTGGTAGTACCTGTTAAGTTAAATAGGGTTAAATAGAAAAACATGAGTTTATAAACAAAATTGATTATCCATTAAGAATGAATTTATTTCAATACTTTGTCGGCATTAAATGACCCACTGAGGTTGATGTGCCATAAAACAAAACAAATAGTACTAGAATTTTTATTGGCATTTGTGGTAATATTTTCCGATAGAGAAACCTGTGTTACCCATTTATTTCCATCTGATGAATATATTCTAAAGCCCCAGCCAACAGGGCTGGACTTGACCATAATACCACGATGGGAGGCCCACCAATACTACTGGTAATAGTTGTAAAGGTAGTAGAAGTAATAGTAGTTGCTGTAGATCTAATAGTATTAGAATTTTTATTGGTATTTGTTGTAATATTTTCCGATAGAGAAACCTGTGTTACCCATTTATTTCCATCTGATGAATACGGATCAGGAAACTGGAATTGTAATTATTTTATGCATAAACAGCTGAACACGAGTAATAAAGAGAAAGTACATTTTATTGACCTGATAATCACATATTCATATTTGGTTAATTTACTTGATTTATTTTATTTATTTCTGCTTCAGTTGATGTTTAATTTCAAGTCATTATTGAATTAAACACACACAAATAATAATAGGTTTTGGATTTTTTTTCTTAATTCTATTTTTCAATCATTCCACCAAATAGAAAATGTGTTTCTGTATTCAACAATTACATATCCATCGGATTTTTTTTGTTGGGAATAAGAAAAGTGAAAGAACTAGCACATGTGTTATACATTTATCCTGTTGGTTGGTTGGTTGGTGTGTAACCCTTTATATGCCACTATCATAGAAATCTATTCATTTATTTCTCTTTATTTAACTCTAAACAATTTTCTAAGAGCTGACCATTTCAGGTATTCGGGGGGGGGGAGGCGGCATTTTGATTGTCATCGTTTTGGGGGTGCTCTTTTAATTAACCCTTTATGTACTACTGTTTTTTTGTTTTGTTTTTCTTAATTCTATTTTTAAGTTTCTATATTCAGCAATTACAAATCTATAGCCTTTTTTTTGTTGGAAATAAGAAAATTGATAGAACTAGTACATGTGTTATAAATTGATCCTCCAATCAGTTGGTTGGTTGGTTGGTTGGTGTTTAACCCTTTAACTACCACTGCCATCATCAACAACATGGCGAAATGGTTGACAAGCTAGTATCATATTGATGATTCTTTAAGTTTGGTTTGGTAATGTTTTGCAGTATATCAACCCATTTCGGGGCGTTTAACTCTTTATCTACTACTGCCATCTGTAACAGTGTAGTGAAATGGTTGACTATCTAGTATTATATTGCTGATCCTTTCCAACTGAATAGAAATGTATTCATTTAATTAATTTCTTTTTTCTAACTCTAAACACAGGCAAATAATGATTTAAAAAAAATTCTATTTTTCAATCACTCCACCTTATAGAAAATGTGTTTCTGTATTGAGCAATTACAAATCCATAGGATTTTTGGTTATGTGAGGAATAAGAAAAGTGAAAGAACCAGCACATGTGTTATACATTTATCCTCCAATTGGTTGGTTGGTTGGTATTTAACCCTTTATCTACCACTACCATCCGCAACAGCATGGTGAAATGGTTGACAAGCTAGTATCGTATTGATGATCCTTTACTACTGAATAGAAATCTATTCAATTATTTCTCTTTTTTAACTCTAAACAATTTTCTAAGAGCTGACAATCTCAGGTATTTGGGGGTCGGCATTTTGATTGTCATCGTTTTGGGGTGCTCTTTTAATTAACCCTATATGTACTACTGTTTTATTTATTTTTTTAAAAATTCTATTTTTAAGTTTCTTTATTCAACAATTACAAATCCATAGGCTTTTTTTTGTTGGGAATAAGTGTTGAGAAATTTTGCTATATAAGGTGTGTGCTAGATGCACACTTTTATCTATAGACTCGGCAATAACCATGTGATCATACTCTTGGCCAATCACTGGCAGTAATGCTTAAATGGAGAACACTGACCATAATTACTTTGAACTTTCGTGGACGACGGACATAGGATTGTATCACTGGACCTTTACCAATACGCTGGATAGGACTTATTCGCAGGATATGACTTATTCACTTACCAAAGGATTCCATAACTCAGGACTTACTCACTTAAGCCCTTTTCAACTGGTCAAGGATGGCATTTAAAAACCTAACACTTAATATCATTTTGGGGTGCTCTTTTAATTAACCCTTTATGTACCACTGTTTTTTGTTTTGTTTTTCTTAATTCTATTTTTAAGTTTCTGTATTCAACAATTACAAATCCATAGGCTTTTTTTTTGTTGGGAATAATAAAAATGAAAGAACCAGTACATGTGTTATAAATTGATCCTCCAATTAGTTGGTTGGTTGGTGTTTAACCCTTTAACTACCACTGCCATCAGCAACAGCATGGTGAAATGGTTGACAAGCTAGTATCGTATTGATGATCCTTTAAAATTTAAATTTGGTTTGGTTATGTTTTGCAGCATATCAACCCATTTCGGGTCGTTTAACCCTTTATCTACCACTGCCATCTGTAACAGTGTGGTGAAATGGTTGACAAGCTAGTATTGTATATATATATATATATATAACTCCAGCAAGCCTCACTGTTTGTTTGCAGTCAAGACACCAGAGATTGCCATTCAAAAATCGGCCTGTTCAGCCACTCACGCAGATGCAGTTAAAAAAAAATTGTGCACACTATGTCATCATCTTTGGCAGACAGAAGGATGCCAACAATATATATATATATATATATATATATATATATATATATATATATATATATATATATTGATTAATTATTTTTTATATTTGTTTTTCTTTTTTGTTTTATGATTAATTATTTTTTATATTTTTGTTTTTCTTTTTTTTGTTTAATTCATACTGTCGGATTCATTTCCATATATATATATATTAGTACCTTACATTTCCTTTGGATCACAGCAGCAGTGTGGAGAGGGGGTATTTGCTGCATGGGCAACAGCTTATCTTCTATATGAACCTGCCCAGGCTATGTAAGTTCAAAGAGAGGAAGAAAAGAAGAGAAAAAAAAAGAAAAAAAGAAGAAAATAACCCTAAAAAACTTTGACACTACTCCATCATCTCTTGTAGACAGAAGGCTGCCAACCATATATATATATATATATATATATATATATTATATATTGGGAGATTATGTGCTTAATTAAAGTCATACCTAATTTGTTAATTAATTAATTATAATTAAATGAATTAGGCGTGCATATCGGTTTAAATGCACGCCTAATTCATTTAATTATAATCAATTAACAAATTAGGTATGACTTTAATTAAGCACATAATCTCCCCAAAAATTGTCAGCCTTCGCCATTTCAAACACATCGTTTGTTCACTTCATATATATATATATATATATATATATTATATATATATATAATATATATATATCAGTTTTATCAGAGTTCACGTACAGGCCGACATTTCGTGCTGCCTTTTCTAGGCTGTGTAGTAAGGATTCGGCTTGTGCAGGTGTATTTGTGAGTAGTGCCAGGTCATCAGCATAGTCCGCATCCGTAATAGTATGTGCGGGATATCGCCTGCTTCTTGCTTTTTTTAGTGTGAGGCCTTTTTATTTATGGGATCTAGTGATGTTCTGAGTACGTAGTCTAGGCATATGATGAATATATATGGCGCTAGTGTACCCCCTTGTAAGACATGGCAAACTCCTAAACTCTGTAGAACAATTTAGATACTTAGGCAGTAACATCTCCTCTACAGAAAACGACGTTAATGCACGCATAGGAAAGGCATGGGCCGCTATAAATAGATTATCTATCATATGGAGGTCCAATCTCACAGACAAGCTAAAGAGACAGTTCTTCCAGGCTGTTGTTGTGTCAGTACTGCTGTATGGCTGCACCACCTGGACCCTAACTAAGCGACTAGAGAATAAACTATATGGGAGCTGCACAAGAATGCTGCGGGTGATCATGAACAAAACGTGGAAACAGCACCCTACGAGAAAACAGCTGTACGGCCACCTACCACATATCACCCAAACCATCCGAGTAAGATGGACAAGACACGCGGGACACTGCTGGAGAAGCAAGGACGAACTCATAAGCGACGTCCTCCTGTGGAAGCCAGCACATGCACAAGCCAGTGTGGGCCGACCAGCAAAAACGTACGTTAATCAGCTCTGTGCGGATGCAGGATGCTGCATAGAGGACCTCCCGAGAATGATGAGCGATAGGGACGGATGGAGAGAGATTGTCATGGATATCCACGCTGAAGGCGTGACATGATGATGATATATATATATATTTGGGAGAATATGTGCTAAAAATGCCATATCAAAACATATCGTCTGTTTGTTTACTTCTCATATATATATATATATATATATATATATATATATATATATATATGTACTAGCAAATATATGCACCCTCCGGGTGCAAGTATTTAAGTTTTAATGTAATAAAATATTGTATTAAATCAGAAAGGCTAATGAAACTAAATAAGAATGCAGATAAAATGATTTGAAACAGAGGGAGTATAATAAAAAATAGAACAACTGAAACTTACTCTTCCATCACTCTCGTCTTTCATTTTTATTTTTTCTAATTTAACTATTTAGTTAAAAGAGGAAGTAAAGAATAAAATGACAGTTATTTTTTCTTGTTAATGGATATCATTTAAGATTTACTGAAGAGATTTTTGCTTATATTCATTAAAATAAAACCAAACAGTTAGAAATCAATAATACTAAGCACATATTTATTAAATTCAATTTTTTAATATTAATATGCAAATTAGCCTTCCCGTTCACACTGTAAACCACTATTTTGTTGTATATATAAATATAATAGCATGTTGTCAGTATGTAGACATGGTTAACAGTATCAATAATGTAAAATAATTTTATTAATAATTGAGGTTTAAATAAAAATAAAATCAGGGAGAATGTGATGTAAATAACAAAGGGAATTGTGACTTGTATAGTAATATAGTTTCGGTTACAGACAGAAAAACACACAATCTCCATTATAATAAGATATATATATATATATATATATATATATATAAGGTTTGATATGCTGTGAAAAAAAACCTCAAACTTATTAAGTCATTCCATCATTTCTGGTGTAATGCACTGCTGACATGCTCAGTAACATTTCCTCTCATATCCAGTGACTCATAGTATATGATAGCTTTTTGTGGATGCAATCAGAGCTTTAGTAATTGAATTGGTTTGACAGCAGATGATAAGCACTGTTTTCTTTTCGTTTTTTAATTTTATTTTTGTTTTGAACGTGCAGTATTTCCTATCTCTTGTAACAGCTACAAAGTGTGGTATTACAGGATTAACCCCTGATGAATATAGCTCCGTCACCCTTCTCATCGTCTGGGCCGGTCTACCTCCAATACATACGGTTTCCCTTTGTCCTGTCAGATGTAATTTAGTCTCACATTGATCAGAAAAGAACAATGACAAGACATCTGAGGAATTAATCTCATGATATAAGAATCTGGTGAGGAAATAGGGAACTTTTGGAAAATGGTCGAATTCTCTGGTGAGGAACTAAAATAGCCATCTTAGATTTCTTCTCAATATGGTCGACCCCCTTTGTGTATTGTTAAATATGATGCATTGTGTATTTTGTTAAATCTCTCGTGTTTATTTTACGAGGATCTGTTCCAACTGATGCCTTGAAAAGGTCATTATTCAAAATGGCCGTTCATCCAGAGGTTAGTGTACGAAAGATCTACTAAAGCATCTATGTAAGTGAATGGAAATGAATCCGACAGTATGAATTAAACATTTTTGAAAAAACAAATGATGTTGATAAATCGCTGACAGAATCTGTTTCAACCTTTAGCGGTATTCTTCAAGAGCGAAATACGTATGATGTAAAGACGGAAATAAATAAACCGTTAAAAGATACGAGGGTACGTCTTTCCATCATATGTATGAACGGAGATCTGTGTAGTAATGTGAGGAGCAGACGGTAGGTGTGGCGTTCCTTGGTATAGCGTAAGTGGAAAAGTAGCAATATTGGTAGTCTTTGTAGTAGGTGCCTGTACCACTACAGTATTGAGTATTTATGGTGGACACTATCCAATCAGATTACAGTGAGGGGGATACCTAGGTATTTGCATATTCATCAATTAGGAATGATACTTTGTAAAGTCTTTGCCTCCCATGAGGGTTAAATATAACTATAAGTAAGTAAATTCATCAGGTTGGCCTAAAGTTGGTATCAGCAAGACAGCGAGGGAATCTATCCCCTTTTCACTAGTGCTAGACCAACGAGTGTTTTTGCATCTGAAGTGGAGTGCTACACCTACCATCAGCTCCCCACTTTACCACACAGATCCCTGTACTACTCATATGCTGAGTTGGCGAGGGCCAATATTGGACCAGTAATCTTGTGGTTCCTGGGTGCAAGCTCTACCGACTGATCATAGGAGTGTTTTTGCATCTGAAGTGGAGTGCCACACCTACCATCAGCTTCCCACTTTGCCACACAGATCCCTGTACTACTCATACGCTGAGTTGGCGAGG
This sequence comes from Doryteuthis pealeii, assembly GCA_023376005.1. Lineage (NCBI taxonomy): Eukaryota > Metazoa > Mollusca > Cephalopoda > Myopsida > Loliginidae > Doryteuthis > Doryteuthis pealeii. The sequence goes on from CM042166.1 coordinate 74,460,632, forward strand.
GCCAGTATTGAACCAGTAATCTTGTGGTTTCAAGGCGCACGCTCTACCGACAGATCATATCTATCTATCTATCTATCAATGTCATGGGGATTAAATGTTATTGTAAACTGTCACTATATCCAATTCGTTTATCCTATGTGGGTTATAAATGTAAGTATAAACTATCAACATATCTCAATCTATCATATTTTATTCATCTATCGATCCATGCTATGGGGATTAAATGTTACAATAAACTGTCAATGCATCTGAATCTCTATCTATCTATCTATATATGTCATGGGGGTTACTATAAACTATATACAATTTTCAATTTGTTCATATCTATCCTATGTGAATTAGAGTAGAAGTAATAATAGTAGTAGTCGGCGTAGCAATATTTGTAGTCTTTGTAGTAGGTGCCTGTACCACTACAGTGTCGAATATTTATGGTGGACACTATCCAATCAGATTACAGTGAGGGGGGTACCTAGGTGAATTAGAGTAGAAGTGTTGCATAGCGCCTTCTTCACTGGCACTAAATAATTATAATGTTGCATACCTCTTTCTTTAATTCTATTTCTTGGCCGTTTTTAGTATTCTGATCGTCTTTGGTATATCTTCTAACATCTTGACTTGGTCTGGTCTAGCGTCTCGGATCTCCTAAAGTCTGGATTTTCTTTTGCTATGTTCCTGCTGGCTGGTCATCCTGGATTCATTTCTTAGTCTTGTTACCAAGACATTCATCAACCGCAAGAACATATTACTTATACAAACTTTTATTTCCTTAACTATACATTTCATGTAACTAAATATCTGACTAACATAGCGCGCGTGAGTTCCAGTTTTAGGCAGGACCTAAAATGGCCGACTTCTCTGCCTGACGTCTAACTGAAAACTGGCGACCGAACAGGTCCCACGTGACTTCACGTATTTTTGGCGGGCTTCTGTAATTTTCCATGGGGACCCGGCCATGGTATGAAAAGGGTCATCCCCTCAGAATTACAGGGGATTGACAATAATCTTATGCAACCGCATGGATTATGTAACAGAAGTAATAATAGTAGTAATCGGCGTAGCAATATTGGTAGTCTTTGTAGTAGGTGCCTGTACCACTACAGTGTTGAGTATTTATGGTGGACACTATCCAATCAGATTACAGTGAGCGGGGTACCTAGGTATTTGCATATTCATCAATTAGGAATGGTAAAGTCTTTGCCTCCCATGAGGGTTAAATGTAACTATAAGTAAGGTCATCAGGTTAGCCTAAAGTCGGTATCAGCAAGACAGCGAGGGAATCTATCCCCTTTTCACTAGTGTTAGACCAAGGATATCTATCCTATGTGAATTAAATGTAACTATAAACTATCAGTATATCTATCACATTCTGTTTGTTACATAATCTAAGCATAGATTATTGTCAACCCCCTGTATTTCTGAAGGGATGGTCCCTTTTCATATCACGGGCCCGCGAAATACGTGAAGTCACGTGGGACCTGGTTGGCTCTCAGTTTCAGCTTGGACATCAGGCAGAGAAGATGTATCTGCTTTAGCTGGGAATTACTGCACACGCGCACTGTGATTAGTTAAGTAAATAAGGGTTTAAATAAATAATATGGTTTTGTGGTTGATGAATGTCTTGGCAACAAGACTGGCCTAGAAGAAGAAATGAATCAAGGACAACCAACCAGCAAGAACAGAGAAATAGAAGACCAGACACGAAGTCCCCAAGACTAGGTCCAGACGCTGGAAGAAGAACGCAAGATACCAAAGATGAGCAGAAGAATAGTAGAAGTAAAGAATGGGTATACAACACTGTTCATCTATCTATACCATGAGGATTAAAAGTTACTATGAATTGGCAATGTTTCTCAAACTGTGTATATCTATCCATCTATGTCATGGGTTTTACTATAAACTCTCAATATATTTCAATCTGTTCATATCTATCTATCTATCTATCTATTCATGTCATGGGAATTAAAACTAACTATATGTAAATATATCTCAATCTGTTCAGATCTATCTATGTTATGGAGTTGAAATGTCACTATAAACTGTCAATGTATCTCAACTTGGGCATATCTATCTATCCATATATGTCATGTAGGTTACTCTAAACTTTCAACATATTTTAATCTGTTCATATCTATCTATTTATCCTGTGTGGGTCAAATGTAACTATAAACTATCAATATATATCAATCTGATCATATTTATCTATCAAGTGGATTAAATGTTATTATAAACTGTCACTAAGTCGGTTCATATTCTATGTATAATAATAATAATAATAATAATAATAATAATAATAATAATAATAATAATATTTTAAAATTGACAAAAGAAGAACTCAGACAGATTGATCAAAGGACGAGAAAATTAATGACCATGCACAAGGCTCTCCACCCTAGAGATGATAGAGATAGATTATATGTGTCAAGAAAGGAAGGGGGAAGAGGTCTTGACAACATAGAGGAATGCGTAGAAACCACAATCCAACAACTTGAAGATTACACAAGGAAGAGCAAAGACAAACTACTTATGGCGACCAACAATAGTAGAAACGGCAGATGGACAAACAGAAAAACAACAAAGACTAAAAAACAAAAATTGGAAGAAAAACAATTATATGGGCGCTTCAAACGACAAATAGAAGAGGTTGCACATAAAAAGACTTGGACATGGTTAAGAAAGGGAAACCTCAAAAGAGAAACTGAATCACTTATAATTGCTGCACAAAATAATGCCATAAGGACAAACTATATCAAAGCGAAATTTGATAAGACCCAACAAAATAGTAAATGTAGACTTTACAGTAACAGAGATGAGACTGTAAACCATATACTCTGCGAATGTAGCAAACTAGCACAACGAGAATACAAAACTAGACACGACTGGGTTGGGAAGGTGATCCACTGGGAATTATGCAAAAAATTAAATTTTGATCATACAACAAAATGGTATATGCATAAACCAGAATTGCTTCTTGAGAACGAAATGCATAAAATTCTCTGGGACTTTGAAATAAAAACGGATCACCTTATCCCAGCAAGAAGACCAGACCTAGTGTTGATAAACAAAAAAGAAAAAACTTCTCAATTGGTGGATTTTGCAGTGGCAGCAGATCACAGGTTGAAGCTAAAGGAAAATTAAAAAATAGACAAATATCTGGACCTTGCCAGAGAACTGAAAAAGTTATGGAATATGAAAGTGAAAGTGATATCAATTGTGGTTGGTGCACTTGGAACAGTCCCAAAATGATTAGAAAAGGGTTTGGAAAGTTTGGAAATCAGAGGAAGGATTGAAACCATTTAGAACACTGCACTGCTGCAATCTGCCAGAATACTCAGAAGAGTCCTGGAGACCTGAGGAAACTTGCTGTCAGTCAGATGTGAAAACTTAAAAGGAGTAAATAATAATAATAATAATAATAATAATAATGGTGATGATGTTTTTGTTGTGATTATTGTTATTGTGATTATGTGGATTGAATTGTAACTATAATCTATGAATATATCTCAATCTGATCATATCTATCTATATATCTATCTGTCTATCCATTCAGTTCTGCTATCTATGCCTTATGGATTAAATGTTACTATCTGAATCTGAATTCAATGTATCTGAATCTGTACATATCTATCTATATATGTCATGTTATATATATATATTATGGAAGCGCGTGGTGTAATGGTTAAATTCATGGGAAATGGACTTGTCACCCCGAGTTCAAATCCTGGACTTGGTAATAGCATTTCACTTAGTGCTAATACCCCTGGGAAAGGTATGAATCCTACTCTCCCTCCAGCTATGGGTAAATAGTAGGGAAGACTGAGCTCTTTAACCTTGGTTGGGCAACTGGTCTAGGAGAAGGAAAACTCTGAATTCAAACTTGTTGAACCCGCTTAATAAATTGACCTTGTGTCGCATCCTGCTCATACGGAGGGGTTGGTATATATATATATATATATATATATATATATATATATATATATATATATATATATATATATATGAGTGTTTAGAAGGTAATACAAATAGAGGCAAATACCAAAACAAACTTATCTAAATATGTTCATATCTATCAATCTATCTATGTATGTCAGTTCATATCTTTCTGCCTGTCTAGTTTAGTCTGATTATTTAAAAGGTGATATTACATTTTCAAAAAGGTGATAGAAATAGATGTAAGTATCAAACTAAACCTATCTAAATTTGGTCATATCTATCTATCTCATGAT
>CM042166.1:74467354-74492354 GCA_023376005.1 Doryteuthis pealeii
AATAGGACTGCCATATCCACGCTGATGCGGTTAGAGCTTTCTCCTGGATCTAAATAATATTGTTATATGTTAAACATATTTCACTGTTTTTATTATCATTAACTGATATACTTTATTATATAGGGATTTTAATGGGGCATACTATAAGGATCGAACTTGCGATTCAATAATAATGGATTTGTGAGACTATTTTTTTAACTCCCCCACTACCCAGGCAATGCCGGGTAGCCACTTCTAGTTATTACTAAATTGCAAGTTGGATCCTCGCAGGATCCTCCATTAAAATCCCCACGTAAAAAGATCTTGCGTTTTATTTTTTAATTATCTTCATGAATATAAATCAAATCTTCATTATTTTTGCTCAAAAAGTGTTAAGGAGCGTTATCTCCCCTAACAATTCTACACCGGATATACTCACTGACTAGCAGTGAGACAGAAAACTGACAAGTAGAGATTCAGGCAGATAAAGAACTAGCCCATGTGTGACCACGCACAGGATACACACAGTTGGATTCTATCCAAAACCATCCCACTGTATTCCTGGTCAGTGAGAATGAATAAAACAAATATTGGGTTATTTCCTATAAGTCTAACATAAACATAGGGGAACCACTCTTGACTGATTAATTATTTATCTATTTATTGATCTACTAGGAAAAAAGAAGACAGGGTTAGTGTTAGGGTTAGTTTAATGGGAAAATAAATAATTTATCAGTCACGAGTGGTTCCCCTTTGTTAATGTTAGATTTATAGGAAATAACCAAATATTTTATATTGTTGTATACCCTCTTCATTACTTCTTTACTTACTTCTTTCTTACTCTATTCTTCTGGCCGTCTTTGGAATCTTATAACATCTTGTCTTAGTCTGGAATCTCCTAAGGTCTGGACTTTCTTGGGGACTTCGGGTCTGGTTTTTCATTGGGGATTTCTCTTTATTAGAAGCCCTGTGTCATTGCTAGTTTTTAGATAATAAACACAAGACTTCGATTTACTTGATCTTATTTTATTTTTAAATCCCCAGCCAGAAAATCTGCGCAGATGAGAACGGCGGCGCGTAATACGCGACTTACAACCTACGAGCTCGGCTCCTACCTTCTAACTGACTGAAACTTACTTACTATCTAAACCGGAAGTGAGGGTCTTCTCTACCGGTCCTCACGGCTATCCCCGAAAGATAGGGTTAGGACTGAGGTCAAGCTTGTCATTCAATCTTCAAGGCCGTCAGCTGCACTTAAAACGCCATCTTGTTTCTACACTATTGCACATAAATATTAGGTATCTAATAATTATGTAACAATATGTTAAACATATTTCACTGTTTTTATTATTATTTGTTATTCCTACATCTCGGGATATACAAAAATAAAGTGATTGAACACAACTGGTGCATTCTTACTTCTCTTGAGGCTGGAAAGTTAAAGAGGATTTTGACTTTGCCGCTTTTTGTTTTATAATGCTGCTGGGCAAGCAACCAAGTGGATATTGGCAGACATAGGAGATAATTACCTTTCCTGTTAAAATTCTGGTCGCCATTTCAGGTGTTTAGATCCTCTGTTGGTAAATCTATGTCTGTATTGAGTTTGGGTTCAGTTGGTTAATACTTGTTTAGATCCTTGAAATCTTAGGTAGAAAAGTGATGTAATGAATATGCATACACCTGGGTTCCCCTCACAGTAATATGATTGGCTGGTGTCAGCTATAAATACCGATCAATGTAGAGGTACAGTGCCTACTACTACGCCTAATACTACTACTACGACGATGTCGCACCAGTATTACTACTTACTTGCTTGATTGTACCAGTGGCTCCACCACTCTGCTACTTCTACTAATATATCCCTTATCAAGACATATAAAAAAGAGTGTAGTTTCAGTGGACACCCCTTGTAACAGAAAGTCTTTGTAACGAGATTATGAAGGTCCTGAGTTTTGGAGGACTTTGAAAGCCAACAGGAAGTTTCGGGTGTTGACCGGAACCGGAAGTCACATGGTGATGTGGAACGACGAACAACAAGATCGGCCTCTTTTTGATTTCCGACAGCGTAAGATTCGGACGGTCCTCTGGTCCCTAGTGTGGGATCACAGTAATTTAACAGTGCCCTCTCTCTCTTTCTCTCTGCCTTTCCTCCTCTCCGAAACAACCCACGAGTCGAGCCCGAAAATAAAAGCTAAGCAGCTTGTGACGATATATTTCTCGCGTTGTATCTTTTTATCGACAAGACGACCGCCGCGTACCAAATACCTTTTTAGTGTCATGAATTTGGAGGCACGTTGACAAGACTCGCTATACAACATATATCGCTTTTGGTACTGTGACCATATATTAGAACGTTACAGTCTGTATTATTCTTTGAAATTCTCCTCAATAAGTCTTGATTGCAGAAACTTCAATTTGCAAGTGATTTCAGGACTATTACCAGCAACATTAAATGCGTACTATATCGTTTCTCATAGGCCAATTTTTACCGGAAATGCCAGTTGCTGATGTTGGGAAAGTTCATAAATATGAGTGGAAATTTGGCATAGATCCTATAACCACAGGATAATCAAGCCTTACCTAGTGTCAAATAATGTAAGGAGACAAGAACAAAAGTAACTGAAGAGATAGACGCAGGAAATAAATATTATTTGTATTATTCGGACTATTGTCCTTATCTTCCTTGTTATCTGTACAACGTTTCGGCCATTGGAGGAGTCTTACCCCTCTGCAGAGGTGCAGTCGATGCATTCTAATGCCCCAGATAACAGGGCGGACACACAAAAAAGTCACCCGGCCAAGAACTGACTTACACTCACAGGCCTCTTGACACATTACGGAGTAAAATTAGAAAAACTAGATATTTACCATGTACGGGTTAGGCACAAGGCCCTATTAATGTGGGACTACCTACGAACCGAAGCTCATGGGTGGCAGGTGCAAAAAATGCGTTGATCCCGTCAGCATTCCCCCTCAGGGGTTCGCCTCAGGCACTGAGCAATAAACCCAGCCCTGCCCCTTTAAATCAAGGCGGGGATGGCCTTCATGAAATAGCTATGAACCTAGAATAAAAGTCTGAAACTTAAAAATGCCTTTTATCTTTGTCTCTTCTTTCCCCATCCTTTAATTCCTTTTCAACCAGACAACACATAAGAAGTAAGAACAAAATAATATGGGGTTAAAAAAAAAGACCTGCAAACACACACTAAAAGCTTAGAGCAAACTTAAACCCACATAAAACCACCACTACCTTTACCTCATATATCAAAACATTAAATCTAATAGTTTTTTACTAGGGACTGGCAAACAGAGCCTCAAAGTCATTTTTGGCCAAATGACTTTAGCCCCCCTACAGAAAATAATTTACCAAAAATCAGGGAATTATCGGATTTTAATGAAATTTTCAGTGTTTATTTATCAATGAATGATCTTTATAATGCATTATTTATTTTATTTCAAAACTTTCTCATTTTTTTCAGGTCACTTAATTTTGACCCCCCTTATGCTGGGGGCGTAAAATTGTTTCGAGTTGGTCCTTACCTGATACTAATTACAGTATAAATAAAGAGATAAAAGACCGAAGTTATGAATAAAAAGAAAAAAAAAAATTTTTTTTCTTTTTATTCGGTGGCTTTTCTATGAGAAAATAAGTACCGAAAATCGAAAAATAAAATGTAAAAAAATAATAAATAATTAATTTTTTGGAGATTTCTTTTTTACTCATTTCGATAAGTATTTAATTGGCTATTATTTTATAAAAGAAAAAATTATACATCGATGTTTTTTTTTAAGGGGTACATTTTCAATCGAGTTTTTCTTCAAAACTTATTACTTTCGTCAACAAAAATAAGGTTTGCATTAAGTAGATATTAATTTTTAGAATCTAAAAATATAACATTTTAAACTTAACATCAGCATTTTCATATTTTAAATGAATTTTATATATTAATTTTTCATAGCAAAAATACTAAATTAAAGTTTTGAAATAAAATAACTAATGCATTATAAAATTCATTAATTGTTAAATCAATACTGAAAATTTCATTAAAATCGGATAATTACCTGATTTTTGGTAAATTTTTTTGCAGACGCGAATGTTACAGTAAAATTGTAAACAAGCACTTAAAAACATCGAAAACGAGGCTGACTGGTTGATATTGTCGAAATTGAACAAAAAAAAATACTTTTAAATCTATTAAAAATAAACTGCATATGTAATGATATTTTTCTTTTTTTTAATTATGGTTATTATGTTACTACTTATCGATTTAGACAAAGTTTGACCTTAAATAATTGATTTAATTATTTCTAATTCGCTTTTAGAATTCCTATAGCAGATGACAAAATCGCCTATGCCTATTCTTTACCCACTCAGGAAAAAGGGGGTCTGGGCGTTCTCTACTCACCCAGCCTCAACCTCTTCTGTTGGATCTAAAGATGGGTATATTTAGTTCAGACAAAGCAATAATTCTGAAACGAGACCCGTGAGAGGGAAGTGTAAATGCAAGAGAGGCGATAACATAATTCGTTGCCTTAAAAAGGAAATGCTGATATTTTTTTATGTTCATTGTAAAATGTGGAACGGAGATAAAAAATCCCTGCAACTCCTCAACTAAACATAGAAGCATAAAAAAATGTATGAAATCTGATAGTGAATAATAACTAACAAAAATAGAAGAGAGAAAAAAAAAGGAATCAAATTTTGGTGCAAACGATTCTTTTCAAAAGGTTTGGTTTGTTTGGTTTTGTTTTACGGCATATCAACCTCAGTGGGTCATTTAATGCCGATAAAGTTTTGAAATAAATCAATTCTTAATGGATAATACAATTTTGTTATAAATACATTTTTCTATTTAACCCATAGATGGGACCCTAACAGGTACTACCACTCCGGGTCAGAGTGGACCAGAGAGCAATGGTGATGAAGGGGTGCCCCACATTCCCCAAACCTCCAGAACTGGAACCTCACCATCAGATAGAGTTTAACGTCATTCCCAGGACATGTAGACCCGTAGCCACCGCCTTCTAGCACCCATATGATAAAAAGGGATTGGGGCTTGCCATAAGGGCAATAGGGTTGGGAAAATCATATAGGTGCTAGGGCTTGACTTGACCAGCCGATTGATCGGAGGGGGCCTCTCCGACCGTCTGTCTAGCCCAAGATAGGGCCAAAGTGGAGTATTGCATGTCATGAACTGCTCATCCACCTGGGCTCTATCCTTAAGCATCACGGGTCACCACTCACGGCCAACAGGTGGCCCCATTGGGGGAGTCTTACCCCTGTGCAGAGGTGCAGAGGTGCAGTGGGTGCATTCTAACGCCCCAGCCGACAGGGCGGTCTTTTCAAAAGGATCGGAGCTAAAAATAGAATAGGTAGATCAGTAATTTTTAAGAGATCAAGATTTATTGTGTTAGTATAACATTTATTAGGGGCCGGGTTAGCTCAGTCGGTAGAGCGTTCGGCTAGAAACCACAAGGTTCCTAGTTCGATACCGGTCCTCGCCAACTCAGCGTATGAGTAGCACAGGGATCTGTGCGGTAAAGTAAGGAGCTGATGGTAGGTGTGGCGCTCCACCTCAGATGCTAAAACAATCTCCTTGGTCTAGCGCTATTGAAAAGGGGATAGACTCCCTCGCTGATTGGCTGATACCGACTTTAGGCCGCCCCGTCGACTTTACTTTTACTTATAACATTTATTCTAGAATTAACAGCAACACAAATGAATTAAAACTTAGTTTAATTCTAACAGTTTATTTAACAAAATTAATTAATGATTAACAATATAATAGAGGGAAACAAGGATATCTGTTATCTTGTATTTTAGTCTGTCCTCTTGGAACGAATTCTTTTGATGTTGTCGTTGAACTGATCTGTTGGCGGTCGTTGAATAAGAGTGCCAAAACTACGACGTACGACACGTGATTGTCTTGTTGTATATTCTTCTTTTTACTTTCTTACTTCTATTTTTCTTCTGTTCATCTTTTCTATATTACGTTCTTCTTCTAGCGTCTGGACCTCGTCTTGGGGACTTCGTGTCTGGTCTTCCATTGGGGATTTCTCTTTATCAGAAGCCCTGTGTCATTGGTAGTTTTTAGATAATAACACAAGACTTAGATTTAACTTAGATCATATTTTATTCTGAAATCCCCACCAGATTACCTGCGCAGATTGAGTCGGGAGCGTGCATAACACGACTTACCACCGCCATGGCTTTGGCCGATCTAACTAAAACTCTTTCTAATCTAAACCGGAAGAGGGTCTTCTCCACCGATTCTCACGGTATCCACCGGAAGGAGGATCAGGACTGAGGTCAAGCCTTGGCATTCAATCCTTCAAGGCCATCGGCTGCACAGCCATTTGGGTTTCTACACTACTGTACATAAGTATTAGGAATCTAATAATTATGTAACAGTCTTGTCCAATCAGAGAAAGGCTCTCTCTCTCTCTCTCTTGTTCTTCATCTGGGTTTTCCTTGAGTGTACATCTGTTAGTGTCCATTCTGTTCTTAATAATGAACATCAAAACTCATTTTATTTTTGGATGTTTGTATTTCCCAAGACCCAACATGGAGAAGAAAGCCATTTCTAATGTTCAGCTCAGTGGAGCGCTTAAGCTAAACAACTTTTTAAACTTCGCCACAATTTTTTTCTATAAAATGATGCTCACAAGTAATGACAGCATCACGTTCACATCAATCAATATATTACACTACATTACAAAATAAATAGGCTGCCCTACCCACGAGGCATGAGAAAGGAAATAAATGGATAAAGAAAGAATATGAAGTAATAGAGAGAAGGATAAATGATAGAACACATTTTCCACAACATTTCTTAAGAATTACACATTTATTATTTGAATTTGAATATATTACACTACATTACAAAATTAATAGGCTGCCGTACCCGTGAGGTATGAGAAGGAAATGAATGGAAAAGAAAGAATATGAAATAATAGTGAGAAGGATAAATGACAGAACACATTTTTCACAACATTTCTTAAGAATTACACATTTATCATTGAATTTGAATATATTACACTACATTACAAAATGAATAGGCTGCCCTACCCGTGAGGCACGAAGAGGAAATAAACTGAAAAGGTTAATGAATATGAAGTAATAGTGAGAAGGATAAATGATAAAACCCATTTTCCACCACATTTCTTAAGAATTGCACATTTATTATTTGAATTTGAATATATTACACTACATTACAAAATGAATAGGCTGCCCAACCCGTGAGGCACGAGAAGGAAATCAATGGAAAAAGAAAGAATATGAAATATAATAGTGAGAAGGATAAATGATAGAACACATTTTCCACAACATTTCACATCAATCAATATATTACACTACATTACAAAATAAATAGGCTGCCCTACCCATGAGACACGAGAAGGAAATAAATGGAAGAAGAAAGAATATGAAGCGATAGATAGAAGGATAAATGATAGTAAAGCACATTTTCCACAACATTCCTCAAGAATTACACATTTATCATTTGAATTTGAATATATTACATTACATTACAAAATGAATAGGCTGCCCTACCCATGAGGTACGAGAAGGAAATAAATGAAAAAAGATAGAATATGAAATGATAGAGGGAAGGATAAATGACAGAACACATTTTCCATTACAATTCTTAAGAATTACAAATTTATTATTTGAATTTGAATATATTACACTATATTACAAAATGAATAGGCTGCCCTACCCACGAGGCACGAGATGGAAATAAATTGAAAAAGAAAGAATATGAAGTAAGGATAAATGATAGAACACATTTTCCACAACATTTTTTAAGAATTACACATTTATCATTTGAATTTGAATATATTACACTACATTACAAAATGAATAGGCTGCCCTAACCATGAGGTACGAGAAGGAAATAGATGGAAAAAGAAAGAATATGAAGTGATAGAGAGAAGGATAAATGATAGAACACATTTTCCACAACATTTCACATCAATCAATATATTACACTACATTACAAAATAAATAGGCTGCCCTACCCATGAGACACGAGAAGGAAATAAATGGAAGAAGAAAGAATATGAAGCGATAGATAGAAGGATAAATGATAGTAAAGCACATTTTCCACAACATTCCTCAAGAATTACACATTTATCATTTGAATTTGAATATATTACATTACATTACAAAATGAATAGGCTGTCCTACCCATGAGGTACGAGAAGGAAATAAATGAAAAAAGATAGAATATGAAATGATAGAGGGAAGGATAAATGACAGAACACATTTTCCACTACAATTCTTAAGAATTACACATTTATTATTTGAATTTGAATATATTACACTACATTACAAAATGAATAGGCTGCCCTACCCACGAGTCACGAGATGGAAATAAATTGAAAAAGAAAGAATATGAAGTAAGGATAACTGATAGAACACATTTTCCACAACATTTTTTAAGAATTACACATTTATCATTTGAATTTGAATATATTACACTACATTACAAAATGAATAGGCTGCCCTAACCATGAGGTACGAGAAGGAAATAAATGAAAAAAGAAAGAATATGAAGCGATAGAGAGAGGGATAAATGAAAGAAGAGTCCATTAAAATGCAAAAAGAAGTGTTCTTCTAAGTAATTAATAGTCATTCCGTCTGGGATGAAATTGAACAGGTTGTATTAAGATCTTACACTTGAACATAGTCGTTTTCACTTTCCATTTGGATGGAAATAGAAATTACAACTCTAAACTGATAACCTGTAATGACCTTGAATGATCTCAGAGGTCGGCATCATCTAGCCTATATGCATCCAGGGTAAAACAGTTTGGCTTCCCATAAGATTCATACAATCAAGCAAGTGTTAGCTGTATTAGCATATATATATATATATATATATATATATATATATATATATATATATAATAAAATATGTATGTAATATAAAATAATAATATATGTATGTGTATATATATGTATATATATATATATAATAAAATGAAGGTATGTATATATGTTTTCAATTTAGGATATATATATATATATATATATATATATATATATATATATATATCTTTATTTTAATATATACATATATCTCATTACACATACACATGTATATAATAAAATGAAGATACATTTATCTAAAATTGATAAAATGAAAACTTATGTATGTCTTCCTTTTAGGATATATATATATATATATATATATATATATATATATATATATATATATATATATATGTGGGTGTGTGTGCCTTCATCTTATGATATATATGTGTGTGTGTGTCTTCATTTTATGATATATATATATATATCTTCCTTTTAGGATATATATGTCTTCATTTTATGATACATATATATGTGTGTGTGTGTCTTCATTTTATGATATATTGATATATATATTTACCAACCCCTCCGCACGAGCAGGATGTGAAACAAGGTCAATTTCTTAAGCGGAGTTCAGCAGGTTTGAATTCAGAGTTTTCCTTCTCCTAGACCAGTTGCCTAACCAAGGTTAAAGAGCCCATACTGCCCTACTATTTACCCATAGCTGGAGGGAGACTAGGATTCATACCTTTCCCAAGGGTATTAGCGCAAAGTTAAATGCAATTATCACATCCAGGATTTGAACTCGGTGTGACGAGTCCATTTCCCATGACTTTAACCATTACACCACGCGCTTCCTACATATAAGATATATTAATATATATGTGTGTGTTTTCATTTTATGATATATATATATATATATATATATATATATATATATATATATGTGTGTGTGAGTGTGTGTGTGTGTGTGTCTTCATTTTATGATATATTAATATATATATGTGTGTGTTTTCATTTTATGTTATATATATATATATATATATATATATATATATATATATATATATCTTCATTTTATGATATATTTATATATATATATATATTTATATATGTATGTATGCCTTTATTTTATTATATATATGTTTTCATTTCATGATATATATATCTGTAATCGAAAAGTGGTTACTGGAGTAAGGAGGAGAAATGAAAGCAAAAGCAGAGAAAAGAGAGAAGGAGGAATGAGGTTCGTGAAAAAGAAATTAACCAAAATATTCGAAACTGAGTCGCCATTCAAGCCTGGCTTAGTTTGACACAAAGAAAAATCTTGGATACGAAGTCATATATATATATATGGAAGTAAATATGGAAATAAATCCAACAATATTAAGAAATTTGAAGAAACAAGTGTTTCAAAAAATAAGATGAATATATTTATCGACGCTTAAACGTTTCGGTTTCTTTAAACCTTCATCAGGATGCATTATGGGGTGAAGAAATTGATGGATGTTTTATAGATGACAGGAGATATAAAAAAATCTTTATAATTTTTTTTTGTGTGAAGGAAGCAAAACCAAGGACAAAGGGCCATTCGACCCAACCACCAATTCTTTCCGGCGCCCCTCACTCTTGCTCCACTTGTGGCCTTATCTGCAAGTCTCTGGTTGGACTGAAATCTCACAAGCGCCATAAACATTCGAGCTGATTTTGCTTTTAAACACTCATACGTCGAAATCGACGGGAGAGTCCATCATATATACAATTTCATTTGTGTATTTCTGTGGCGAGAGAAACCACGAACGTAGTAGTTCGAAGCGTGCACGATTGTGTTTGGCATGCAGAATGAAATCAGAGGCGAGTGGGGAGATTGAACTCGCATTCTCCTGATCATGAGTCGTGGCCCGACGCATGGGAATGGCTAAACTATCCAGAGTGGCCAGGATGTGAAGGATTGACGCGTGCTGATTAGTGTCGCACGTGCTGGTCAGAGGAAGGAGCCCGGATGAACACTGTAATTGTGTATTTATTTGACCAGCCCTCACAAACCGGGGAGAAAGCTTGCAGTAGCATTTTGGCTGTGGTGACGAGTGGACGAGAGACAAGACCTTTTGATAGTATTGGTGAGAAGAGTGCAGCATTGCTGGGAGAGTAAAATCATCGGACTTAACTGTGCCCCCCAGAGAACATTCTTATTACAATTTCTTTCACTGTATATTTGTGAATGGGGTATAAAACAAAGCGACTCACTTTTGGGATTTCTCGCCAGTTTTGATTTATTCATTTTTATTAGGTATTCAAATTTTTTAAAACTCAATTTTTTATCAATTTTATCCAAAAGATGGAACCCTAACAAGTACCACTATGGCTGCCAGAAAATAAGACCTAGCATGATTTTTTCAGGATGAAATATCCCCTTGAAATAACCTCTAGTTGAGAGTGGCAGATAGACGAAATAAATAAGCATTCTTCACAATCACAATCATGCACCGCAAACACGTGACATCCCTTAAAAATAAGCTCGAGTGTTATATTTCAAAGTGAAAATTAATATAAGACCTGTCTTATTTTGGGGGAAACCCGATACCACTCTAGCTCTAAGTGGTCCTGGGAGTAATGTCAATGAAGGGGTACTCCATACTTCCTAAAAGTCCAGAACTGGATTGTCATGTTTGTATTCTATTCTGTTATGTTTGCTCAGGCAATAAAACATTCTTGTTATTACATTTATCGAGGAATCAACTATCATTCTTCCTCATATTTTTGTCAGTAAAGTTTAGTGTTAATTATATATACTAGCATATATATGCACCCTCCGGGTGCAAGTATTTTAGTTAAATTTTATAATAAAATAATGATATTAAATTAGAAAGGCTAATGAAACTGAATAAGAATACAGATAAAAAGATTTTGAACAGAGGGGGTATGATTGAAAAATAGAACAACTTTGAAACTAACTCTTCCATCATTTTCCGTTACTCCCGTCTTTCATTGGTAAATTTTCCTAATTTAACTATTTAGTTAAAATAGGAAGTAAAGAATAATATTACAGTTATTTCTTCTTGTTAAGGGATTTCTTTTAAGATTTATTGAAGAGATTTTTGCTCATATTCAAGAAGATAAAACCAAACAATTAGAAGTCAATAATACTAAGCATATATTTATTAAAATCAATTTTTTAAGATCAATATGCAAATTAGCCTTCCCATTCATACTGTAAATCGCTAATTTGTTGTATATATAAATACAGTTGCATGTTATTAGCATGTAGATATGGTCAACAGTGTAAGTAATGTAAAACAATTTTATTAATAATTGAGGTTTAAATAAAATAAAATCATGGAGAATATGATGTAAATAACTAAAGGAACTGTGACTTGCATAGTAATATAGTTTCGGTTACAGACAGAAAAACACACAATCTCCATTATAATAAGATATATATATATATATATATAGTTAATTCTTTGTTAGTATTGGAGAAATGATAATAAAGTGCTCAATTACTTCTGTAAGAGCTGTATTTACTTATTAATACTTATTTATTATTTATGTATTTATTTATTTATAGTTTACAATACATTTAAAAGTCCGTTTTACCAATGGTTTCGGAACATGACCTTTAGGTGATTGTTCGTCATCAGAATATATATCTGATGTACAATTAAAGATTTTACGTATAAATATATAAGCATAAGAGTATGTGCATATTTTTTACATATACATTATAAATAGATAATTGAAAACATAGATTTATCAGAAATTAATTAATTCTGGCCACTTCGCTTCTTCAAGTCTGATTACATAATGGACAATTATGATTAGGTCTATTATGAAGTCAGAGTTGGAGAGGTGAAGGTAGCCGAAATAAATTTATTTCTGATAAGGGTTTCGCGTATCCTTCACGCATTTGATGACAAGGTGATAATATATATATATATATATATATATATATATATATATATATAATTTAATATACCAAGCGTGTTGGTAGATCCTTGCAGAGAGAAAAAACCCGGCAGAGAGTTTGATTGTAAAAATATACTACCAAACATCAACCAGGAAGAAAAAAATTTTTGAAAAAAAGAAAAGACCAAGATATTCGTACCAACAAAACATAATCTATTGGTATAGTATTTGGCCAAAAGAAAAAACAATTTATATGTATATATATGTATATAAGATATATATATATTCATATAACCGCTAGGAGAAGCTAATTTGTAAAAAGTGCTCGATACCTAAGTAGAGCCAAGTAATTTTATTATATATATATATATATATATATATATATATATAATATATGTATATATATATATATATAGAGAGAGAGAGATTATCATTTGTATTTTTTGAAGGCAATTACAATGCATATATCGAATTTTATACGATATACGCATTGTAACTGCTTTCAAAAAATATAAAATAATAATATACTTTACTTAACAATGCTTCAATAGCAAATTACCAAACACTATAATATATATATATATATATATATATATATATATATATATATATTATAATAATGGTACACAGTAATAACCTACTCGAGTTTCACCTTAAGGATCTTAAGGTTAAATCCACTGGATTAATTGCAGTCGATTGCAAAAAAAAATACACACGTGCAATCGACTATATATATATATATATATATATATATATATATGCAGAGACACACATTATAATTGGTTAGCATCATGATGAACACACAATTACGTTCTTCTCTATCAGTTATCCACCCCGTCGTTTGGGCTCAGAATATGCTGACACTCTCCTACAGAGGGATAATACCACGTCTCCCTCCAAAGATTTTTCTATTTAACCCATAGATGGGAACCCAACAGATACTACCACTCCGGGTCAGAGTAGACTTGGGAGCAATGGTGGTGAAGGGGTGCTCCACATTCCCTAGATTTTCAGAACTGGAACCTCACCATCAGTTTAACGTCATACCCAAGACATGAAGACCAACAGCCACTGCATTCAAGTACCAATATGATAAAAAAGGGTTGGGGGCTTGCCATAAGGGTAATAGGTTCGAGACAATCATATAGGTGCTAGGGCTTGACGGATAGGTATCAGTTATAGGTATTCTGTTATGTAGTGTAGGGTTGAGGTATTTCTCTACTTTGGTTGCTAGAGAAGGTCTGGCGGCCATGTTTGTTTTCTTCTGGTCTTTTTCTGCTGTCTACTTCAGAATTGCCAGGCACATCAGGTGTTGGTAGTTCCCCCTCGTAGCTGCCTTTGTGTTGATTCCACAGGGGATGTGTGTTCTTTTTAAGAAGTCCTTTTATCTTTTCTTCCGTGGGACCACCTGCTCCGTGAGTCAGAAATCTGTTAACTAAACGGAGGATTCTTTGAAAGATATGTCTTCTTTCTTCATTACATAGCCTGCAACATCTTACCGATAAGAAAAAACTAAATAACAGACTAAATGGATAACCATTGTCTGTCATATTCAACGAGAAATGAGATTTTAAAGGATATATATATATATATATATATATATATATATATATATATATATATACTTGGTTTGAAAATCCCATCATCAAGAAACTGATAGTTACCGAGCGACAGTAATTTTATGTCTTCACCACTCTAGCTTAGATATACATTATTTGTCAATGATATTGAGCACTCTTTACTTATACCTATAGCAAACTATATATATATATATATATATATATATATATATATATATATATATATATATAATAAACTACAGACACGTGTTTCGAGGTATCACCTCTCATCAGTACAGTTATACCATTTTTAGCAGCTACCTCTGGCCGGGTTCGAGACCCGAATGAACTTACGCTCGCCAAACCTCTTACCCATACGGCCACAGTCAGCTGCCAAGTATAGCAGGCTATTTAATCGCTACATTTCTAAGCGGAAATGAATTCACCTAGAGGTCTCAAACTTTGCAAACAAAGTGAGTCTTAGCTGAACGCCGAATACAGTGAATTTTGCAATTAAATCCCTTCTAAATAAAGTGCTCAACCGAAATTGGGAGCGTATAATAGAGTAAACTACAGACACGTGTTTCGAGGTATCACCTCTCATCAGTGCAGTTATATATATATATATATATATTGGCCATGTGTGTGTCTGTTTATGTTTATAGTCCATACACGTATAATGTCCATGTATATGTGTTATATATATATATATATATATATATATATATATATATATATATATATGTATATATAATGGCCATGTGTGTGTCTGTGTTTAATATATATATATATATATATATATATGGGTCGCAAAATATCGATGGGCTTATATAAAGTTGAAACTAATTACAGTATAAATAAAAAGACAAAAGACCGAAGGTGTGAATAAAAGAAAAAATTAGGGGAGCTATCCTGGTAGAAAATAAGTACCGAAAATCGGAAAATAAAATGTAAAATAAAAACTAAAAATAATTTTTGGAGATTTTCTTTTTTGATTAAATAAATACTTGTTTTTAGTATCTGAGAATATGAAATTTAAAACTTAAAATTAGACGTTTCATATTTTAAATGAATTTTATATATTAATTTACCATAGCAGAAATACCGAATTAAATCAGACAGTTTGAAATAAGATAACTAAGGCATTATAAAATTCTTCATTGATAAATCAACACTGAACATTTAATTAAAATCGGTTTGGTTTGGTTGGTTGGTTGGGTTTTACGGCATGTCAACCTCTTGGGTTATTTTATGCCGAATACTTCTATTGGTAAAAAAAATGTTTAATGCTGACAAAGTTTTGAAATAATTTCATTTTTAATGGAATACAATACAATTTTGGGTCATTTAATGCCTACAAAGTTGTGAAATAAATTCATTCTTAATGCATAATACAATTTTGTTTATAAACTCATGTTTTTCTATTTAACCCATAGATGGGACCCTACCACTCCGGGTCAGAGTGGACCAGGGAGCAATGGTGATGAAGGGGTGCTCCACATTCCCCAAATCTCCAAAACTGAAACCTCACCATCAGATAGAGTTTAACGTAATTCCCAGGACATTTAGACCCGCAACCACCGCCTTCTAGCACCCATATGATAAAAAGAGTTGGGGATTGCCATAAAATCAATAGGGTTGGTGCAATCATATAGGTGCTAGGGCTTGACGTGACCAGCCGATTGATCGGAGGGGGCCTCTCCGACCGTCTGTCTAGCCCAAGATAGGGCCAAAATGGAGTATTGCAAGTCATGGACTGCTCATCCACCTGGGTTCTATCCTTAAGCATCACGGATCACCACCCACGGCAAACAGTTGGCCCCATTGGGGGAGTCTTAACCCTCTACAGAGTTGCAGTCGGTGCATTCTAACACCACAGCCGACAGGGCGGATTAAAATCGGATAATTCCCTGATTTTAACAGAAATAGAAGTAAACAAGGATAGCTATAATAGTAATTTCTGCTACTCAGGAAAGGTACAAGGCAAATATACTTATATATTCGGGTTAATAACTTTTATTGGTGCAAATAAGAGAAGTGTAATTTAAGTTTTCAAAGTGTTTGTTTAAGAGTTCGTAC
This sequence comes from Doryteuthis pealeii, assembly GCA_023376005.1. Taxonomy (NCBI): domain Eukaryota; kingdom Metazoa; phylum Mollusca; class Cephalopoda; order Myopsida; family Loliginidae; genus Doryteuthis; species Doryteuthis pealeii. The sequence goes on from CM042166.1 coordinate 74,483,693, forward strand.
AATTCATACTAAAGTTGCCAGAGAAGTTCGCTCGGCGGAAAATATTATATAATGTATGAGACAAGGGTTACTTAGCTCTTTAGAATTGTATTCTGTAATTGTTTCTTGTTGCAGTAGTCTGTTGAGTTGTCAGTTTGCCTGTTCTGTTCGTCGGATTTGTCAGGTCTTATCCCTGTGGATGCTTAGACTGATGATGCTGACCTTAATTCGGCCTCTGCTACACTATCCTGCTCTCACTGCGAGGATTTACCAACAAGTTTGGTATATTAAATTATATATATATATATATATATATATATATATATATGAAAAGTATTTCATTGACATTTGACAATATTAATCCAATTTACTTGTTCATTTCTCTTTTCAATATTTGAATAGATCTTATTGTTTTTTTTGTTTTTTTTTAATGTAATATATGGTGAAATTATAAAATTGTATGTATGTCACCTATTTAATAAAAAACTGTACCTGTGGACTTATACTAAGTTAAAACTTAGAAAATATTAGGGAGGTTTTTTTTCCGGTGTGGTGGACCCGTAGATCTTGTAAGATCATCCACTGCGTTCCCCAAAGTCTCTCAGTCATCCTGCCTCGGCTTGTCATTGATACTAGACTTTGGGGAAGGAGAGCATGTAGTGCCAACATGTGCAGATATTTCAACAAGTCCCACGGTGATGGAGGAATGGTGGCGTGTGCAGGCCTGACGGGCAGGAAGCACACAGCTGTGAATCTACACGTGGCGAGGTTGTGAGTGACTGAGTAGCCCCTTGGGTAGCATTGCTCACCCAGACCTCAAACAAACTAAACAAATGCCACTTCCCCTATTAAGCTGGCAAGCGACCTGCGGCTGGCGGCTGTTTACATTATCAGGGCCGAAACAAGAAAATATTACAACAACAAATCTAGGCTAAATAGCCACCTGGAATGCTCAGACACATCTCAATCTTGAGGGATCTTGAAACCCCGAACAACGAAATGGTATCGTGTCAAAGAACTCTCGATATGGAGCAGACATTGTGACCCTTGCAGAAGTCTCCTTTAGCGATGAAGATCAATTGATATAATTCGGGGCCGGTACACATTCTCTTGGAAAAGCAGGCCGATGGTAGCTGTAAGGATTTGAGGTAGGTCAGCTTGAGCACCCCATCATGAAGCGGCCTCTACATAAGCGGATCATGACGGACGGCACGTACACAGTTGCTAAAGTAAAGTCTGACCATATATATGACCTGTGTGGCGGGGCCTGCCTGTCGAGGGCTGGGCTTCTCAGTCACGTACGGTCGCATGCAAGGGGAAACCGAGTGACAGGGAACATAAATTAAGAAAAAAGCAAATTTGAGCCCTCTGCATGCTCACAACCGAATTACTTGAAGAAATCGCTTTCTTCTGCGAAGAAGTGGCAATCACCATATATATATGCACATGTATAGACACTGATTATCTATTTTCTCTTATAAATCAGCTCATGTATCGGGATTAGCGCCGTGAAGCACCAATACCAGCATGGGGATATCTTCTAGCTCCAGAGTACGGGTAAATTCGCTTTGTAAATATACCGGGGAAAATCTCCTAAGTTCCGAAATACAAGTGACTAAACCTTTTCAAGTACAAGGGGAAGATAATTTCAAGGGGGCGGGAAATACGCAGATTTCAAATCGGATACTGAATGAAAGAAAAACACACACACACACTCTTTTTGTTTTCTTTCTTTCCTCTATCTTTCTCCAAATCTCGTTCTTTCTTTTTTCTTTCTTTCTTTCTTAATTTCTTCTAATATTTTTCTGTGTAGTATATCCATTTTCTTCCCTTTCTTTCTTTTTAATAAAAACGGAATTGTCCATTATTTATATGAGGTAAAGCCACTGATAATGAATAAGAATTCGGAGGATGAGCAACACCAGCTAATCAGGATTTATGTTTTTGCATATTGGACGATTTGGACGGTGTTATTTTAACCAGAGGGTATGGCAAGATGATAACGGTCGTATTTTGTAGTAAGACCAATATCATTATTATATAGATTACAACATGTAAGAAAGATTTTACCACAAAATAATCCCTTACATGTATATATAAATATGTATATATACATTGTGTTATGTTCAACAATTTTAATGTAACAAATAAAATAGGTAGAAGAAAGAATAAATGTCAATTTGATAGAGGGTGGCGTAGTAACTAATAGAGAGAGAGAGAGATGTAGTTGGTTGCAAAACGATGTTCTGCGGGGAACTTAACTTAGATCCAGGTAACAAATATAGAGTTCTTTAGATGATGAAATAACAGTCGTTTGTGTTGTTTGAATTTCGTAGAGTTCTCTGGTTGTTGAAGAGTTGACTTGTCTTGAATTGTAGAATGCCGTGGAGTTCTTAAGTTGAAGATTTCGTAGTGTTCTTGACAATAAGGTAGCTATGCTACAAATTCCTTATTGTTGGGTAGATTTCGTAGAATTTCGAGTGAGTGCCGGCTTATTCTTTTTTCATTCTTTGAGGGAGATAGATTCTTAATTTCCTCAAAGACGTGTTGAATTCTATCAACCAGTGTGGTAGCGAAAAGCTACGAAGTTCCACACTGGTCGCTGTCTTGCTCGACACTGATGTTTCAAAAGCGAAATCTCCCTTGCCCCTAAATGTGACGTCACATTTCTCTCTGTAAGCCTGGCCCTTCCTTTTTTTCAAGCCTACGTGAGGAAGGAACAAGTGTAGTAGGAGTTGTTCGCTGGGTCAAATTCTGGGACGAAGCAGCAACCGTGACGTCATGGGCTTCTCGGATGATTCCTCATGTTTTTAATTTTTATTTTTATAACATAAATTTTGATACATGCAGTATAGAAAAATTAAGTGCTAAATACCAAGACAGGGTATGGGTAAAGATAACAGGTAACGAACACAACAAGGCTTATAAAACGAAATGCATTTATCAATAGCAAGACATTTGTGATACTATGGTTGAAGACGAACATGGTCAGAACAAATAAATAAATAAATAAATAAATGAATAAGAAAGAGAATAGGTTAAAGCCAGGCATAAGTAAAAGGGGTGGGTGGCTGACCTTTTTACGAATCCAAAGATTAGGTCGTAAAGTTTAAAGAGACCTGTACGACCACCATGAAATGGGACCACTTGATGATAATATCTTAGGCACCCAGGTATTAAAAGCAAAAGGGATTTTTTAAGAGAAATTCTCTGTTGAAAAAAAATTAATGATCAACGTATTGAAGACGTATTGTCTGAAAAAATATTTAAGTACTTTAATTTTAAGGGTTAATGACGACTAGAAGTCTGCGATTTATTTTAAGTACTGGCCATCTGTGTGGTCCGGAGAAGATGGTTGGGGAAGGGGTATTTGACATAAATACAGCTAAACTCGAGCACTTAGCAGTTACAACTCGGCCGTTGGGGTGTTAAGATCGCCGGTAGGGATAAACAGTAGCAGCCAGCGAAGTATCAAACACACCCTTCTTCCATCCGTGTCTTGTTTACACTTGTAGTTGTTGTTTTGTTTTTAATCCTTGTGAGCCTGTTTTTCTGACTCGTGCCTTAAATTCGGCCAGCACATAATTCACAACGCTTGGGGAACTAGACAAAGTACATCGAAAGCGCAGAGTGCAGAACAGGTCTTCTCACACATTGTAACATACAATATACAATACAATGTGTAACTTGTGATACAAATGTGTGTGTTTACAAATGTGTTACAATTGAATAATGTAGGTGGAAAAGTATGGTTGAGTTGCAAGATAATGCTTGCGTGACTTATCTGTCCAGGTAGGAATGTCTTGCTAGCTTCGTTTGTTTGACTATACGCATCACCGGCTCTTCCAAGCTGTTTCAAAGTCCCATCGTTCCTCAACGTCTATGCTGTGGAAAAAGCACACGTCGTCCCTCGACGAGAGTCATAGTGGAAGAGGCTGATAGAAGGTATCAACCCTCAAAATTTGGCGGCCAAACTGAGCCTCGTAATGTGTGCTCTGATTGGTCGGTGACAAAGGCCCCCAGCCAATCGCATGAGGTTTCTCATCAGGTGATGGTTAAGAGACCCATGGACTCTGTGTCCGGCTTTGGTCTAAGGGAGGTAACTGTTTAGGTAATATTATTTTCTACAGCAGATCCTTCCCATCAACTTTTTGAATTTTCATTGAAGGCATGAACTGAAAAAGATCATGTTCTTGTTTGGTTGATTTAAATATCAGTTACATTGAAGAAAGGCCACTCATTGTTGCGAGAAATGGGAAGAGGAAAAAAAAAGAACACAATAACATTCACTTTACGAGCATTTGTCTTGATATCTAATATGAGTGTAACAGTATGCGGAAGAATTTATTACATTTACGGCGATTTTGTTTTTCTTCTTTCTTTTTCTGTGATTATTGATTACATTTGAGGAATGTACAATGAATGGATTCTGCCAATTTTCTTCTCTTCAGGATGGACTTTTTTTTGTGTGTGTACACTAAACTCATTTTTTTTTCGTCTCTTTTTTTCTTTCTTTTTTCTCTTCTACTATCCCATTCATTTGTGTGTGTGTGTGTGTGTGTGTGTGTGTGCACAAAACTCGTTTTTGTTTTCATTTTTTGTTTCTTTTTCTCTTCTATTACCTCAATCATTTTTTTTTGGAGGGGGAATGTACACTAAACTATTTTCTTTCGTTTTTTTGTCTATTTTTTTCCCTCTTATATAGTCTCATTCATTTGTGTGTGTGTGTGTGTGCGTGCGTGCGCGCACGTGCGTGTGTGTGTGGACAAAACTTTTTTGTTTTCATTTTTTTCTCTTTCTCTTCTATTGCCTCATTCATTTTTTTGAGGGTGGGGTGGGGGTGGAGTGTACACTAAACTCTTTTCTTTCGTTTTTTTTCTCTTTTTTTTCTTTTTTTCTCTTATATTGTCTAATTCATTTGTGTGTGTGTGTGTGTGTGTGTGTGTGTGTGTGTGTGTGCACTAAACTTTTTTGTTTTCGTTTTTTGTTTCTTTTTCTCTTATATGTCTCATTCATTTTTGGTGTGTGTGTATGTGTGTAAACTAAACTCGTTTTTTTTCTCTTTTTTTTTCATTCATTCACTTTTTTTTAATAGGTAAAGAAGAACAATTTCCTCGTAAATTTCTACCATAAAATAAACTGAACCCTCATTTTATGTCCGTGTTTTTGCAATAAATGTTTTATTTTTTTTTGCACCCGTTATTTTACAATACTAAATATATCTTCTTTACTTGTTAATGTTGCATGTCATGGATTGCTCATCCACCATCATTTCGTCCGTAAGAATCATGGGTCACTGCCCATGGCCAACAGGTGGACCCATTTGGGTGAGTCTTACCCCTCTGCAGAGGCGCAGTCGGTGCATTCTAATGCCCCAGCTGACAGGGCTGGAACTTATCACAACAACTATGATGATTCACTCAACACTTGTTGTATATTGTACAAACGGAAATAGGAATTTCTGGTTAAATTAAACAAAGAAAAGACGAAAAAAATGACAAAGGACTTTTTTCCCGGTAAAAGCGAACAAAGAAGTTAAAAAACGGAAGAGAGGGTTTCTGGAAAAGGAAGCAGGGAGAGGATAAATAAATATATAACAAAGGTCCGTTATCAGATCAAAAGATAAAGATGCGTAGGCGTGTCGTCAATACAAAAGCCAGAGGGTCGAGTCGTGAGAGAGTCAGTCAGACAGGGAGACGGCGAACAGAGCACAAGGAGCAACCGTCAACACGGGCCATCGCTGCCAGCGGGCAGTGAGGATCGTCCACCCCTTTACCTCAACATGGCCAGACCATCCCAGCAGCAGCAATAGTAGTCATCGTCAACCCTTGGGCATTCCTATTGTCACGCTCGCCACCCACCACACACACACCGAAGAAAATAAAGAAGGGTCCTCTCTTTGTACATACGTATCTGTTGTTTATTGAAGTCCAGTAGTCAGTAGTAGCTGACTACTACATATATCGTCTAGGGTTAGTGACGATACCCATTACGTATGCAGATACATGAAGTAGGGCCGTGTATTTGATGCCAGTATATACAGATATATATTTGGTACCGTGAAAACACACTGCCATAATTACTCTGATAAGAAAACCAGCTAGAATGCATAGCATGTCAAACACTTTATTGTGAGGCATATTCTAATAAAATGTGGGGATTTTGCTGTTATTCGAAAACGTTTTTACAACACAAACAACATGAGAGATACATTTGAAAATGTCAATATAGATGACATTTTGTCCTTCCTGAAAGAAATAAAATTATACCAAAAAATATGACAAACTTGAACTTTACCCGATAAACATATTCCTTAAAGTGACTCCCAATCCACTTAGCAACAAACAGCCCGCCCTGTCGGCTGGAGCGTTAGAATGCACCGACTGCACCTCTGCAGAGGGGTAAGACTCCCCCAATGGGGCCACCTGTTGGCAGTGGGTGGCGACCCGTGATGCTTAAGGATAGAGCCCAGGTGGATGAGCAGTTCATGACATGCAATACTCCACTTTGGCCCTATCTTGGGCTAGACGGGCGGTCGGAGAGGCCCCCTCCGATCAATCGGCTGGTCACATCAAGCCCTAGCACCTATATGATTTTCCCAACCCTATTGCCCTTATGGCAAGCCCCAACCCCTTTTTTATCATATGGGTGCTAGAAGGCGGTGGCTGAGGGTCTACATGTCCTGGAAATGACGTTAAACTCTATCTGATGGTGAGGTTCCAGTTTTGGAGATTTGGGGAATGTGGAGCACCCCTTCATCACCATTGCCCCCTGGTCCACTCTGACCCGGAGTGGTAGTACATGTTAGGGTCCCATCTATGGGTTAAATAGAAAAATGTATTCATAAAAAAATTGTATTATCCATTAAGAATTGATTTATTTCAAAACTTTATCGGCATTAAATGACCCACTGAGGTTGATATGCCGTAAAACAAAACAAACCAAACAAACCAAACAAACAACAGCAAATAACCTACTGTCAAAATCAAGAAAAATCCTTGATAAAGACATAATAAATTCAACAATCCCTTACAACCTACCACTTGGCATAAAATAACCCTGGATGGGTTGACATGCCTTTAAAATCAATCAATCATCATTATCATTTTAAGAGTGTTTGCAACTGTCATCCAAGTAAATTATATTAGTCTTATTGCTGTATATGGGAAAGAAAAAATAACAAAAAAAATAACAATTTCCCAAGAGCCCTCAGACAGGAAGAACCCTCTGGGCATGTGCAGGGAAAAGGACCTACTTCCTACCACCAAGAAAATCCCCTTGGTCATTCAAACTCGGGCCTTAACTGGGATTAGACACTTCTACTGGACTGGAAGAAATTACCTATCCATGAAATAGCTATGAACCCAGAAATAAAAGTCTGAAATCTAAAAATGCCTTTTGTCTCATCCATTTCCTTCCTTTAATTTCTTTTTAGCTCGATGACCACAAGAAGGAAAAAACCACATATTAAGACTAACAGCAACAAATAAATGGTTTGGTTTGTTTGGTTTGTTTTACGGCATATCAACCTAAGTGGGTTATTTAATGCCGATAACGTTTTGAAATAAAACTATTCTAGTAGTGACCAGGTCTGAATTCAGAGTTTTTCTTCTCCTAGACTGGTTGCCTAACCAATAGATCACTAAGTAGGCCTGAGCATATTCTAGTAGTAACCAGGTTTGAATTCAGAGTTTTTCTTCTCCTAGACTGGTTGCCTAACCAATAGATCACTAAGTAGGCCTGAGTCTATTCTAGTAGTGTCCAGGTTTGAATTCAGAGTTTTTCTTCTCCTAGACTGGTTGCCTAACCAATAGATCACTAAGTAGGCCTGAGCCTATTCTAGTAGTGATCTATTGGTTAGGCAACCTGGTCACTACTAGAATAGGCTCAGGCCTACTTCGTGATCTTTTTGATCTACTTGAATGAATGACCTAATTTTGGTAGTCATAGAATGAGAAGACAACATGGAGGCCCAAAAGAGATGAACAGCTTAGAAAGTAGAAGAAGCTATACAACACTATCAATCAAATCTTGCTCTAATTGTTTTCACAGACAGCTAATGCAACGGTGAGACTGATGCCCTTACATTACATTTGGAAATCTATAACATTTATGACTATAGCTGTACCATTGCATTATCATGATATTTTATCAATTTTCTTTTAGACAAAAAAACTGGCATTATAATCCAAATGAAAACCCATTTAATAGCATTCTAAAAGTCTTTCTGTCTATCTAACATGACATTATTATAAATTTAGCGACTAATACTTTAAGTACGCATCCACCCACATACTAGATAATACTGAAAAGAATTACCAAGACAAATGGAATACTTATATTCAGGAATAGAATTTCTATTTAATCTATACGTTCATATTATGGAGGCGTGTGGTGTAATGGTTACCGTTGTAGGAAATGGAGTTGTCAAACTGAGTTCAAATCCTGTATGAGGCTGTTTGTATTTCACAAAGTGCTAATACCTTTTGGAAAGGCATACATCCAGATATTCTCCCTCCAGCTTTGGGTAAATAGTAGGGGTGTGTAAAAAGCTTGCAGCACTATTTTAAAGAAAATTGATCTTTCATTTATTGTTAATCTATATCTTGGTAAATACAGCCTCAATACTTTTTAAATATACTAGCAAATATATGCACCCTCCGGGTGCAAGTATTTAAGTTTT
>CM042166.1:74494854-74543481 GCA_023376005.1 Doryteuthis pealeii
TATATATATATATATATATATATATATATCTTATTATAATGGAGATTGTGTGTTTTTCTGTCTGAAACCGAAACTATATTACTACTCAAGTCACAATTCCTTTGTTATTGACATCACAATCTCAATGATTTTATTTTTATTTAAATCTCAATTTAATAAAATTGTTTTACATTATTAATGCTGTTGACCATATCCACATACTAATAACATGCAATTATATTATATATATACAACAAATAACGGTTTACAGTGTGAACAGGAAGGCTAATTTGCATATTGATATTTAAAATGTGATTTTATAAATATGTGTTTTAGTACTATTGATTTCTAATTGTTTGGTTTTATTTTAATGTATAAGCAAAAATCTCTTCAATAAATCTTAAATGAAATCCATTAACAAGAAGAATAACTGTAATTTTATTCTTTACTTCCTCTTTAACTAAATACTTAAATTAGAAAAAATAACAATGAAAGACGAGAGTGATGGAAGTGTAAGTTTCAGTTGTTCTATTTTTCATTTACCCCCCTGTTTCAAATCTTTTTATCTGCATTCTTATTTAGTTTCATTAGTCTTTCTAATTTAATACAATATTTTATTACATTCAAACTTAAATACTTGCATCCGGAGGGTGCATATATTTGCTAGTAATAATAATCAATGGTAAATTATGGATTTACACTCATAACTTGAAGTTTCATTTAATGCAATCATCAGATGAGTCCAATGGTTGAGATCTTAAAAACCAGTCGTGAGTCATTAATGCAATAAAGATTTGAAATAAATTCACGACTGGTTTTTAAGATCTCAACCATTGGACTCATCTGATGATTGCATTACCATGAAACTTCAAGTTATTACCATGATATATTATTACCATTGATTATAAATCTGCTCTGCTTTATTAGCATTGAGCACCTTTTCATGCCAATACTTTTCTCATTTTTTCATTCTCTATTCATTATATATATTATGGACTCTCTCGTCGATTTTCGAGGCATGAGGATTCATACACACAATGAACACCCACACAGTGATTTGTTTATAGTGGTGAAGGCTTGTGTTGGACCATCCACACTTTTTGGCACAGTCGATAGGAAGAAATTGGTGCATCGAGGGTTGCTACAAACCCAATCAACGACCGACCCCAGGAATTTGGAATTCAGAGTTATCCCTCTCCTAGACTGGTTACCTACCCAAGGCTGAAGGGTCCAGTCTGCCCTACTATTTAACCCATAGCTAGAGGGAGAATATATGGATTCATACCTTTCCCAAGGGTATTAGCGCTATGTGAAATATCAACAGCTTCGTCTAGGAATTGAACTCGATTCGACGAGTCCATTTCCCACGACCCTAACCACTAGCCCACGTGCCTCCAAATTAATATATATATATAATATATATATATATATATATATATATATATATAATAATATATATAATATAATATATATATATATCTTTGGCAGCTGTGACATATATACCTATGTATGTATTAACAGTTAAAATTCTACCCCTATTTGTAGGTGGCTGATGGCCCAGTGGTTAAGAACTCCGACTGATGAAAAAAATAGTAAGATATTTCTGCAGAAAATCTTGTCTAAATTCATTTTCCTTACAAATTACTTAAACATATTTCACTCCTTTCGATATATTTTCAAAGTATAATAAAAGTTTTGAACATGAAAATCTTACAACTGACCAAGATAAATGAAACCAAGTTTGACGATTCAAAAGAGGATCAAGTCCTACGAGACATTCAGATTTTAGCTTTTTTGCTATTGTTTGTGGCGAGAGAAATTCCGCACGTAGTGGTTCAACGCATACACGACTGTGTTTGGCATGTAGAATGAAATCAGGGGGGAGTGTAACAGGAGATTGGGGAGATTGAACTCACATCCTCCTTGTAGGAATAGCTGTCTACAGTCTATGAGGAACAAAATATAAGTTCACAGAACGTAAAGACGAAAGAGAAAGCACATGTACTTTTAACCTTATTTATTCACATATAAACTCAACACAGTCAATATAACAACGTACTTAGGGGCAGTACTTACAGTTCATATATCTCCCTCGTTGAAGGGGGTTTTCAGGTTGGGTCTGAGTTGTTACTCCCTCACTGAGGGGAAAGTTCCTTCAGTCACAAGAGACTGAGACAAGAGCTCGTTTCTACGAGGCTCAGACGTTGGTACCAAAACCGTAAAGAGGCTTCTTCCTCCAACCTGACAAGGGACGTTACCTTTTCTACTTCCTGTCCCCGAAGGCACAGGAGAGTTCTAGTCCCTACATCCTGATCGTGAGTCATAGCTTGATGTCGGACTGCCTCGTTGGCGCGCATGTAAATCACTAGACTGATGCGATGGACCCGGATGACGGAGGCTAGTAGCATGGTGCAGTTGCGTTTTGAGTCTTGTGATGAGGGCAGTGACGTACGACATGAGCGGGGAAGTAACGACGAGAGAGGAAATTTCGGATGACTGTCAGGATTTGTTAAGTGAAGGAAACTGATTATCCCCGGTGGCAGACCAACGATTGCAGGTTTGGTTTGGTTTGGTTTGTTTTATGGCATATCAACCTCAGTGGGTCATTTAATGCCGATAAAGTTTTGAAATAAATTCATTCGTAATGGATAAGACAATTTTTTTATAAATACATTTTTCTATTTAACCCATAGATGGAACCCTAACAGGTACTACCACTCCGGGTCAGAGTAGACCAGGGAACAATAGTGATGAAGGGGTGCTCCACATTCCTCAGACCTCCAGAACTGGAACCTCACCATCAGATAGAGTTTAACGTCATTCACAGGACATGAAGACCCTCAGCCACCGCCTTCTAGCACCCATATGATAAAAAGGGATTGGAGGTTGCCATAAGGGCAATAGGGTTGGGGGAATCATATAGGTGCTAGGGCTTGACATGATCAGCCGATTGATCGGAGGGGGCCTCTCCGACCGTCTGTCTAGCCCAAGATAGGGCCAAAGTGGAGTATTGCAAGTCATGAACTGCTCATCCACCTGGGCTCTATCCTTAAGCATCACGGGTCGCCACCCACGGCCATAAGGTGGCCCCATTTGGGAGAGTCTACTCATTCCTTATTGGCATTCTGCCCTCATGAGAGTACATTAGGTATTGTACCGATTTTACAAGCAATTCAAAGGAAGAGTGTTTATAAGTATATCCCAGCCAGAAGTAGCCTGCTAAGTCTAACCACATTGAGGTGACATAATACATTGAAACACGGTATCTGTGATTAGTATTATCTGCGTTATTCGGGCTATTGTCCTCATCTTCATTGTTATCTGTACAACGTTTCAGCCGATGTGCCCTCCAGCCTTCTTCGGGTATTTCTTGTCGGACAAGAAATACCCGGAGAAGGCTGGAGGGCACATCAGCTGAAACATTGTACAGATAACAATGAAGATGAGGACAATAGTTTGAATAATGCAGATAATACTAATCATCAAGCCTCATCTCAAACATTCAGAGAAACGGTATCTGTGGATGACTATATTTGTATTCTCATTTGATGATTTTCAAAGATTAGTTTACAGCAACATTTTCAGTCCATTCAGTGTTTATAAGTATATCCCAGCCAAAGGTAGCCTGCTAAGTCTAGCCACACTGAGGTGGCGTGATACATTGAAACATGGTATCTGTGGATAACTATATTTATATTCTCAGTAGATGATTTTGAAAGATTAGTTTACAGCAACATTTTCAGTCCATTATTTTAAAGAATCATCATCATCATCATCATCATGTCGCGCAAGCAGCACGGATATCCATGACAATCTCTCGCCAAACTTCCCTATCACTCATTACTCCTGGGAGGTCCTCTGTGCAGCAACTCGCATAGTTGGTCAATGTAGGTCCTTAGAGGGCGGTCCACATTAGCATGCCCATGTGTTGGCTTCCACAGGAGAACGTCGCTTAAGAGCTCATCCCCGTTTCTCCAGCAGTGTCCTGCATGTCTAGTCCGTCTCACCCGGATGGTTTGTGAGATTGGGGGCAGGAGGTGCTGTTTCCATGACTTATTCAAGACTTCACTCAGCATTCTTGTGCAGGTACCATCTAGCTTATTCTCAAGGCACTTCGTTAGGGTCCAATTGGTGTAGCCATGCAGCAGTACTGATATAACCACAGCCTGGAAGAATTGTTGCTTTAGCTTGTCAGTGAGATCGGATTTTCATACGATTTTTAAAAGACTAAAATTTCAAAACCTTTAAAATAATTTGTTGCTGACTCTATTGCTTTAGGCGGCTTTATTAGTTTGTTAATATTGAATAATTGCATGCTTTGTGGAATGTCATTGTATGTGTTATCATTATATTTCATCAATTTCCTCTTAGACGAAAATTGCGTTGTTGTCAATGGGAAAGTTTATTCACTATTCTATCTTATTTAATAAATATATTCATATATTTAACTCCACAGAGAACATGACAAAGGCAAACCATTTTGAAAAGTGACAAGGATAAATATGTAAGGACCCAAGCAAGTACTTTATACATTATACTTATATTTAATTCATTTAATATATACATATATAGGAGAAAATAACAGATTAGGAAAAATCCGACAAAATGTGAGTATATATATATATATATATATATATATATATATATATATATATACATAGTGTGAGTAAAGGTTGAGGAACAAAGGGAATAATGAAACATAAACAATTACGTTCAATTAATATTTTGTCTCTGCGGATTTGTGTCTTAAAACAATAAAAAATTCTGTAGAAGCCTCTTAAATCCACAGAGGCGAAATATTAATCGAATCTAATTGTTTCTTTTTCATTATTCACTTTGTTCCTCAGCTTTTATTCACACTCTATATATATATATATATATATATATATATATATATATACAGGGTGTCCCAAAAAGATGTCTACACTTGCTGCAACAATCTGTCATGACAAGCATTAGTGAACACTTTGAAGAAGTATCAGAAAAATGATAGTGAAATTATCTCCCCCTGCCGCCAGAGGGCGAATCGCCAACATACGATGTTGGCGGCAAAATCAAACCCCTTCACTTATCAAAGGGCTGTTAACAAGCGCTCCCAACATTTGCTTATCATAAGAATTTCCACCAGTGCTGTTAAGACACTTAACAGCACTCCAAAACGACCGCGAGTAGAAATCATTCTAGCGCAACGTTACCTTAACTCAGCAGATAAGTCTGGCCGCAAATGCCATAAATTTGCAGCAATCTTTTTGTACCTTTATAATTTTCAATATATATATATTTACCAACCCCTCCGCACGAGCAGGATGCGACACAAGGTCAATTTCTTAAGCGGAGTTTACTAGGTTTGAATTCAGAGTTTTCCTTCTCCTAGACTGGTTACCTAGTCATGGTTAAAGAGTCCAGTCTGCCCTGCTATTTACCCATAACTGGAAGGCGCATTGGATTCATACCTTTCCCAAGGGTATTAGCGCTATGTGAAATGTCTACAGCTTCGTCCAGGAATTGAACTCGCGTTAACGAGTCCATTTCCCACGCCTCTAACCATTACACCACGCGCCTCCATAATAATTTTCAATATATGTTGTTTAATTTTCACCTATGTTTGTCTTCTTTCATCCGAAATTATTTGCCTGCCACTGGGAGAATTAAGAGCTCCCTCACACCCTGTAATTCCTCTCAGAAGAGGATTTTTATTTTCAGCAAGATGAGGCACCCCAACACTATCATTGCGATCTTAGATCCTTCCTTGATGAGATCTTGCCAAACAGGTGGATTGGACGGTGGGGTTTCGTTGAATACGCAGCACGTTCACCAGACCTCATATCACTAGACTTATTTTTATGGGGATACGTAAAAGACAAAGTCTACGCAATGAAACCTACAACAATCGCTGAATTGAGAGCAACCATTGAATGTGAGAATGCACGCAAACACCAAGGGAATTGTTTCATGATGTGTGCTATTCCATGTTACTGGCGGTGTCTGTACCAGAACGGACATCAGTTTGAGAACAGGCAGTGACAAAACGATTGAATGATGTTTCAAAATTCTTTTACATGTTAAAAATTAAAACAAATAATAATAAACACCTGGTTTATAATTATTTAAGTGTGTATACATGTTTTTGGGACACCCTGTATATATATATATATATATATATATATATATATATATATATATATATATATACACCGACCTGTATAATATATATATATATATTCATATATATATATATATATATATATATAATATATATATTATTCACCGACTGTAATATATATATATATATGTATATATATATATATTACATAACCGACTTGTATATATATATATATATATATATATATACCGACCTGTATATATATATATATTCACATACATAAACCGACTTGTATATATATATATATATATATATATATTATATATATATATATATATATATATATAATCGACCTGTATATATATATATATATATATATATATATATATATATTAACACACATAAACCGACCGAAACACATGTGTAAGTGATATCGATTAATGTGATATCGATTAAATTCATTTTATCCATCTACATTTCTTTTCTTTACTCATTTTTCCTCATATTGTCGGATTCAATTCCTTTTCCATTTTCATATATATATATATATATATATATATATATATATATAATGTATATATTCTACCCATGGGTAGAATGTGACACAAGGTCAATTTTTAAGTGGAGTTTAACAGGTTTGAATTCAGAGTCTTCTCTTAAATTGGTTGCCTAACCAATGTTATAGAACCCTGTATGCCTTACTATTCCCCCCATAGCTTTAGGGAGAGAAATATATATATATATATATATATATATATATATATATATGTTGGGATTATCTTTACATTGGCCTGGAAGAGTTATCTTCCCGCTGGGTTACCGCTTGTTCTCACCAGGGGCTATATTATTTAAGCGCCTGATTCAAACGCTCCTTCCTCTTTTCTACCTCTCCTCGTAGGTACCCACATGGGTTACATTTTGTGTTACACCCCACCATCGTGGGGCCTCTGGTCCCCACGAACGGACTAAGTCAGTAAGTGACTTCCATTATATAGACTATGTGTAACTCTTTTTATATGTACATGTACGTAACACTTGAATGTGTCCTTATTGTATCTCATTTGTATTATCTTGTATTTCTATTTTATGTATCTTGTCTTATTTACATGCTGTTTACAATATAAAGAGTTGTGTCCAACAAGCGTGTCGGAGTTGTATGTTCATATATTAACCATGAACCTTACATATACTAGCAAATATATGCACCCTCCGGTGCAAGTATTTAACTTTTAATATAATAAAATATCATATTAAATTAGAAAGGCTAATAAAACTGAATAAAAATGCAGATAAAACGATTTGGAAGAGAGGGGGTATGATTGAAAAATAACTTTGAAACTAACTCTTCCATCATTTTCCATTACTCCCGTCTTTCATTGGTAAATTTTCCTAATTTAACTATTTAGTTAAAATAGGAAGTAAAGAATAATATTACAGTTATTTCTTCTTGTTAATGGATTTCTTTTAAGATTTATCCCCGAGATTTTTGCTCATACTCATTAAGATAAAACCAAACAATTAGAAATCAATAATACTAAGCATATATTTAATAAAATCAAATTTTTAATATCAATATGCAAATTAGCTTTCCCGTTCACACTGTAAACAGCTATTTTGTTGTATATATAAATACAATTGCATGTTATTTGTATGTAGATATGGTCAACAGTGGCTTCAGCCTCTGGACCATTGCTATAATTAATGGCGTCGATTCCAGGGGGCCATCCCTCCAGGCAACACCTGCCCCCTCGATTTAAAGGGGCAGGGCTGGGTTTATTGCCCAGTGCGTGAGGCGCCCCCCTTGAGGGGTAATGCCGACGGGATCGACGCAATTTTTCACCTGCCACTCCATGAGCTTCGGTTTGTGGGTGGTCCCACGTTAATAGGGACTTTGTGCCTGACCCGTACAAGTGGGGTATGCGGTAAATATCATGTAGATATGGTCAACAGTGGCTTCGGCCTCTGGACCATTGCTATAATTAACGGCGTCGATCCCAGGGGGCCATCCCCCCAGGCAACACCTGCCCCCTTGATTTAAAGGGGCAGGGCCGGGTTAATTGCCCAGTGCGTGAGGCGCCCCCCTTGAGGGGGAATGCCGACGGGATCGACGCAATTTTTCACCTGCCACTCCATGAGCTTCGGCTTGTGGGTGGTCCCACGTTAATAGGGACTTTGTGCCTGACCCGTACAAGTGGGGTACGCGGTAAATATCATGTAGATATGGTCAACAGTGGCTTCGGCCTCTGTACCATTGCTATAATTAACGGCGTCGATCCCAGGGGGCCATCCCCCAGGCAACACCTGCCCCCTTGATTTAAAGGGGCAGGGCTGGGTTCATTGCCCAGCGCCTGAGGCGCCCCCCTTGAGGGGGAATGCCGACGGGATCGACGCAATTTTTTACCCGCCACCCCATGAGCTTCGGCTTGTGGGTGGTCCCACGTTAATAGGGCCTTGTGCCTGACCCGTACAAGTGGGGTACGTGGAAAATATCATGTAGATATGGTTAAATGTATAAATAATGTAAAACAATTTTATTAATAATTGAGGTTAAAATAAGGATAAATTCATGGTGAATGTGACGTCAATTACTAAGGGAATTGTGACTTGAGTAGTGATTTAGTTTCGGTTACAGTCAGAAAAACACACAATCTCCATTATAATAAGATATATATATATATACTTAGAGAGAGAATGAGAGTTTGCTATGTTTAAAAATAAAGTGCTCAATATCAGCGATAGATCTTCTATGAATTAAGTGAAGATAGTGTAGTCATAAGGTAAATGGTGCTTGTTAACACCCAGTTTCTCACCTATTCAACTCCTGAACAAGAGAAAATGTTATTGTACATTTTTTTATATACTGTTGTGTGGTGAATGATGGGAAGGATGGTTAAGTTTGTGGGGCATGATGGTAATGGTGGTTTAGTCTCATTGTCAATTTCAATTATAGCCATGTGTTGATTGAAAGCAGCAGAAGACAATAGGAAAGACTCACTCCCTTTTATTGACTGAGTTGGCCTTCTTCTTCTGTAACTCAAAGGAAGGGGCGAGAAACAATGCACTTGGAATTTATTTAATTAATCTATATAAACATTTAAAAAAAATAACTGGGATAATTTTATTCATAAGATGAATCAGAGATCTTTTCGGACAAAATTAAGGAGTTTGATTCAAATTTATTAAGTGACATTGGGGGAGTAATACCGGGGGCATTGCACATGTTTATTGTTTACAGTTTACACAATTGTAGTAGTGTATTATCAAACATCGTCTATTATTAGTAATACTAAGTAAGTAAATTCGTCGGGGCGGCCTAATGTCGGTATCAGCCATGCAGCGATGGAGTCTATCCCATTTTCACTAGCGCTAGACCAAGGAGATTATTTTAGCGTCTGAGGTGGAGCGCCACACCTACCATCAGCTCCTTACTTTACCGCACAGATCCCTGTGCTACTCATACGCTGAGTTGGCGAGGGCGGGTATCGAACTAGGAACCTTGTGGTTTCTAGCCAAACGCTCTACCGACTGAGCTAAGACTGCAATAATTTATTACAGTGGCAAATCTTTACTAAATATTTAGTAAAAACATTCTCACTTTATGGATACACAGATTTTATAACTCTCTAATAAAAATAATTAAATCGTTTCTTAACAATAGATTGCCCTAATGAAAATAAATAACCATTTTTGTCCAGGAATTAAAAAAAAAGTTTTTAAAACCTGGGGTACTGTAAAAGCAGCATCTGAGAGTGCAGTCTGTATGCGGGCCACATTTGTTCTTCTAAACAGTCGGGAGGGGGGGCACAGTCAAGTCTGGCGCAATGTTCTTCCAATCGACAGGCTAAACATTCCCAACTGTATCACGCTCGTCTCACCGGTAAATATCCAAAATTATTTCTCTATCCCGCTCGTCTCGACAACAAAATGCTACTGCAGTTGTTCTCTCACTGGTCTGCGAGGGTAAGTCCTTAAAATATACCTCAATCTCACCACATCCGGGCTCCTCAATCAGAATTGTCCGTGCAGCACGTGCGACACTCGTCAGCACTGCAAGTACGCGTCAATCTTTACGACGCGACCACCTACATCCGGGCCACTCTGCTATTTCCTATTTCACTGCTCGTCCACAGCTCTCACATTCTGAAGTACGCGGGTTCGACTATAGGTCAGTCCTACACGCCAGGCAAAGCCTTGCCCGCTTCCTTTGAGAATACGCAAGTCTTCACGCCCGCCACTCTCTCTGTCACACCGTTTTGCACGAGGTAGGTCTCCTCTCTCACTACAGTTCTTCCAACGGGTTGTGTGTTTACCAAATGCAACGGCCAGTAGGGATGGATGACGGGAGACAGTTAAGAGAATCTGTGTGGTTGGCATGTAGCGATATTCTATTTCTTACTATTAAAAGGTGGATGGAAGCATGTGTGGTATAATGGAGTCGTTGAAATCTTAGACAAGACTGATTGTATTTCACATTGCACTAATACCCTTAGGAAAGGTATGCATCCAATTATTCACCTTCCAGCTATTGGGAAAATAGGACAGACTAGGCTCTTTAACCTTAGTATAGCAACCAGTCTAGGAGAAGGAAAACTGAATTCAAACATGTTAAACTCCAATTAAAACTTGACCTTTGAGGGCAGGTTGCTTACAGTACCTGTTCTTGATTAAATGGTCACACATCTAAGTATTGAACAAGAACACTGCTGCTTAACTTTAGTGGATGGGAACCGGTGCTTTTGCCTAAGCTGTATATCCTTCCCTATTTTATTTTTTTAAATGGTCACCCATCTAAATATTGAACAAGAGCATTGCTGCTTAACTTTGGAGAATGGGAAACAGTGCTTTCACCTTTCTTGTCTAAACTGTATATTCTTCCCTATTTTTTAAAAATAGTCACCCATCTAAATATTGAACAAGAACATTGCGGCTTAACTTTGGTAAATGGAAACCAGTGCTTTTGCCTTTCTTGTCAAAGCTTTGTATCCTCCCATTTTTAAAATTAAAAAAAAAATGGTCACCCATCTAAATATTGAAAAAGAACATTGCTGCTTAACTTTGGTGAATGGGAAACAGTGCTTTTGCCTTTCTTGTCTAAGCTGTATATTCTTCCCCATTTTTTAAAATAGTCACCCATCTAAGTATTGAACAAGAACATTGCTGCTTAACTTTAGTGGATGGGAAACAGTGCTTTTGCCTTTCTTGTCAAAGCTGTATATTCTTCCCTTTTTTATTTTTTTAAGTGGTCACCCATCTAAGTATTGAACAAGAACATTGCTGCTTAACTTTGGTAAATAGGAAACAGTACTTTTGCCTTTCTTGTCTAAGCTGTATATCCTTCCCTATTTTATTTTTTAAATGGTCACCCATCTAAATATTGAACAAGAGTATTGCTGCTTAACTTTATTGGATTGGAACCAGTGTTTTTGCCTTTCTGGTCAAAGCTGTATATCCTCCCATTAAAAAATTTCTTTTTTAAATGGTCACCCATCTAAGTATTGAACAAGAACATTGCTGCTTAACTTCCATCTTGTCTTTTATCTTATACCACGTGCAGTCTTTCTTTTTGTATTCCCTCAGTCTTATTACTACCCTGCAATATCCTAATGCATCTGTGATAACTATCACTAAGTGTTATCTTTCTGCGGTATCACAAATTGCCTTATGCACAGGTGTATGAATTGGGGGATAAAAAAAAAGCAACTGCATCTGAAATATGATTATCTTGCATACATAAGACATTGTGATTTTCTGTTTACACATTTCTTTGCCTTAAATATGCGGAAGAAGCTGATAGGATATCTTGTAAGGAAATTCCCTTGCCCTGAGTCTTCTATGCTGGTCTACAATTGGATAATGATGCAGTGAGGCTGATAAAGACTGTGCGGATGATAAAGGCAGAGAAAGTAATCAAGTGAATATTCTACACCTCGTCACCGAACAATGGTTAGCAAGATAATCTAAGATAAAAGTGAGTTTCATCCTCACTAGGTGCGTTGTACTTGCATATAAACAAATTTATATTATACTTACCAGCCAAAAAAAAAAAACGTATATCTTAGTGTAACAGTTTTTGAAAGAAGACATATTTCAAATTCAAAAATAGACAAATTCTCTTTTTCAAACAGGAACAGTTTTAACCCGTTCATGGTCAGCCTGCAACGGGTTTTTTCAGAAAGGAAATATTTTTTCAACTATTTTTTTATACATATATATATATATATATATATATATATATATTATTGTATATATGAATTTGATATATTGAAAAAGTAAATGATGTTTACAAATGCTTGGGATCATCAGGAGAGAATGTGCACCATTTCGGGGCCTTCCTCTCAACGGTTTTAACTGCATATCTAATGTTGCATGTTCAAATTTTGAGTGTATTTATTCTATGTTATGGTGATTTTGGGTAATGTGACGTAAGCAGTGATGTAATTTTTGTTACAGACAAAAACCGGAAGTTAATCTCCATTATTAAGAGATTTTAGAATTTATGTAGATACCATTATTTGTATATAAATAATTTTATAGATACCATCTATCTATACATATATAAAGGACAGTTGCGTGTATGTATATGTCTGGATGAAACTTCGAAAGTAAAACAATTAATGACAAAGTAAATATATATAAGTCGAGATGGACGGGGTGGCCTAAAGTCGGTATCAGCAAGTCAGCGAGGGAGGCTATCCCCTTTTCAATAGCGCTAGACCAAGGAGATTGTTTTAGCATCTGAGGTGGAGCGCCACACCTTCCATCAGCTTCTTACTTTACTGCACAGATCCCTGTGCTACTCATACGCTGAGTTGGCGGGACCGGTATCGAACTAGGAACCTTGTGGTTTCTAGCCGAACGATCTACCGACTGAGCTAACACGACCCTCTATATACCCATTCAATATCATCGGGGCTTGATTTTTGAGCCAGAATAATAAAGATTTGATTTATATTTATGAAAAGGATTAGGAAATAAAATTCAAATAATGACAGAATAGAATATTTTTTTGCATTTAATATTTTGAATAGTAGACATTAACGTTTATTTTCAGAGTGGCTGGACCAATGCAAGGCCTTTTTTTTACATGGAGATATTAATGGGGCATCCGTTGAGGATCCAACTCATGACTGAGTAATAATGGATCTGCAGGACTAACTTCTAGTTATTCATATATAGATAATTTTATAGATACTATTATTTTAATTTATATCATACTTATTTATAATTGTATATAAATACTTTTTTTAAAAAATCTTGCAATAGAACAATGGCTTTGAAGTTAATCTCAGATGAAAGTGAATTATATCCTCACCGAGTGCCTTATACTTGTATATAAACAAATTGATATAGATACCATTATTTGTATATAGATATTTTTATAGATACCATTATTTCAAATTTATATCATACTTATTTATACTTAGTATTATCTGCATTATTTGGACTATTGTCCTCATCTTCATTGTTATCTGTACAACGTTTCGGCTGATTTGCCCTCCGACCTTCTTCAGGTATTTCTTGTTGGACTCGGGAACCTTCTTTTTGGACTCGTGAACCTTCTTATTGAGCCATCACAGAACGTTGAACCTAACCCTTTATTCAATCCACAGGGGTATCCTGTTCTCATTCTGCTAACCATAGCTGTAGAGGTGTTAAGCTGTGTTAATTATTATTCTATGTTACTGCTGCCCTTGGCCAGGATCGAACCTGCAGTCCATGGATAATGGTCACTTAGAACTGTCTTAACCTAACTCCTCTATCCACTAGGCCATGTGTCCAATGTTCCGTGATGGTTCCCGATTACAACAAGTAGGTTCCCGAGTTCGAAAAGAAAGTTCCCGAATCAAGAAGGTTAATCAGACACTGTTTAACTGGCACACACACACATGAGCACACAAACACACACATAAACAACCCCCCAACACACACACACACACACACGTAGAGAGTTTGGAAGACATGACACAAAACCAAATGGACAGCCTCTAGCAACAACTTCAGTTTTGGAGATCTTCTGTAGATGAGATTTTTTTATCTCGAAATATTAAGAATAAATTACAGGTTAACAAACAACACCATAGTTACCTTCTTTTTCTTTGCACTTGCATTGTTTTTATTTTAGTTTTCTTTCATCTTCACCCTGTGATCTGCTGGAACTTCAAAATTATGGGATCAAATATCCTCCCTAACATTCCACCAACCTAATGACTTTATTTCATGAATCAAATTCAAAAAATTGAACTGGTATTCAACTGAACAATTTTGCACTAAGCTTAAGCCATTTTGTTTTAGTATTAATAAAGTTAGATATTTTAATTAAGAATTGAAATTAAATAAACAAATAAAAGTTTATTATCGACAAGTTGTTCAGTTGCACAAAACATCCAAATTCAGTGCAATTCGATATTTGCATTTGCCTCTTACAGTGGAAAGATATGAAATAAATTGTAAAAAACAAAAGAGTGTTTGCATGTTTAGTTAATAGAGAATTTTATTAATTCTATCAATTCACAGATCATAAACGTAAAGCTTATTTTATGAACAAAAGAAATTAACAATTCAAGATTGATTTCTCTGAATGTTTGAGATGAGGCTTGATGATTAGTATTATCTGCATTATTCGGACTATAATGTTCCCGAGTCCGACAAGAAATACCTGAGGAAGGCCATCTTCATTGTTATTTGTACAACGTTTCGGCCGATATGCCCTCCGGCCTTCTTCAGGTATTTCTTGTCAGTCTCGGGAACCTTCTTGGACTCAGGAACCTTCTCGGACTCGGGAACCTTCTTTGTGGACTAAATAAAGGGTTGGGTTCAAAGTTCTGTGATGGCTCCCGATTACGACAAGAAAGTTCCCCAGTTCGAAAAGAAGGTTCCTGAGTCTGAGAAGGTTCCCGAGACTGACAAGAAATACCTGAAGAAGGCTGGAGGGCATATCGGCTGAAACGTTGTACAAATAACAATGAGATGGGGATAATAGTCCGAATAATGCAGATAATACTAATCAAGATTTATTATGAATTAAAAAAGAAGTTTTTTGAAATAAAGTAAAAACTATATTGTTTTGGATGTTATATCCTGTTGTGATGTTAGTCCCAACAGTAAAAAGAAGTCAAGTCGAGATGGGGTAAATAAGACAAGTGTATTTACAATTAATGGTACATGTACGACTAGCTTGTCCGTTAACGGGAACAGTGCTCCCTTTCCACTCGGTGTCTCACTATTTATAGTGAGAACCGGTGCATGTTCTCCACTGTAGGAACGGCCGGTACAACATATCCCAAATAATATAATTCATCAATATCTATACATACAGAGTGATTGAAAAGTAATTCTCTATTTTAAACTATTATTATCTTTTTATATGCAGTTATAGGGACTGGCAAAAAAATCAGCTTCTACGAGTTTTAAAAACTATTTAAAATTAATTAAATCTATTATTTAAGGTCAAACTTTGTCTAAATCGATAAGTAGTAACATAATGACCATCATTAAAAAAAGAAAAAATATCATTACATATGCAGTTTATTTTTAAAAGATTTAAAACTATTTGTTTTGCTCAATTTCGACGCGATCTGCCATTCTGTCTCTTTTTCAAGGGTTTTAAGCGCCTGTTTACAATTTTAATATAACATTCGCGATTGCAAAATAAATTACCAAAAATCAGGTAATTATCCGATTTTAATGAAATTTTCAGTATTGATTTATCAATTAATGAATTTTATTATGCATCTGTTATTTTATTTAAAAACTTTAATTTAGTATTTTTGCTATGAAAAATTAATATATAAAATTCATTTAAAATAAAAATATTCTGATGTTAATTTTAAAATGTTATATTTTTAGATTCTAGAAATAAATATCTATTCAATGCAAACCTTATTTTAGACACATAAAGTAATAAGTTTTGAAGAAAAACTTGATTGAAAATGTACCCCCTCCCCTTTTTAAGCAGAAAAAATATCGATGTATAATTTTTTCTTTTATAAGATAATAGCCAATTAAATAATTTATCGAAATGAGTAAAAAAATCTCCAAAACATTAATTATTATTATTTTTTACATTTTATTTTTCGATTTTTGATACTTATTTTTCTCATAGAAATTTTTTGTTTTCTATTCATAACTTTGGTCTTTTATCTTTTTATTTATACTGTAATTAATACAACTTGAAAAAATGTTACGCCCCCAGCATAAGGGGGGGTCAAAATTAAGTGACCTGAAAAAAAAAATGAGAAAATTTTGAAATAAATAAATAATGCATTATAAAGATCATTCATTGATAAATAAACACTGAAAATTTCATTAAAATCCGATAATTCCCTGATTTTTTGGTAAATTATTTTCTGTAGGGGGGGCTAAAGTCATTTTGTCAAAAACGCATATTAGGCTCAGTTTGCCAATCCCTAAATTACAATCATATAGGTGATTGAAAAGTAACTCCTTATAAAAATGATATTAAGCGAAAATCCTTCCAAGCTGTATCCGTATCAGTGCTACTGTATGCACCACTCAGACTCTAAAGAAACGATTAGAGAGAATGATACATGGGAAGTGTACAAATATGCTGAATGCTGTTTTGAACTAATTCTAGAAACAGCACCCAACAAAATAGAAACTGTAGGCCTCCTATCACACAAACCAGGGTAGACAAAAAAGACATGCTAGGCACTCCTGGTGAACCAAGGATATATATATTTACCAACCCCTCCGCACGAGTAGGATGTGACACAAGGTCAATTTCTTAAGCGGAGTTCAACAGGTTTGAATTCAGCATTTTCCTTCTCCTAGACCAGTTGCCTAATCGAGGTTAAAGAGCCCAGTCTGCCCTACTATTTATCCATAACTGGAGGGAGTGTAGGATTCATACCTTTCCCAAGGGTATTAGCGCTAAGTGAAATGCAATTAGAAGCAAACAAGGATATAAGTAACGTTGTACTATCGGCACCTACATATGGACACCTGAACATGGATACACTACTGAGTCCATTTGCAAACCTGTAGGGTAAAACCACTTTCCGCAGTTGACGGTAATAAAATTTTGAGTAGATATATCAACTTTCAACAGCAAAAGGTCTTTGCCATGAAGTAGTATATATATATATATTGTGGACTCTCCCGTCGATTTTCGACGTATGAGGGTTCATACGCACAATGAACACCCACATAGTGGTGAAAGGCTTGTGTTGGATCATCCACACTTTTTGGCGCAGTCAATAGGAAAGAATTGGTGCAACAAGGGTTGCCACAAACCCAATCAACGACCGACCTCAGGAATTTTGAATTCAGAGTTATCCCTAGACTGGTTACCTACTGAAGAGTCTTACTATTTAACCATAGGCTGCAGGTTATCCCTCTCCTAACTGGTTACTAACCAAGGCTCAAAGGCCCAGTCTGCCCTATATTAACCATAGCTGGAGGGAATTTTGAATTCAGAGTTAACCCACTCCTAGACTGGTTACCTACCCAAGGCTGAAGGGCCCAGTCTGCCCTATTATTTAACCCATAGATGGAGGGAGA
This sequence comes from Doryteuthis pealeii, assembly GCA_023376005.1. Lineage (NCBI taxonomy): Eukaryota > Metazoa > Mollusca > Cephalopoda > Myopsida > Loliginidae > Doryteuthis > Doryteuthis pealeii. The sequence continues at coordinate 74,512,457 of CM042166.1, forward strand.
ATATATGGTTTCATACCTTTCCCAAGGGTATTAGCACTATGTGAAATGCCAACAGCTTTGTCTAGGAATTGAACTCGAATCGACGAGTCCATTTTCACAACTCTAACCACTAGCCCATGCGCCTCCATATATGTGTGTGTAGAAACCACAAGGTTCTAGTTCGATACGGTACTCAGCGTATGAGTATCTGTGCCTATGGTAGGTGTGGCGCATATATATAGACTATTGATAAGGCATTTATACTTATATTATAGATACACATATATATGCATATATATACATAGACAAACATATATGTGTGTGTATATTTATATATAATATATATAATATATATATATATATAATATATAGGGTCATCCACAGACACGTGTTTCGACTTATCAAGTCTCTTCAGTGTGGCTAGACATTTTGCAAGCTACCTACAGCTGGAATTGAACTCCGTTCGGTTGGGTGTCAGTCCGGCACCTTACCATTAGGCTGTCTTCACTTACAGAATGGGAAGGGGATTTTAACTGTTTTAATACACGCTTTGTGTGTCACAGAGTGCCCATTCAGAAAAGAGCGTTGCGTTTACGCTTGAGTTGGCGGCCGTCAGCGAGATCCCCCAGAGAGCCTGGGGATGGGGAGCATATATATATATATATATATCATATATTATATATATATATATTATATATATTATTCCTATACTCCCTATTTTAGACTATTATTATTATTTTTATATGCAGTTACAATTATATAGGTGCTAGGGCTTGACATGACAAGCTGATTGATCGGAGGGGGCTTTCTAGCCAAAGTAAGAGCCAAAGTGGAGTGTTTCATACCATAGACTACTAAACCACAAGGATTCTATCAGGTGATCTGCAGTAGGGTAGTCAGTGTCTCTAAAGCCCAGCAACGGGGCTGCATTACATAAGGAACATTACATATTATATCAATAATACATAAGTAACATTACTTATTATAAAATAATACGAAATAACCGGCTGAACTTGCACAAAGGTGTCAAAATTAGGGCGACCCAGAAAAACAGAACCAAAAATTATTTATTTTATTTTTCCCATTAAACTAACCTTAAACCAAANCCAAAAGAGGTTCGCCGAGTCCAACAAGAAATACATGAAGTAAGGTCGGAGGGCAAATTCAGCCGAACGTTGTACAGATTAACAATGAAGATGAAGGACAAATAGTCAAAATATGTGCAGATAATAGCTAAGTATAAATAAGTATGATTAAATTTGAAATAATGGTATCTATAAAAATTCTATATGCAATAATGGTATCTTATCAATTTGTTTTATACAAGTATAAGGCATCGTGAGGATATATTCATTTCATCTGAGATTAACTTCAAAGCCATTGTTCTAAGTTGCAAGATTTTTTAAAAAAGTTATTTATTACAATTAATAATAAGTCTGATAAAATTAAAAAATAATAGTATCTATAAATTTATCTATTATGAATTAATCAGAAAGTTAGTCTGCAGATCATTATTACTCATTGAGTTGGATCTCCACGGATGCCCCATCTAATATCTCATGTAAAAAAAAGGCCTTGCATTGTTGTCAGCCCCTCTGAAATAAACGTTTATGGTCTATATTCAACTTTAATGCAAAAAAATATTCTATTCTGTCATTAATTTGAATTTTATTTCCTAATCCTTTTATAATTAATCAAATCTTTTATTATTCTGGTCAAAAACTCACCCCGATGATCATTGGAATGGGTAATAATAGAGGGGTCGTGTTAGCTAGATCGGTAGATCGTTCGGCTAGAACCACAAGGTTCCTGAGTTTCGATACGGTCGCAACTCAGCGGTATGAGTAGAGGATTGTGCAGTAAGTGAAGGTGAATGGAAGGTGTGGCGCTTCCACCTCGAGATGCTAAGAACATCTCCTTGGTCTCGCGCTATTGAAAAGGGATAGCCTCCTCGCTGACTTGTGATACCGATTTAGGCCACCCGTCCATCTCGGACTTATATATATTTTTTTTGTCATTAATTGTTTTACTTTCGAAGTTTCCATCCGAATATACATACACGCAACTGTCATTATTATATGTAATAGTAGATGGTATCTATATAAATTTTTATATATCAAATAATGGTATCTCATAAATTCTAAAATTTCTTAATAATGGAGATTAATTCCGGTTTTTGGTCTGTACAAAATTACAGTCACTGCTTACGTCACAATTCCAAAAATCAACATAACATAGAATAAATACAGAACTCAAATTTGAAGCATGCAAATTAGATATGGCAGTTAAACGTTGGCAGGAAGGCGCCCGAATGGTGCACATTCTCTCCTGCTGATCCAAGCATTTGTAAACATCATATTACTTTTTTCAATATATCACTTCATATATTACATATATATTATAGTATATATATATTATATATATAATTTAAATAGTTGAAAAAAATTTCCTTTCTGAAACACCGTTTGCAGGCTGACATGAACGGGTTAATAAACTGTTCCTTCGTTTGACAAAAAGAGAATTGTCTATTTTCTGAATTTGAAATATGTCTTCTTTTCAAAAACTGTTTACACTAAGATATACGTTTTTTTTTTTGGCTGGTAAGTTATATATAATTTGTTTTTATATGCAAGTAAACGAGCCCTAGTGAGGATGAAACTCACTTTTATCTTAGATTTTTGCTTACATTGTTGTGACGGGTGTAGAATATTCACTTGATTACTTTTCTGCTTTATCATCCGCACAGTTTTATCAGCCTCCTGCATCATTATCCAATTGTCGAGTCAGCATAGAAGACTCAGGGCAAGGGAATTTCCTTAGCAAGATATCTAGTCAGCTTTCTTCCGCATATTTAAGGCAACGAATGTGTAAACAGAAATTCACAATGTTTATGTATGCAAGATAATCATTTTCAGTATGGCAGTTGCTTTTTTTTTTTATTCCTCCAATTCATAACCTGTGCTAGGCAATTTGTGATACGCGCAGAGATAAACACTTAGTGAATAGTTAATCAGAGATGCATTAGGTATTGCGGGTAGTAATAAGACTGAGGGATACAAAAAGAAAGACTGCACGTGGTATAAGATAAAAGACAAGATGGAAGTTAAGCAGTCAATGTTCTTGTTCAAGTACTTAGATGGGTGGCCATTTAAAAAAGAATATTTTTAATGGAGGATATACAGCTTTGACCGAGAAAAGGCAAAAACACTGGTTCAAACCAATAAAGTTAGCGCAATACTTCTTGTTCCAATGATTTAGATGGGTGGACATTAAAAATAAAATGGGAAGGATATAAGTAGACAAGAAAGGCAAAAGTTGTTCTATTTACCAAAAAAGTTAAGCAGCATGTTTTGTTCAATATTAGATGGGTGCCATTAAAATAAAAATAGGGAAAGATATACAGTTTGAAAGAAAGGCAAAAGCCTGTTCCATCCACTAAAGTTAGGCAGCAATGTTACTTGTTTCAAGTATTTAGATGGGTGACTAATTTTTAAAAATGGGGAAGATATACAGCTTAGACAAGAAGGCAAAAGCCTGTTTCCCATTCAACAAAGTTAAGCAGCAATGTTATTCAATTTTAAGATGGGTGCCATTTTTTTTTAATTTTAAAAATGGGAGGATACAAGGCTTTGACAGAAAGGCAAAAGACTGTTTTTCAATTTACCAAGTTAAAGCGCAATGTTCTTGTTTCAATATTTAGATGGGTTGGACTATTTTTAAAAAATAGGGAAGATATACAGTTTAGACATAGAGAAGGTGAAAGAATGTTTCCATTCTCAAAGTTAAGGCAGCAAATGCTCTTTTCAATATTTTAGATGGGTGACCATTTAAAAAAAAATAAAATAGAGAAGAACTAGGGCTCTTTTAACCTTAGTATAGCAACCAGTCTAGGGAGAAAACTGATTCAAACATGTTAAACTCCAATTAAAACTTGACCTTTGAGGGCAGGTTCCGCTACAGTACTGTTCTTGATATAATGGTCACACATCTAAGTATTGAACAAGAAACACTGCTGCTTAACTTTAGTGGAATGGAAACCGGTGCTTTTGCCTAAAGCTGTATATCCTTCCCTATTTTTTTTTTAAATGGGTCACCATCTAATATTGACAGAGCATTGCTGCTTAACTTTTGGGAGAATGGGGAAACAGTGCTTTCACTTTCTTGTTCTAACTGTATTATCTTCCCTATTTTTTTAAAAATAGTCACCCATTAAATATTGAAAACAAGAACATTGCGGCTTAACTTTGGTAAATGGAAACCAGTTGCTTTTGCCTTTCTTGTCAAAGCTTTGTATCCTCCTTTTTAAAATTAAAAAAAAATGGTCACCCATCATAAATATGAAAAAGACATTGCTCTGTTAACTTTGGTGAATGGGAGATGGTCTGCTTTCTGTCTAAGCTGTATATTCTCCCATTTTTTAAAAATACGTCACCCATCTAAGTATTGGACAGAACGATTGCGTTAACTTTTAGTGGATGGGAAACAGTGCTTTTGCTTTTCTTGTCAAAGCTGTATATTCTTCCCTTATTTTATTTTTTATAGTGTCACCCCATCTAAGTATGAAAAGGACATTGCTGCTTAAACTTTGGTAATAGGAAAACAGTACTTTTGCTTTCTTGTCTAAGCTGTATATTTCTATTTTTTTAAAATGGTCACCCATCTAATTATTGAAGCAAGAGTTATTAGTGATTTATGCAGTGTTGGTCAAGCCTTTTCAAAGCTGTATTACCTTAAAAAAATTTCTTTTTATAAATGGTCACCCAATTAAGTATTGAACAAGAAATTGCTGCTAAACTTCCATCTTGTTTTTATTTTATACCACGTGCAGTCTTTTTTTTGTATTCCCTCAGTCTTATTACTACCCTGCAATATCCTAATGCATCTGTGATAACTATCACTAAAGTGTTATTTTTCTGCGGTATCACAAATTGCCTTATGCACAGGTGTATGATTGGGGATAAAAAAAAGCAACTGCATCTGAAATATGATTCTCTTGCATACATAAGAATTGTGATTTTCTGTTACATATTCTTTGCCTTAATATGCGGAAGAAGCTGATAGGATATCTTGTAAGGAAATTCCTTGCCCTGAGTCTTCTATGCTGGTCTACAATTGGATAATGTGCAGTGAGGCTGATAAAGACTGTGCGGATGATAAAGGCAGAGAAAGTTCAAGTGAATATTCTACACTCGTCCCGAACAATGGTTAGCAAGATAATCTAAGATAAAAGTGAGTTTCATCTCACTAGGTGCGTTGTACTTGCATATACAATTTATATTATACTTACCAGCCAAAAAAAACGTATATTCTTAGTGTAACAGTTTTTTGAAAGAAGACATATTTTCAAATTCAAAAATAGACAAATTCCTTTTTCAAACAGGAACAGTTTTAACCGTTCATGGTCAGCCTGCAACGGGTTTTTTTCAGAAAGGAATATTTTTTCAACTATATTTTTTTACTACTATATATATATATATATATATATATATATATATATATATATGTATATATGAATTTGATATATTGAAAAAGTAATATGTTTACAAATGCTTGGGATCATCAGGAGAGAATGTGCACCATTTCGGGGCTTCCTTCAACGGTTTTTACTGCATATCTAATGTTGCATGTTCAAATTTTGAGTGTATTTATTCTATGTTATGGTGATTTTGGGTAATGTGACGTAAGCAGTGATGTAATTTTTGTTACAGACAAAAACCGGAAGTTAATCTCCATTATTAAGAGATTTTAGAATTATGTAGATACCATTATTTGTATATAAATAATTTTATAGATAATCTATCTATACATATATAGGACAGTTGGTGTGATGTTATATGTCTGATGAAACTTCGAAAGTAAAACATTAATGACAAGTAAATATATATGGTCGAGATGGACGGGGTGGCCTAAAGTCGGTATCGCCGAGCAAGTCAGCGAGGAGGCTATCCCTTTTCAATAGCCGTAGAGACAGGAGATTGTTTTTAGCATTGAGGTGGAGCGACACTTTCCATCAGTTCTTACTTTAAACTGCACGATCCCTGTGCTACTCATACGCTGAGTTGGCGGGACCGGTATGAACTAGGAACCTTGTGGTTTCTAGCCGAACGATCTACCGACTGAGCTAACACAAGACCCTCTTACCCATCTCATATCATCGGGGCTTGATTTTTGAGCCAGAATAATAAAGATTTGATTTATATTTTATGAAAGGATTAGGAAATAAAATTCAATTGACAGATAGAATTTTTTTTGCATTTAATATTTTGAATAGTAGACATTAACGTTATTTTTAGAGTGGCTGGACCAATGCAAGGGCCTTTTTTTTTATGGAGATATTATTGGGGCACTCCGTTGAGGATCAACCTCATGAAGTAATAATGGATTGCAGGACTAACTTCTAAGTTATTCATATATCGATATTTTATAGATACTATTATTTTTAATTTATATCATATTATTATAATTGTATATATACTTTTTTTTAAAAAATTTTGCAATAGAACAATGGCTTTGAAGTTAATCTCAGATGAAAGTGAATTATATCCTCACCGAGTGGCCTTATACTTGTATATAACAAATTGATATAGATACCATTATTTGTATATAGATATTTTTATAGATACCATTATTTCAAATTTATATCATACTTATTTATACTTAGTATTATATGCATTATTTGGACTATTGTCCTCATCTCATTGTTATCTGTACAACGTTTCGGCTGATTTGCCTCCGACCTTCTTCAGGTATTTCTTGTTGGACTCGGGAACCTTCTTTTTGGACTCGTGAACCTTCTTATTGAGCCATCACAGAACGTTGAACCTAACCCTTTATTCAATCCACAGGGGTATCCTGTTCTCATTCTGCTAACCATAGCTGTAGGAGGTGTTAAGCTGGTTTAATTATTATTTATGTTACTGCTGCCCTTGGCCAGGATCGAACCTGCAGTCATGGATAATGGTCATTTAGAACTGTCTTAACCTAAACTCTCTATCCACTAGGCATGTGTCCAATGTTCCGTGATGGTTCCGATTACAACAAGTAGGTTCCCGAGTTCGAAAAGAAAGTTCCGAATCAAGAAGGTTAATCAGACACTGTTTAACTGGCACACACACACATGAGCAACAAACACACACATAAACAACCCAACACAACACACACACAACGTAGAGAGTTTGGAAGACATGAACAAACCAAATGGACAGCCTCTAGCAACAACTTCAGTTTTGGAGATCTTCTGTAGATGAGATTTTTTATCTCGAAATATTAAGAATAAATTACAGGTTAACAAACAACACCATAGTTACTTCTTTTTCTTTGGCACTTGCATTGTTTTTTTTTAGTTTTCTTTCATCTTCACCCTGTGATCGTGGAAACTCGTGAACCTTCTTATTGAGCCATCACAGAACGTTGAACCTAACCCTTTATTCAATCCACAGGGGTATCCTGTTCTCATTCTGCTAACATAGCTGTAGAGGTGTTAAGCTGTGTTAATTATTATTCTATGTTACTGCTCCCTTGGCCAGGATCGAACCTGCAGTCCATGGATAATGGTCACTTAGAACTGTCTTAACCTAACTCCTCTATCCACTAGGCCATGTGTCCAATGTTCCGTGATGGTTCCCGATTACAACAAGTAGGTTCCCGAGTTCGAAAAGAAAGTTCCCGAATCAAGAAGGTTAATCAGACACTGTTTTAACTGGCACACACACACATGAGCACACAAACACACACATAAACAACCCCCAACACACACACACACACACACACGTAGAGAGTTTGGAAGACATGACACCAAAACCAAATGGACAGCCTCTAGCAACAACTTCAGTTTTGGAGATCTTCTGTAGATGAGATTTTTTATCTCGAAATATTAAGAATAAATTACAGGTTAACAAACAACACCATAGTTACCTTCTTTTTCTTTGCACTTGCATTGTTTTTATTTTAGTTTTCTTTCATCTTCACCCTGTGATCTGCTGGAACTTCAAAATTATGGGATCAAATATCCTCCCTAACATTCACCAACCTAATGACTTTATTTCATGAATCAAATCAAAAAATTGAACTGGTATTCAACTGAACAATTTTGCACTAAGCTTAAAGCCATTTTGTTTTAGTATTAATAAAGTTAGATATTTTAATTAAGAATTGAAATTAAATAAACAAATAAAAGTTTTATTATCGACAAGTTGTTCAGTTGCACAAAACATCCAAATTCAGTGCAATTCGATATTTGCATTTGCCTCTTACAGTGGAAAAGATATGAAATAAATTGTAAAAAACAAAAGAGTGTTTGCATGTTTAGTTAATAGAGAATTTTATTAATTCTATCAATTCACAGATCATAAACGTAAAGCTTATTTTATGAACAAAAGAAATTAACAATTCAAGATTGATTTCTCTGAATGTTTGAGATGAGGCTTGATGATTAGTATTATCTGCATTATTCGGACTATAATGTTCCCGAGTCCGACAAGAAATACCTGAGGAAGGCCATCTTCATTGTTATTTGTACAACGTTTCGGCCGATATGCCCTCCGGCCTTCTTCAGGTATTTCTTGCAGTCTCGGGAACCTTCTTGGACTCAGGAACCTTCTCGGGACGGGAACCTTCTTGTTGGACTAAATAAAGGGTTGGGTTCAAAGTTCTGTGATGGCTCCCGATTACGACAAGAAAGTTTCCCCAGTTCGAAAAGAAGGTTCCTGAGTCTGAGAAGGTTCCCGAGACTGACAAGAAATACCTGAAGAAGGCTGGAGGGCATATCGGCTGAAACGTTGTACAAATAACAATGAAGATGGGGATAATAGTCCGAATAATGCAGATAATACTAATCAAGATTTATTATGAATTAAAAAAGAAAGTTTTTTGAAATAAAGTAAAACTTATATTGTTTTGGATGTTATATCCTGTTGTGATGTTAGTCCCAACAGTAAAAAGAAGTCAAGTCGAGATGGGGTAAAATAAGACAAGTGTATTTACAATTAATGGTACATGTACGACTAGCTTGTCGTTAACGGGAACAGTGCTCCCTTTCCACTCGGTGTCTCACTATTTATAGTGAGAACCGGTGCATGTTCTCCACTGTAGGAACGGCCGGTACAACATATCCCAAATAATATAATTCATCAATATCTATACATACAGAGTGATTGAAAAGTAATTCTCTATTTTAAACTATTATTATCTTTTATATGCAGTTATAGGGACTGGCAAAAAAATCAGCTTCTACGAGTTTTAAAAACTATTTAAAATTAATTAAATCTATTATTTAAGGTCAAAACTTTGTCTAAATCGATAAGTAGTAACATAATGACCATCATTAAAAAAAAGAAAAAATATCATTACATATGCAGTTTATTTTTAAAAGATTTAAAACTATTTGTTTTGCTCAATTTCGACGCGATCTGCCATTCTGTCTCTTTTTCAAGGGTTTTAAGCGCCTGTTTACAATTTTAATATAACATTCGCGATTGCAAAAATAATTACCAAAAATCAGGTAATTATCCGATTTTAATGAAATTTTCAGTATTGATTTATCAATTAATGAATTTTATTATGCATCTGTTATTTTATTTAAAAAACTTTAATTTAGTATTTTTGCTATGAAAAATTAATATATAAAATTCATTTAAAATAAAAATATTCTGATGTTAATTTTAAAATGTTATATTTTTTAGATTCTAGAAATAAATATCTATTCAATGCAAACCTTATTTTAGACACATAAAGTAATAAGTTTTGAAGAAAAACTTGATTGAAAATGTACCCCCTCCCCTTTTTAAGCAGAAAAAATATCGATGTATAATTTTTTCTTTTATAAGATAATAGCCAATTAAATAATTATCGAAATGAGTAAAAAAAAATCTCCAAAACATTAATTATTTATTATTTTTTACATTTTATTTTTCGATTTTTGATACTTATTTTCTCATAGAAATTTTTTTGTTTCTATTCATAACTTTGGTCTTTTATCTTTTTATTTATACTGTAATTAATACAACTTGAAAAAATGTTACGCCCCCAGCATAAGGGGGGGTCAAAATTAAGTGACCTGAAAAAAAATGAGAAAATTTTGAAATAAAATAAATAATGCATTATAAAGATCATTCATTGATAAATAAACACTGAAAATTTCATTAAAATCCGATAATTCCCTGATTTTTTGGTAAATTATTTTCTGTAGGGGGGCTAAAGTCATTTTTGTCAAAAACGCATATTAGGCTCAGTTTGCCAATCCCTAAATTACAATCATATAGGTGATTGAAAAGTAACTCCTTTAAAAATGATATTAAGCGAAAATCCTTCCAAGCTGTATCCGTATCAGTGCTACTGTATGCACCACTCAGACTCTAAAGAAACGATTAGAGAGAATGATACATGGGAAGTGTACAAATATGCTGAATGCTGTTTTGAACTAATTCTAGAAACAGCACCCAACAAAATAGAAACTGTAGGCCTCCTATCACACAAACCAGGGTAGACAAAAAAGACATGCTAGGCACTCCTGGTGAACCAAGGATATATATATTTACCAACCCCTCCGCACGAGTAGGATGTGACACAAGGTCAATTTCTTAAGCGGAGTTCAACAGGTTTGAATTCAGCATTTTCCTTCTCCTAGACCAGTTGCCTAATCGAGGTTAAAGAGCCCAGTCTGCCCTACTATTTATCCATAACTGGAGGGAGTGTAGGATTCATACCTTTCCCAAGGGTATTAGCGCTAAGTGAAATGCAATTAGAATGCAAACCAAGGATATAAGTAACGTTGTACTATCGGCACCTACATATGGACACCTGAACATGGATACACTACTGAGTCCATTTGCAAACCTGTAGGGTAAAACCACTTTCCGCAGTTGACGGTAATAAAATTTTGAGTAGATATATCAACTTTCAACAGCAAAAGGTCTTTGCCATGAAGTAGTATATATATATATATTGTGGACTCTCCCGTCGATTTTCGACGTATGAGGGTTCATACGCACAATGAACACCCACATAGTGGTGAAGGCTTGTGTTGGATCATCCACACTTTTTGGCGCAGTCAATAGGAAAGAATTGGTGCAACAAGGGTTGCCACAAACCCAATCAACGACCGACCTCAGGAATTTTGAATTCAGAGTTATCCCTAGACTGGTTACCTACTGAAGGGCCCAGTCTGCCCTACTATTTAACCCATAGCTGGAGGGAATTTTGAATTCAGAGTTATCCCTCTCCTAGACTGGTTACCTAACCAAGGCTCAAAGGCCCAGTCTGCCCTACTATTTAACCCATAGCTGGAGGGAATTTTGAATTCAGAGTTAACCCACTCCTAGACTGGTTACCTACCCAAGGCTGAAGGGCCCAGTCTGCCCTATTATTTAACCCATAGATGGAGGGAGAATATATGGTTTCATACCTTTCCCAAGGGTATTAGCACTATGTGAAATGCCAACAGCTTTGTCTAGGAATTGAACTCGAATCGACGAGTCCATTTTCCACAACTCTAACCACTAGCCCATGCGCCTCCATATATGTGTGTGTCGTTCGGCTAGAAACCACAAGGTTCCTAGTTCGATACCGGTCCCCGCCCACTCAGCGTATGAGTAGCACAGGGATCTGTGCGGTAAAGTAAGGAGCTGATGGTAGGTGTGGCGCTCCACCTCAGATGCTAAAACAATCTCCTTGGTCTAGCGCTATTGAAAAGGGGATAGACTCCCTCGCTGATTGGCTGATACCGACATTAGGCCGCCCCGTTGACTTTACTTACTTATATATATAGATACACATATATATGCATATATATACATAGACAAACATATATGTGTGTGTATATTTATATATACATATATATATATATATATATATATATATATATATAGGGTCATCCACAGACACGTGTTTCGACTTATCAAGTCTCTTCAGTGTGGCTAGACATTTTGCAAGCTACCTACAGCTGGAATTGAACTCCGTTCGGTTGGGTGTCAGTCCGGCACCTTAACCATTAGGCTGTCTTCACTTACAGAATGGGAAGGGGATTTTAACTGTTTTAATACATGCTTTGTGTGTCACAGAGTGCCCCATTCAGAAAAGAGCGTTGCGTTTACGCTTGAGTTGGCGGCCGTCAGCGAGATCCCCCCAGAGTGCTCAAGCCTAGGGGATGGGGAGCATATATATATATATATATATACATATATATATTATATATATATATATATATATATATTCCTATACTCCCTATTTTAGACTATTATTATTATTTTTTATATGCAGTTACAATTATATAGGTGCTAGGGCTTGACATGACAAGCTGATTGATCGGAGGGGGCTTTCTAGCCAAAGTAAGAGCCAAAGTGGAGTGTTTCATACCATAGACTACTAAACCACAAGGATTCTATCAGGTGATCTGCAGTAGGGTAGTCAGTGTCTTCTAAAGCCCCAGCCAACGGGGCTGCATTACATAAGGAACATTACATATTATATCAATAATACATAAGTAACATTACTTATTATAACTATAATACAGAAATAACCGGCTGAACTTGCACAAAGGTGTCAAAATTAGGGCGACCCTGAAAAAACAGAACCAAAATTATTTATTTATTTTCCCATTAAACTAACCTTAAACCCCAACCCCAACCCTAACCCTAACCCCTAAGCCTAACCCCTAACCTTAACCCTAGACCCCCATAATTAGAATTAACAGTTTTATTACAAAATTTGTCGGTTCTGTTTTTTCTGGGTCAACGGTATACAGGGTGACCCAGAAAAAACAGAACCCAAATTATTTATTCATTTTCCCATTGAACTAACCCTAAACCCCAACCCTAACCCTAATCCTAACCCTAGACCCCCATAGTTAAAATTAACTGTTTTATTACAAAATTTGTGGGTTCTGTTTTTTCTGGTTCACACTAATTTTGACACCTTTGTGCAAGTTCAGCCAAATAACCTTACAAAAACAGAGAACTAAGTTCAATAATCTCATGGAAGTATGAAAAAATATCCCTTTTCTTTTTTTGAGATTTGGGAATATTTTCTATCCACATACATTTCTTTAGAATGGAATTGAAGCTTGCATTTTCTTTTTGCAGTGAGATTCAGTTGATTGTGTGCACGTGTATACATTCAATTATATATCAGTTAGGGAATGTCACAGTGTCTCGAAACAAGGATATTTTTTTCATGCTCCTCCAAGCTTACAGGACCCAATTCATATTTAGTGAGTGTTCCAGAATAATAATGACACCCGGGATTTTATATAATTTGCTCTTCAAAACCTCCGCTCCCTAGCGTCTTTGCCTAATTCCAAGGAAAGGCTAGGGGAGTAAACCCTGAAAATAAATCAGGAGCTGGATTCCCTAAGGTGGTGTGACGCTGAAATCCAGTGCTACCCAGCAACTCCTGCGACACTACCGCTGCCAAACTGCATTGGTCCCTTACCTTTCTTTTGGATCACAGTAGCAGTGTGGAGAGAGGGGATCTGCTGCTTGGGCAACAGCTCATCCTCCATATGAACCTGCCCAGGCCAAGTAGTTAAAAAAATTTTTTTTTAAAATTGGACACTACACCATCGTCTCTTGTAGACTGAAGGATGCCAACAACATTTTCTGTTATAGGAAGTAGTTCAATTGAGTAGTTCATGTGTTGTATAGCCGCTTGACTGGACTTCAATAAAACCACAGACACGTATATATAAAAATAGGACCCGTCTTTATTTTCTTCGGTGTGTGGGCGGTGAAGGGCGACGAGTGTTCTCAATGAAAATGCTGGGTGGCTGGCGAAGAGCGCAGTGTTCACAATGAACTTCCGAGGTGGTTGACGGCAGACGAGGTTATCTTCTCGACTGCTACTGGAGACTGAAATTGACATCCTTCATCCACTAGCCTTTTTATACAAAAAACTATGCCCACACATTTATCGTTTGATCTGATAACGAACATTTCTTATATATTTCTTTATCTTCTCCCTGCTTCTTTGACCGGAAAAAAACCTCTCTTCCGTTTTCCCTTTTTTTTAAAATATATATTTTTATCTTTCTCTTTGTCTTTTTGCCGGACACTTCCTCTTCCGGGCGACGGTAATACAACACATGGTGTGATTTAAACAAGCGAATTGCTCACTAAACACCATATTATGGAAAGAGGTAAGAACCCACCCCCAATGATTTATTAAAACCATATAATTACTTACAAAAAGAAATCTGATTTTGGCATTAAATAACCTAACAATGGTTGACATGACAAAACCAACCAACCAGCGATGAATATTCCAGTGAAGTAGAAATAAAAATCTATATTATTTCAAACCTGACAAATAAAATGCTATAATTTATTCATAACATATTTATTTTTAGCTACACGTTATAAACAGTGAGTAAGTTTGCACTGTATATATAAATATATATAAAATATCAAAAACTCAAAGACTTTTGTCAGTATTTGATGGCACAGGTAATCTAGGATTGATAAAAAAAAAAGAAAAGAAAAGTTGTTTATTAAGATTCCAACATTCAAGATGGCTTCTATCAAAACAATTTATACTCAAACTGTGCACGTTTAGTTTTTATATCTCAATAAATACAAGATAAATATTAACAGATAAAAATGATAGCATTTTCATCTGCTGCTAGCAATGAAATTGTCAAGGATTTTTTTTCTTCTACCAAACAGTAACATTTTTCCATTGCAAACGCCTACATGGATTTCGAAATGAAGATTTCCCAGAGAATTATCGAGGCAGATACGTTCATAAACCGAAAAGTAGTCTTAAAGAATCCAGTTTTCAAATTAATTGTTATCAAATATATTTTATTTAAAAATTATTAAATATATTTCATTTAAAAATTGTTAAATATATTTTATTTTAAAATTATTAAATATAATATTTATTAAATATATTTATTTAAAATTATTAAATATATTTCATTTAAAAATTATTAAATATATTTATTTAAAAATTATTAAATATATTTTAAAAATTATTAAAATATTTTTATTTAAAAATTATTAAAATATATTTATTAAAAATTAATATATTTTATTTTATTATTAAATATTATTAAAAATTATTTAAATATATTTCATTTAGAAATTATTAAAATATATTTCATTTAAAAAATTATTAAATATATTATTTTAAAAAATATTAAATATATTTTATTTAAAAATTATTAAATATATTTTAAAAAATTATTAAAATTTCATTAAAAATTTAAATATATTTCATTTTAAAAATTATTAAATATATTTTATTAAAATTATTAAATATATTTTATTAGAAATTATTAAATATATTTATTTAAAATTATTAATATATTTCATTTAAAAATTATTAATATATTTTTATTTAAAAATTTAAATATATTTTATTTAAAAATTATTAAATATATTTTATTTAAAAATTATTAATATATTTCATTTAAAATTATTAAATATATTTCATTTAAAAATTATTAAATATATTTTCATTTAAAAATTATTAAATATATTTCATTTTAAAAATTATTAAATATATTTTATTTAAAAATTATTAAATATATTTTATTTAAAATTATTAAAATATTTTAAAAATTATTAAATATATTTCATTTAAAATTATTAAATATATTTCATTTAAAAATTATTAAATATATTTCATTTAAAAATTATTAAATATATTTATTTTAAAAAATTAAATATATTTTATTTAAAAATTATTAAATATATTTCATTTAAAAATTATTAAATATATTTCATTTAAAAATTATAAATTATTTTATTTAAAAATTATTAAATATATTTCATTAAAATTATTAAATAATTTAAAATTATTATATTTCATTTAAAATTATCAAATATATTCATTATATTTCAAAAATTATATATATTTATTTTAAAAATTATTAAAATATATATTTATTTAAAAATTTAAAAATCGTAGGAGTAAAATGTATTTTTGTTCGGATTTCATAAAATCAAATAAGAGCAGGGGTGACCTAATTTAAACATAAATTAATCTAAAGGGGAATAATATCAAATAAAAGCATTTTCATCTGCTGCTAGCAATGCAATTGTCAAGATTTTTTATATTAAAAAGTCTGAGTGACAGCAAGTCTCCTCAGGTCTCCAGGACTCTTCTGAGTATTCTGGCAGATTGCAGCAGTGCAGTGTTCTGAATGGTTTCAATCCTTCCTTCTGATTTCCAAACTTTCCAAACCTTTTCCAATCCTTTTGGGACTGTTCCAAGTGCACCAACTACAATTGGTATCACTTTCACTTTCATATTCCATAACTTTTTCAGTTCTCTGGCAAGGTCCAGATATTTGTCAATTTTTTAATTTTCCTTTAGCTTCACCCGTGATCTGCTGGCACTGCAAAATCCACCAGTTGACAAGTTCTTTCTTTTTTGTTAATCAACACTAGGTCTGGTCTTCTTGCTGGGATAAGGTGATCCATTTTTATTTCAAAGTCCCAGAGAATTTTGTGCGTTTCGTTCTCAAGAACAGATTCTGGTTTATGCATATATCATTTTGTTGTGTGGTCAAAATTTAATTTTTTGCATAATTCCCAGTGGATCAGCTTCCCAACCCAGTTGTGTCTAGTTTTGTATTCTCGTTGTGCTAGTTTGCTACATTCGCATAGTCCATGGTTTACAGTCTCATCTCTATTACCGCATAGTCTACATTTACTATTTTGTTGGGTCTTATCAATTTTCGCTTTGATATAGTTTATCCTTATGGCATTATTCTGTGCAGCAATTATTTTAAGGTTTCCTTTTCTTAACCACGTCCAGGTCTTTTCGTGTGCAACCTCTCCAATTTGTCGTTTGAAGTGTCCATATAATCGTTTTTCTTCCCATTTTTGTTTTCTAGTCTTTGTTGTTTTTCTGTTTGTCCATATGTCACATCTACTATTGTTGGCCGCCATTAGTAATCTGTCTTTACTCTTTTTTGTGTAGTTTTCGAGTTGTTGGGTTGTGGTTTCTACACAGTCCTCTATGTTGGCAAGACCTCTTCTGCCTTCTTTTCTTGACACATATAATCTATCTCTATCATCTCTAGGGTGGAGAACCTTGCACACGGTCATCAATTTTCTCATCCTTTAGTCAATCTGTCTGAGTTCTTCTTTTGTCCATTTTAAGAATGGTCTTGAGTATCTTATATTATTATTAATATTATTCCTTTTGAGTTTTCACATCAGCATTAGCTGATGGTCTTTCACTGGAGTCTGAGTGACAGCAAGTCTCCTCAGGTCTCCAGGACTCTTCTGAGTATTCTGGCAGATTGCAGCAGTGCAGTGTTCTGAATGGTTTCAACCCTTCCTCTGATTTCCAAACATTACAGACCCTTTTCCAATCCTTTTGGGACTATTCCAAGTGCACCAACTACAATTGGTATCACTTTCACTTTCATATTCCATAACTTTTTCAGTTATCTGGCAAGGTCCAGATATTTGTCTATTTTTTCATTTTCCTTTAGCTTCACACTGTGATCTGCTGGCACTGCAAAATCCACCAGTTGACAAGTTCTTTCTTTTTTGTTATCAACACTAGGTCTGGTCTTCTTGCTGGGATAAGGTGATCCATTTTTATTTCAAAGTTCCAGTATTATTATTATTATTATTATTATTATTATTATTATCTTTTTTCTTCCAATTTTAAGTTCTGCTTTTGCATAAAGTATCAGGTCTTTTATGAATTCCTTAATGGAAATACACCTTTTGCCTTATTATGTTTTTTTTTCTTTTTCTGATTTTATTGCTCAAAGGTCACTTGACTTTTTTTTTTTGTTTTTGCTTTTTTTGTTTTTTGTTTTTGTGAAACAGAAAAGAGTTGATCTTTTCCTCATTTTATTTCCTATTAAAGCCACAAAAAAATAATCACGACAGCATATTTATTTTCATTTCTTTGACAGATTCCAATAAATGAAAAATAAAAACAATCTATTAGAATGAATCTATTAGAAGAGAACTCAATGTTTCGGCTTAATTTCGAGGAAAGACAAAAAAGAAAAGCAAATTATTTCTTTTGTTCAAATGGGAAACGCTGTAAAATCTCAAAATGAGATTTAAAAATGGTTCCCAGTACGAATGAAAATATTCCATAAAACTGGATTTCTTGTTTTTTTTTTCAAACATTTTTATCATCTCTTAATATTTTGATATTTGCTTCATGAATTTTAGTCAAAATTTTATTCAATTTTGATATACAAGCCAATTTTGAAGCTGTATTTACCAAGATAGAAATGAACAATGAATGGAATATTAATTTTTTCAGAATACAAGGTATATCATAAAAGTGCCAAGTTTGAAACTGTATTTACCAAGATAGAAATGAATAATGAATGGAATGTTCATTTTTTTTCAGAATACAAAGTGTATCATAAAAGTGCCGAGTTTGAAGCTGTATTTACCAAGATAGAAATGAACAATGAATGGAACATTAATTTTATTCAGAATACAATGTATGTCATAAAAGTGCCGAGTTTGAAGCAGTATTTAACAAGATAGAAATGAACAATGAATGGAACATTAATTTTTTTCAGAATACAAAGTGTGTCATAAAAGTGCCAAGTTTGAAGCTGTATTTACCAAGATAGAAATGAACAATGAATGGAACATTAATTTTTTTCAGAATGCAGGTATGTCATAAAAGTGCCGAGTTTGAAGCTGTATTTACCAAGATAGAAATTAACAATGAATGGAACGTTAATTTTTTTCAGAATGCAGGTATGTCATAAAAGTGCTGAATTTGAAGCTGTATAGAAATGAACAATGAATGGAACATTAATTTTTTTCAGAATACAAGGAATATCATAAAAGTGTCAAGTTTGAAGCTGTATTTACCAAGAAAGAAATTAACAATGGTTGGAACGTTAATTATTTCAGAATACAAGGTGTGTCAAAAAGTATAAAAATCTCAATACTTTTTTTAAAACCTTGTATAAGAAAATGTATAGCAGCAAAAGAAAACGGATGAAAGCATTAGATTAAATTCGGTAATTTTCGGATGCTGTCGGCTTGGCCCTCTGTCCTAAAATACGCTAGCGATGCCTACTGAAAAACGACGCATGGTAGTTATGAACCGTATAGCGGATCTTATCGACAAATTAATGTGAGAAGAAAGTGATATTTTACAGCCCCCCCCGGTTTTTTATCTACAAGTAAATGTAAATATTTTAACCCCCCATTTTAAAATATCTTTTTTTCCATATTTTTATTTAATTTCAATTCAAAACAAATGTCAGGTCTTTTTAAATAAATACGTCCGAATTTCTAAAATAAAATCAGTCAATATATTAAACTCATACTAGGCACTGCAAAAGTTGCCGCAAAATCCGGATTTTACAAAATTTATTTTGTAAAATCTGGATCTTAGACAGAGTTTACAGCCATGTTTACGATATATATGTGTAATATTATTTTGCTTTTTTTTACTGATGTTCATTATGTTACTACTTTTCGACTTAGGCAAAAATTTGACCTTAAATAATCAATTTAATTAATTTTAATTTGTTTTTAAAATGAAAAGCAGCCAAATTTTTGCATATACCTAGTGTATGGGGTTGTAAGAGGTTTTGTGTTTTAGGTTTAAAAGGTAGCTGGTCATTCCAGGTGTATGTTCCTAGGGTGTGATTTTAACCCCATCTCATTTGGTGGTCACGCAAAAAATATCCCGCCCTGTCGGCTGTCATTTTCAGTATTCTTATATATTATTAATATTTTATACACATTTATATATTTTCCAGTAACCATTTCCACATGTCTGTTTGATCTTCTGCCCTGTCGGTGGGGCGTTAGAATGCAACGACTGCACCTCTGCAGAGAGGTAAGACTCCCCCAATGAGGCCACCTGTTGGCCGTGGGTGGCGACCCGTGATGCTTAAGGATAGAGCCCAGGTGGATGAGCAGTTTATGACTTGCAATACTCCACATTGGCCTTATCTTGGGCTAGACAGGCGGTCGGAGAGGCCCCCTCAGATCAATCGGCTGGTCATGTCAAGCCCTAGCACCTATATGATTTTTCCCAACCCTATTGCTCTTATGGCAAGCCCCAACCCTTTTTATCATATGGGTGCTAGAAGGCGGTGACTGCAGTTCTACATGTCCTGGGAATGACGTTAAACTCTATCTGATGGTGAGGTTCCAGTTTTGGAGGTTTGGGGAATGTGGAGTACTCCTTCGTCACCATTGCTCCCTGGTCCACTCTGACCCGAAGTGGTAGTACCTGTTAGGGTCCCATCTATGGGTTAAATAGAAAAACATGAGTTGATAAACAAAATCGTTATCCATTAAGAATTGATTTATTTCAAAACTTTATCGGCATTAAATGACCCACTGAGGTTGATATGCCGTAAAACAAAATCAAACCAAACCAAAAAATATCTCCCCGGCCAATAATAGTGTCTAGATGCAGATAAGGCCTAAGTCAGAATGGCTGAGAGATTCTCTTGGGGGTGAGAAAGTGGGTCCTTAGAGGGTTCTTCCGATGAGGGCTCATAGGAGTTTGTTATTTTAATAATTTTTATTCTATTTTGATCCCCACAGGTGTATTGAGTTAGTGAATTTATGAATCAGGAGAGATATTTATTTCTGTTATATAAGAATTTTGGGTTTTTTCAAATTCAGGTTTCTAAGTTCTTATACAACATTTCTAGAATAACAAGTGATTGTTTGTTGGTTGAATTTTATGGCATGTCAACCCTAATGTTCTGCAAAATGTCCCTAAGGGTTCCGTGAGAACAAATGAGATCTGAAATGTAAACTTCCTGATGAAGTATTATGAACGAACATTATGAATTTTACCATTTTTCTAAAGCTGAGAAGGTACCAGAGTCCGACAAGAAATACCTGAAGAAATACCTGTTTGATATGAGGCTTGATGATTAGTATTATCTGCGTTATTCAGACTATTGTCCTCATCTTCATTGTTATCTGTACAACGTTTCGGCCAATATGCCCTCTGGCCTTCTTCAGGTATTTCTTGTCGGACTCGGGAACCATCTCGGAATCGAGAACCTTCTTTTTGGACCCGGGAACCTTCTTTTCGAACTTGAGAACCTTATTGTCGTAATCAGGAGCCATCACAGAACTTTGAACCTAATAAGCGGAATGAGAACAGGCTACCCCTGTGGACTAAATAAAGGGTTAGGTTCAAAGCTCCATGATGGCTCCCGATTACGACAAGAAGGTTCCCAAGTCTGAAAAGAAGGTTCCCGATTTTGAGAAGGTTCCCGAGTCCAACAAGAAATACCTGAAGAAGGCTGGAGGTCACACCGGCCAACACATTGTACAGATAACAATGAAGATGAGGACAATAGTCCGAATAATACAAATAATACTAGTATAAATTTTATCAAGCATTACTGAAAAAATTGACAAAGAAGTATTAATTTTTCTTGAAACCAGTTATTAAAAAATATATATGATATTGTTGATTTTATGCCAAGGGCATTTTGTTTTATTCATTCTTGATGGATAATCAATTTTGTTTTTGATTTTACGGCATGTCAACCCTTGTTGGGTTATTTTATGCCGAGGACATTTTGTTTTATTTATTCTTGATGGGTATTCATTTTTTTTTGGATTTTACGGCATGTCAACCCTTGTTGGGTTATTTTATGCCAAAGACATTTTGTTTTATTCACTCTTGATGGGTAATCAATTTTTTTTTATTTTACGGCATGTCAACCCTTGTTGGGTTATTTTATGCCAAAGACATTTTGTTTTATTCATTCTTGATGGGTATTCAATTTTTTTTTAAAAAACACATTTTTAAAACTCATTTTGTTCTATTCAACCAATAGATGGGACCCTAACAGGTACTACCACTCTGGATCAGAGTGGACCTGGGAGCAGTGGTGATGAAGGGTACTCCACATTCCTCAGAGCTCCAGAAATGGAACTTAACCATCAGGTAGAGTTTAACGTCACACCCAGGACAAAAAAAAATGATTTTTTTGTTTAATGGCATACCAACATTCATGGCTTATTTAATGCCAAATGCATCCTTGTAGAACACTGCTGGGAGGAAGAGGGGATTCATACTTTTCCCAAGTCTGAAAGTAAATGTAATACTGCGACTGGAGTTCAAACTTGTTTACAATTGGACACATGGCCTAGTGGATAAGGTAGTTTGGTACAAGACAGTTATAAGTGACAGTTATCACTGGATCCCAGGTTCAATCCTGACCGGTGGCAGTTACATAGAAAAATAATTAACACAGCTCCTACCCCAGCTATGGTTAGCGGAATGAGAACAGGATATCCCCGTTGACTAAATAAAGGGTTAGGTTCAAAGTTCCATGATGGCTCCCGATTACAACAAGAAGGTTCCCAACTATGACAAGAAAGTTCCCGAGTTCGAAAAGAAGGTTCCCGAGTCTGAGAAGGTTCCCAAGTCGACAAGAAATACCTGAAGAAGGCCGGCGGGCATATTGGCCGAAATGTACAGATAACAATGAAGATAAGCACAATAGTCCGAATAACGCAGATAATACTTGTTTACTATGATGTTGCAATCCCAGCATATTACCCACTATTTCCACACATTTCACATATCATTTGGAAAAGGTTTGCATCCAACTATTCTCCCTCCAGCTATAGGTAAATAGTAGGATAGACTGGGCTCTTTAACCTTGATACACTAACTGGTCAAACAGAAAAAAAAATGAATTACCATCTGTTAAGCTCCACTTAAAAAGTCAACCTTGTATCACATTCTGCTTGTGCGGAGGAGTTGGAAAATACACACACTTCTTTCTTGGTTAGGCAACCTGTCTAGGAGAAGGAAAAATCAGAATTCAGACCAGTAAGTATTCTGCTTAAAAATGACCTTGTGCCACATCCTGCTTGTGTGGAGAGGTTGGTAAATACACAATACTTTAACCTTGGTTGGGCAACCAGTCTAGGAGAAGGAAAAATCAGAATTCAGACCAGCAAGTACTCTGCTTAGAAATAACCTTGTGCCACATCCTACTTGTGTGGAGAGGTTGGTAAATACACACAATTCTTTAACCTTGGTTGGGCAACCAGTCAAGGAGAAGGAAAACTTAAAATTCGGACCAGCAAGTACTCTGCTTAGAAATTGACCTTGTGTCACATCCTGTTTGCGCGGAGAGATTGGTAAATACACACAATTCTTTAACCTTGGTTGGGCAACCAGTCTAGGAGAAGGAAGACTCAAAATTCAGTTCTCTTACCATTCTAAAGCATAGATGACAAACATTCCACTCTACCCAACCCCTCTAAAAGAAAAGAAGTAGATTTTGAAATCAGAGAAAGTAGAATGGTATCTTCATAAACCAAGTCTTGAATAAATTTTGTATAGTTCAATCTGGTTTCTGTAATCAGTTTTTCCAACTCTCTCTTCTCTCTCTCTCTCTCTCTCATATATATATATATATATATTTATGCATATACATACACACACCTATATATATATATATATATACATACACACATTTATACATATATATACATATATATGTATACATGCACACATTTAAACATATATATACATACATACTAACATATATAGATGCACACACACATATATACATACACACATATGTCTATATATAGATACGCATATATACATACACACGCATATGTATATATATATATACAAACACAAACATATATATATATATATATATATATATATATATGCATATATATACATACACAAACATGTATGTTATATATATATATATATATATATATATATATATATATATATATATATAGATAGATAAATAGATACACATATATATGCATATATATACATAGACAAACATATATGTGTGTGTGTATATATATATATATATATATATATATATATATATATACACATATGTTTGTCTATGTATATATATGCATATATATGTGTATCTATCTATCTATCTATCTATCTATCTATATATATATATATATATATATATAATATATATAAACATATATGTTTGTGTATGTATATATATAAGCATATATATATATATGTTTGTGTTTGTATATATATACATATGTGTGCGTATGTATATATGTGTATCTATATATATACATATGTGTGTATGTATATATATATGTGTGTGTGTGTGTATATATATGTATAAATGTGTGTATGTATACATATATATGTATATATATATATATGTATAAATGTGTATATGTATACATGTATATGTATATATATAGGTGTGTGCATGTATATGCATATATATATATATACATATATATGAGTGTATATAGATACACATATATACATATACATACATACACAAACATATATGTGTATATATATATATATATATATATATATATATATATAGATAGATATATAGATAGATATGCATATATATACATACACAAACATATATGTGTATATATATATGTACACATATATTCAATTCTCTGTGGTCTTCATCTCTTTCTATGCCAGCTGATTTTTAAAGTTTTGGCCTTTTTGGAAAAAAAACAAAACTATTGTGAGTGAACCTTTTGTCTGGAGCGAGCCTTGATGTCTAACCATTGAAAGAAAACTTTTGACAAGGTTTCCTGAATTGAGATTTTAATCAGTGATCAAAACAGACACTCCGAGAGTCAACGTTTGGTAACGTCACCTTAAAATCTCGGTTGGTCTGCTTTCAGCCAACACGACTGCTGTTCTTTTGATGCGTACGTTCTTTGATAAGAGACTTCCTGTGAAAATAAAGTGCAAAGGACTTTTCATTTCTTCTATGTACAGATACGTTTGCAAAGATCTTTGGCATATCATAAGTTATTTTTTGAAATTTTCTGATGAAGGGTTTTTGCTATTGTCATTCTTATCTAAAATATTAATACTCGTGTTCAGCATAAAATAACCCAACAAGGATTGACACGCCTTAAAACCTTAAAGTGCAAAGGACATTTCATTTCTTCTATGTAGAGATAAGTTTGCAAAGATCTTTGGCACATCATAAGTTATTTTTTGAAATTTTCTGATGAAGGTTTTTTTCGCTATTGTTATTTTTATCTAAAATATTAATACTCGTGTTCAGCATAAAATAACCCAACAAGGATTGACACGCCTTAAAACCATAAAGTGCAAAGGACTTTTCATTTCTTCTATGTACAGATAAGTTTGCAAAGATCTTTGGCATATCATAAGTTATTTTTTGAAATTTTCTGATGAAGGGTTTTTTTAATATTAATACTCGTGTTCAGCATAAAATAACCCAACAAGGATTGACACGCCTTAAAACCTTAAAGTGCAAAGGACTTTTCATTTCTTCTATGTAGAGATAAGTTTGCAAAGATCTTTGGCATATCATAAGTTATTTTTTGAAATTTTCTGATGAAGGGTTTTCGTTATTGTTATTTTTATCTCAAATATTAATACTCGTGTTCAGCATAAAATAACCCAACAAGGATTGACATGCCTTAAAACCTAACCAACTATTACTAAAATTGATCTTATAATATCAACACTCTTAGTACCAATAGATTTGCTCAGTTGGTACCATAATCTATACATTGTTACTCTTGTTCCTTAATTGCATGACCGTTATCATCTTGCAACACCCTCTGGTTAAAAATGAGACCGTCCAAATCATCCAAGATGAAATGCAAAAATATAAATACTGGTCATCTGGTGTTGTTTATCTGCCAAATTCTTATTTCTTCTGAGTGTTATCACCTCAGCTAAATAATGGACTCTTCTGTTTTTATTATAAAAAGGGGGAAGAAAAAGGACATGCTACATAAAAAATAAAATATGAAAGAAAGAATAAAAGTAGGGGGAAAATAGAGAGAGGCTGAACGTGCAGAAGCTTTGGTAAGATAACCAGTTTTGTTAAAAAGTGAGTCCACGGTATAATACTAAACCATCTGGTGGTGAGGCTCCTGTTCTAAAGCTCTGGGGAGTGGGAAATAGCCCTTCATTGCCATTACTCCCAGGACCACTCTGACTCTGTTAGGGTCAAATAGATATGTTTAAAACTTATACACTGCTGGTCAAAATCTTAAGACCAGATACAAAAGGGTTAAAAGAATATAAAATACTGTTACTTTAATTGAAATATATTTGCGAAACATCTACATTTAATTTTCTCTGTTTCTTACTCCCTTCCGTCCCCAATAATTATCTTAATTTCTTTTTTTTTCTTGTCTCTTACTCCCTCCCTATTATAATGCCTTCTCTTTTACTGTCTATTTACTTCACTCGCTCTCGCTTTCTCTCTCCTCTCTCTCTCTCTCTCTCTCTCTATATATATATATATATATATATATATATATACTTCCCACTCTCTCTCTCTCTCTCTTACTCTTATTTACTTCCCACTCTCTCTCTCTCTCCTTTCTTACTCTCTATTTACCCCCCCCTCTCTCTCTCTTACTCTTTATTTACTTCCCACTCTCTCTCTCTCTCTCTTTCTTACTCTCTATTACTCCCCTCACTCTCTCTCTTACTCTTTATTACTTCCCACTCTCTCTCTCTCTTTCTTACTCTCTATTTACCCCCCCCTCTCTCTCTCTCTCTTACTCTTTATTTACTTCCCACTCTCTCTCTCTCTTTCTTACTCTCTATTTACCCCCCCTCTCTCTCTCTCTCTTACTCTTTATTTACTTCCCACTCTCTCTCTCTCTTTCTTACTCTCTATTTACTCCCCTCTCTCTCTCTCTTACTCTTTATTTACTTCCCACACTCTCTCTCTCTCTTTTTCTTACTCTCTATTACCCCCCTCTCCTCTCTCTCTTACTCTTTATTTACTTCCCACTCTCTCTCTCTCTTTTCTTACTCTCTATTTACCCCCCTCTCTCTCTCTCTCTTTACTCTTTATTTACTTCCCACTCCTCTCTCTCTCTTTCTTACTCTCTATTTACTCCCTCACTCTCTCTCTCTCTCTTTCTTACTCTCTATTTACTCCCCTCACTCTCTCTCTTACTCTTTATTTACTTCCCACACTCTCTTCTCTTCTCTCTTTCTACTCTCTATTTACTACTCTATTTACTCCCACTCTCTCTCTTCTCTTTCTTACTCTCTATTTACCCCCCTCTCTCTCTCTCTCTTACTCTTTATTTACTTACTCCTCTCTCTCTCTTCTTACTCTCTATTACTCCCTCACTCTCTCTCTTACTCGCTTCTCTCTCTCTCTCTTTCTTCTTACTCTTTCTACTCTATTTACTCCCCTCACTCTCTCTCTTACTCTTTTTTACTTCCACTCTCTCTCTTACTCTCTATTTACCCCCCTCTCTCTCTCTCTTTCTTACTCTCTATTACTCCCCTCACTCTCTCTCTTACTCTTTATTTACTTCCCACTCTCTCTCTCTCTCTTTCTTACTCTCTATTTACTCCCCTCTCTCTCTCTCTCTCTCTCTTTCTTACTCTCTATTTACTCCCTCACTCTCTCTCTTACTCTTTATTACTCTCTCTCTCTCTTTCTTACTCTCTATTTACTCCCCCCTCTCTCTCTTCTCTTTCTTACTCTCTATTTACTCCCCTCACTCTCTCTCTCTCTCTTCTTACTCTCTATTTACTCCCCTCTCTCTCTCTCTCTCTCTCTTTTCTTACTCTCTATTTACTCCCCTCACTCTCTCTCTTACTCTTTATTTACTTCCCACTCTCTCTCTCTCTTTCTTACTCTCTATTTTACTCCCCTCACTCTCTCTCTTACTCTTTATTTACTTCCCACTCTCTCTCTCTCTTTCTTACTCTCTATACTCCCTCTCTCTCTCTCTCTCTCTTTCTTACTCTTATTTACTCCCCTCACTCTCTCTCTTACTCTTTATTTACTTCCCACTCTCTCTCTCTCTCTTTCTTACTCTCTATTTACTCCCCTCTCTCTCTCTCTCTCTCTTTCTTACTCTCTATTTACTCCCCTCACTCTCTCTCTTACTCTTTATTTACTTCCCACTCTCTCTCTCTCTCTTTCTTACTCTCTATTTACTCCCCTCTCTCTCTCTCTCTTTCTTACTCTCTATTTACTCCCCTCACTCTCTCTCTCTCTCTCTTTCTTACTCTCTATTTACTCCTCCTCTCTCTCTCTTTCTTACTCTCTATTTACTCCCCTCACTCTCTCTCTTACTCTTTATTTACTTCCCACTCTCTCTCTCTCTCTTTCTTACTCTCTATTTACTCCCCTCACTCTCTCTCTCTCTTTATTTACTTCCCACTCTCTCTCTCTCTTTCTTACTCTCTAATCTCTTACTCTTTATTTACTCCCACTCTCTCTCTCTCTCTCTTTCTTTACTCTCTATTTACTCCCCTCTCTCTCTCTTTCTTACTCTCTATTTACTCCCCTCACTCTCTCTCTTACTCTTTATTTACTTCCCACTCTCTCTCTTTCTTACTCTCTATTTACCCCCCCTCTCTCTCTCTTTCTTACTCTCTATTTACTCCCTCACTCTCTCTCTTACTCTTTATTTACTTCCCACTCTCTCTCTCTCTCTCTTTCTTACTTCTATTTACTCCTCTCTCTCTCTCTCTCTTTCTTACTCTCTATTTAACCCCTCACTCTCTCTCTTACTCTTTATTTACTTCCCACTCTCTCTCTCTCTCTCTTTCTTACTCTCTATTTACTCCCCCTCTCTCTCTCTCTCTCTCTTTCTTACTCTCTATTTACTCCCCTCACTCTCTCTCTTACTCTTTATTTACTTCCCACTCTCTCTCTCTCTCTCTTTCTTACTCTCTATTTACTCCCCTCTCTCTCCCTCTCTCTCTTTCTTACTCTCTATTTACTCCCTCACTCTCTCTCTTACTCTTTATTTACTCCCACTCTCTCTCTCTCTCTCTCTTACTCTCTATTTACTCCCCTCACTCTCTCTCTCTTACTCTTTATTTACTTCCCACTCTCTTCTCTCTCTCTCTCTTTCTTACTCTCTATTTACCCCCCTCTCTCTCTCTCTCTCTTACTCTTTATTTACTTCCCACTCTCTCTCTCTCTCTCTCTCTCTCTTTCATACTCTCTGTTTACCCCCCTCTCTCTCTTTATTTACTTCCCACTCTCTCTCTCTCTTTCTTACTCTCTATTTACCCCCCTCTCTCTCTCTTACTCTTTATTTACTTCCCACTCTCTCTCTCTCTTCTTACTCTCTATTTACCCCCCCTCTCTCTCTTACTCTTTATTTACTTCCCACTCCTCTCTCTCTCTCTCTCTCTCTTTCTTACTCTCTATTTACCCCCCCTCTCTTAAATTACAAAGTGCACATGATTTTGCCCTGTGGAAAGCAGTGAAACCAGGAGAGCCATTTTGGGAATCACCCTGGGGAAAAGGTCGTCCTGGATGTGTTGACTTTTTTGTCTTATAAGGTGTGTGCCTGATGCCCACTCATATATATAGACTCGTCGAGAACAATGTGATCAACCTCTTGGCCAATCACTGGCAGTACTCTGCTGCTGAAATAATACTTAAACTTGCTTTGAATCTTCGTGGACGACGGACATAGGATTGTATCACTGGACCTTTACCAATACGCTGGATAGAACTTATTCGCAGGATAGGACTTATTCGCTTACCAAAGGATTCCATAACTCAGGACTTACTTACTTAAGCCCTTTTCAACTGGCCAAGGATGGCATTTAAACCCTTAACCAGGGGAGCCATTTTGGGAGTCACCCTGGGGAAAAGGTTGTCCTGGATGGCACATAGAATGTTCAGCAATGGCAAGGTAAGTGCAAAATGTAAAATTCAGATTTTCAATTTTCAATCTAATGACAAGATGTCATTAGATTCCACTTGAGCAGGATGCGACACAAGGTCAATTTCTTAAAGTGGAGTTTAACACGTTTGAATTCAGAGTTCTTCTCTTAGACCAGTTGCCATACCAAGGTTAAAAAGCCCAGTCTGCCCAACTATTTAGGGAGAGAATAGTTGGATGCATACCTTTCCCAAGAATATTATTGCAATGTGAAATGCAAACAGCCTTGTCCAGGATTTGAACTTGTGTTACTGTGTAGGACACAAATTGTCAATGAACTGTTCTGGATACTTTTGTATATGAATCCTATGATATCAGCTCTGCAATTTGTGTTTGCTGTATATCGCCCCCTCCCTCCCTCCCCTAATGAAGTTTAATATTTAGGTTGATCTTAAATGACGGAACAATGCAGCATTTATTGCTTTCTTATCATTTTTGCTGAAACAATAAAAAACAATCTAAAAAAATAAAAAGTTTTTAGATTGTTTTTGATTTTTTTTTCTTTTTGCTTATTGTTCTTGATTTTCTTTTATACATGTGTGTGTGTGCCTGTAATATATATATATATATATACATTTAAAAAAAAAATGGACTCTCTCGTCGATTTTCGACGCATGAGTGTTCATCCAGTGAACAACCAACACAGTGATTTGTTTATAGCGGTGAAGGCTTGTGTTGGACCATTCCGCACTTTTTGTCACAGTCGATAGGAAAGAATTGGTGCATCAAGGAATGGCACGAATCCAATCAACGACTGACCTCAGGAATTTTGAATTCAGAGTTATCCCTCTCCTAGACTGGTTACCTACCCAAGGTTAAAGAGCCCAGTCTGCCCTACTATTTAACCCATAGCTGGAGGGAGAATATATCGATTCATATAGAATAAACATATAGTTTCCATAGCATCCCGTGTTTGTCTACTTTTTTCACATATTGTCGGATTAACCTCCTCATATTTCTCCCATATATATATATATATATATATATATTATATATATATGTATATGGGAGAAATATGAGGAGGTTAATCCGACGATATGAAGAGAAAAGTAGACAAACACGGGATGTTATGGAAACTGGATGTTTATTGTTGACGATGCAACGTTTCGGTATATTAGACCTTCTTCAGGACTTGAATATAGTTCTTGCTTCAATGATGGACATTCTCAAAAAAGAAGAAAAAAAGAATGTCCATCATTGAAGCAAGAATTATATTCAAGTCCTGAAGAAGGTCTAATATACCGAAACGTTGCATCGTCAACAATAAACATCCAGTTTCCATAACATCCCGTGTTTGTCTACTTTTCTCCCACACACACACACACACACACACACACACACACACAACACATATATATATATATATACCTTACATACCATTTGTATACATTTTTGTATCTCTCTCCC
>CM042166.1:74543581-74655002 GCA_023376005.1 Doryteuthis pealeii
AAGAGTAGATGTGAAGACAAGGCAACAAACGATTGTAACTTAAATAAAACCCGAATAGTCACAAAGTCTACTGCAGAATGACAGGATATATATAAGACTCCACAATGTCATTCAAATCAAGCAGTCAAGCAGCCAATCAGAACTCAAGGAATGGAATTACCAAATCACCCAAATTCATGAATGGGTCATTCTTGATTTCTATATATACCAACTGTCTTGGACACTGTTTGAGTTGGACTTAGTAAGCTGTTGTTATTAAAACCAACAGTAGACTTACTGACTTCAATAGGGACTTTCAGAGAACGTCTTTTCAGTGGAGAGATCCGGTTGTCCGACACAACGAATTTCTGACGACTAAAATTCAGAGAGCTGTGGCCAAGACTAATGTTTATTTTGAAATAAATGTACTGAAAAAAAAAACAGTAATGATTCTAATGAAACACAATAGAAGGCTGACTGGTGTCAGCTTAACAAAAATTGATTGGGCAACAAGAAGAAAAAAGCAAAGTTTACGACGCATGTAAACTAATGTGCTTGTTCAAGAGAGAATTCACTTGCTGGACTAATAGCTAGAAGAGCCTCACTATATGATTTTATGGTTGAAATTGATGAGGACAAAGCTGCCATTCTTAAAAGGTTGACAGCCTCAAATCCTTTATCTCGAGATCGACTTAGACGGATCGAGGGTCTAACAATATATCATGGCCCAGAGAGTTACATGGATTTAAGGAAATATTGAATCTGTTCGGGATCAAATAGTTATTAATCACAATAATGCAAACAAGGTTGGGAAACATCATTTATTTTTAAAAAAAGGGGAATATTGACAAAATGTATCACTAATGGGGAAGGTATATATAATATATTTACCAACTCCTCCGCATGAGCAGGGTGTGACACAAGGTCAATTTCTTAAGCGGAGTTTAACAGGTTTGAATTCAGAGTTTACCATCTCCTAGACCGGTTGCCTAACTGTTATAACGTGCTTAGCGAATAATAAGACGTGTAGCCCAGTTGACGTTAACTGCGAGAAGAACTCACTTCCGCCTTTTATTTACAATAATACAAGATGGCTGAAACAGTACTTCCGTTTCATATTACAATGTTTAACCGGTGTTTCCGGGTCTTAATATACCACACTAACCAAGGTTAAAGAGCCCAGTCTGCCCTACTATTTATTGTATACCAACACTTCTGCACGAGCAGGATGTGACACAAGGTCAATTTCTTAAGTGGAGTTTAACAGGTTTGAATTCAGGGTTTTCCTTACCCTAGACCGGTTGCCTAACCAAGGTTAAGAGCCCAGTCTGCCCTACTATTTATTGTATATATTTACAACCAACCCTCCGCACGAGCATGATGTGGCACAAGGTCAATTTCTTAAGCGGAGTTTAAACAAGTTTTCCTTCTCCTAGACCGGTTGCCGAACCAAGGTTAAAGAGCTCAGTCAGCCCTACTATTTACCCATAGCTGGAGAGAGAGTATTATACATACCTTTCCCAAAGTATTAGCGCTAAGTGAAATGCAATTAGCAAGTCCAGGATTTGAACTCGGGCGACGAGTGCATTTCCTATGACTTAACCATTACACCACGCGCTTCCTAAAGCGTGAGATGTATAGGTCTTTCCTACCTTACCATTAATAGAATTTAGGAGGTTATTTCCTAGTTGAGTAACATGATATTACCGGGTGACCCAGAAAAAACCAGAACCCAATTATTTATTTTCCCATTAAACTAACCCCAACCCTAACCCTATCCCCCCTAGTTGAGTAACATAATATTACAGGATGACCAGAAAAAACAGAACCCACATTATTTATTTTCCCATTATCCTAACCCCAACCCTAACCCTAACCCTAAACCCTAACCCTAACCCTATCCCCCCCAGTTGAGTAACATGATATTACAGGGTGACCCAGAAAAAACAGAACCCAAATTATCTATTTTCCCATTAAACTACCCCTAACCCTAACTCTAACCCTAACCCTAACCCTAACCCTAACCTAACCCTAAACCCTACCCCCTAGTTGAGTAACATGATATTACAGGGTGACCCAGAAAAAAACAGAACCCACAAATTTTGTAATAAAACTGTTAATTTTAATTTTAATTTTTTTTAAAAGTCTAACAAGGATTAGGGCTTATGGTTAGGGTTAGTTTAATGGGAAAATAAATAATTTGGGTTCTGTTTTTTCTGGGTCACTCATGTTACTCAACTAGGAAACATTTAGGAGGAGTGGTGGTGTACTTGTTAGTCATAGGAAATGGACTCATTGACCAGAGTTCAAATCCTAGACAAAGTCACCGTTCACATAGCACTAATATCCTTAGGAAAGGTATGAATCCAACTATTCTCCCTCCAGCTATGGGTAAATGGGTTCTTTAACCTAGGTTAGGCAACCAGTCTAGGAGAATGAAAACTCTGAATTCAAACCACTTAAATCTCTGCTTGTGGTGGTCACTACTAGAATAGGCTCAATCCTACTTAGTGATCTATTTCCATTTTTTTATCCAGCACCCTACTCGGACAGAATGTTGGGTTTTCTACTGGAAGCAAAAATTGCTTAATTCCTTCGGGTCCCTATTCTGGGTGCCTGGACGTTAACCAAGCACTTATTTCTTTTATCTATCCCACAGTTAATACAAAATCATGTAATGATTAAAATACTGAATTAAAAGATATTGAATGAGGTGATAATATTTTAAAGTTACAATATTTTACAAAATATCTCTAATACAGATAATTTTGCCATACTTCCGTCTACGAGAGATGATGGAAAAGTGTCCAATTTTTTTTTCGAAGTACATAGCCTGGGTGGTTCATATGGAGGATGAACTGTTGCCCAAGCAGCAAATTCCCCCACTCTGGATCACAACTTTTCCCAGTTGTCTTCAGTTCTATGAAATATTTCATCTTTCTAGTGACGCAAAAAAATGATAGCATTGTAAGAATTAATGGTTATAACAAAGTCATAACGCGTTGGAACGCAAACAAACTCCGACAAAAGTTGAGGGACAAAACATATTATATCACAGCACAAGAATCAACAGGGTACATAATACATACATACATAAGTAAAGATAATGACACATTCATGAATGGTAAAATACAAGATATTTAGGTATCAAAGAGATACCTAAATGTACATAAAAACGTAGTTACGTATACATGACTAAACAATAGTCATATATCGTATAAGAGACTTACTAGCAGTGAGTGGCCAGTGTTAAGGGCCGAAGCCCCAATGAGAAGGGGCAGACAGAGTCTAACCCATAGTGTCACGTAGGTCGAGCAGCAGAGAAAGAGAGAGTGAGAAGTTCAAATCAGCCGCTTAAATACACCCGAGGCCCCTAGGGAATCGGCGAAACTAAACGGGCAGACAACTCTCCAGGCAAATACGAAAATAACCCCACAGCATTAACTTTTATGCGATATTTTCCTTTTCATTTCAAAGGGAAAATTCCTGAGAATTTCACAAAAATTCTACAAGTTCTTTACTAAGAATGTTTCCATTTGTAAATTAAATATAACTATAAAATAAAGTGCAATTTCTGCCACAAGAGCAACTTGAGAAAACCACATATAAGACTCAATAACCAGATATTTAAAATAAAAGATTTTAATGAATATGTGCAGTAAAGTGAGGAGCTGATGATAAGAGTGGCGCTCCACCTCAGACACCCAAAACATCTCCTTGGTCTAGCACCAGTGAAAAGTGGACAGACTCCCTCGCTGATTGGCTGATACCGATATTAGGCCACCCCGATGACTTTACTTACTTTATTTTGGGATAGAACTTACAAAGGATTTCCTGTTGAGGTGGCAGGTATTGGCTTACTATAGAACTCCAAATATCCATGGACCCGCTCTCTGAAAAATGATCTTGGTATTTCTTTAATAAGGAATTGGTGTTTGATATTGGGAATTATATATTCAATCATGGTTTGGTGTAGAGCTATTGTGTTCTATTCCTCTGCCAATCAACAGCCATAATGCGTGACTGATTCACTCCTTAAACACTGATACTTTCTATAGTTCAATTGCAACCATTGACGAGGAACTTACAATATTAAGGAGAACCAAAGGATTCTTTGTCTAAATGATGGCCCTTAAAATTCTAACAAAATTCTGTTTAAGAAATTGACCTGGTGTCGCATCCTATTTGTGCAGAGGGGTTGGTAAATGTATACAATACTCAATGTCTAAATTTGAAAGTAAAAGATTTTAATGACTCTTCATTTTGGGATGGACCTTTCATAGGATCTCCCGTTGAGGTGGCAGGTATTGCCTTACTATACAACCCCCAAAATCCATGGGATCCACCCCCAGAAAAATTATCTTGGTATTTCTTTACTAAGAAGTTGTGTGTTTGATATTGGGAATGATATATTCCCTCAATCATGGAAGTGTGTTGTGTATTGGTTAGTCGTTAGAAATGGAATGGTCGACTGTAATTCAAATCCTGGACGAGGCTGATTGCATTATTGATATTATTTAGACTATTGTCCTCATCTTTATTGTTTTCTACACAACGTTTCAGCTGATGTGCCCTCTGGTCTTCTTCAGGTTTTTCTTTTCGAACTGGGGAAACTTCTCTTCGAACTCAGGAACCTTCTTGTTTAACTCTGGGGCCTTCATCTTCAAAATTCAGAAAAATAGAGGGTGATTGTGTTTCACATAGCGCTAATACCCTTGGGAAAGGTATGAAACTAACTACTCTCCCTCCACCTATGGGTAAATAGTAGGATAGACTAGGTTCTTTAACCTTGCTTAGGCAACCAGTCTAAGAAAAAGAAAACTGAAATCAAACCTGTTAAACTCCACTTAAGAAATTGACCTTGTGTCCCATCCTGCTCATATGGAGGGGTTGGTGTGTGTGTATGTGGTGTGTGTGTGTGTGTGTGTGAGAGAGGAAAAATATTTAAAAATATAACAAACACAGGATGTTGTGATCAGGAAAAATTTTTAGTGTCAGTACTTAAGCATTTCGGTATATTGTACCATCTTCAGGACATTGTTAAGTAATGTTTTATTGTGGGGACAAAATGAAAGATGTTGAGTGTATAGTGAATGTGGGAATATGATGTTATTAACCGTTAATTTTATATGCGCGTTTGTTTACGAAAGCCAATGACGTGATCATTGCATGTGCATATTCACACATTCACTATACACATAAGATCTTTCATTTTGTCCCTCACATAAAACATTACTTAACAGTGTCCTGAAGATGGTACAATATACCGAAATGCATAAGTATTGAGAAAAAAATTGTTTCCTGATCACAACATCCTGTGTTTGTTATATTTAAAAAATATTTTCTTCTCATATTGTCGGATTAATTTCCTCACCGTATTTCCATATATATATATATATATATATATATATATATATATATATATATTATATATATATATATATATCAAGACTTCATCAAGATAACCCAAATAGAAAAGTAATAAAAATAAAAAAAGTTATAAAAAAAAGCTATAAAAATTCAGCTAATGACTTTATTGGTAAACCACCCAAAAAACAAAAACACCTGTTTAAAAGACTAATGTTAAAAATGAAATTCCATTCCACTCCCATAAAAAGGGAAAGAGGAAGTGAAATACTCATGTGTATGTATATATATACACATGCATGTAAGAATTCATTTTCATATTATCAATCAAAGCCTGAAGAAGATACCAGAAGATCTGAAACACGTGTTGCACATGTAAAACAAAAAGAATTAAATTTTTTTTCTGAGAACAAATTACATTTTGCGGACCTTCCTTTTTTATAAAAATATTGAATTTTCTCCCGTTGGAACCAGAACAACACTTTTATATATATATATATATATATATATATATATATATATATATATATATATATATATATATATATATAAACAGTGAACTCAATTAAAACAGTTCAAGTAACATTGTGATTATAATGATATTTCATCCTCAAGTGTATTTATTGTTGTTTTGCTAAGTTTTATAAAATTATATTGTAAGTTCAACAGTAGAAATATATTCATAAAATTTTGTGAAATTAACTTTATGATTATTCAGATTATTTTTAGAATTTGAAGTTTGTCCAACCATATGTACATTTACGAAATCACTTTAATAGCATTTATCAGATTTTTGTATGAAAGTATATATATATATACATATATATATATATATATATATATATATATATATATATATATATATATATATATATATATATATATATATATATATATATATATATATATATATATATATATATATATATACATAAACACATACATATGCATACACAAACTATACATGCATATATATGCACACACACACACATACACATATACATGCATACACACACACATATATGCACACACACACACACACACATATATATATGCATATACACACATATATATGCATACACACATATATGCATACACACACATGTATGCATACACACATGCACACATATATATATATATGCATACACACACATATATATGCATACACACATATATGCATACACACACACACATATATGCATACACACACGCACACATACACATATATACATACACACACGCACACATATATGCATACACACATATATGCATACACACACATGCATACACACACACACACACACACACATATATATATATATATGTGTGTGTGTGTGTGTGTATATATTTACTATAGTGTAATTAAGAAAAGTGGTGGAGTCTGTTTACCTTTTTTTTATTTCCATATAACTTGGCAAAACTATTACTGTGGTAGAATTCACTTGTCTGCTAATGCTGCCACAGTAATAGTTTTGAAAAGTTTTTTTATTTATTTCTTCTTGAAATTTTGTCAAAGCTTCCAAGTTCAATAAAGTTATGACAAGAAATGGAATGGTACTTATTGATATTAATGGGAAATTGTAATTTCACATTTGTTCCGATTTATATGGATGACATTGGTTTTCATGTCATAATTGTTTTGTTTACATTTTTGAGTTAATATTTTGTTCAAAATCATTGTTGAGTCATTAAACTTTTATGTACAAATCTATAATATTTAATATTTAAGCATTTCCATATTCTGCGCATTGGAAACACAATATTCAACAAGTCTGATCTCACTTGAAGATATTTTTTAAAGAATAAAGTAGGTGGAGGAGCCTTTTTGTTAACGCTAGACCAAGGAGATTGTTTTTTTTTTGTTTTGCAGAGGTGGAACGCTACACTTACAGTCAGCTCCCAGGGTGGAGCAATTTTAGGACAATCTTATTGTTTACTAGTTTTATATGATTTAGTTGCTACTCCATTCTTATAGCAAGGGTATTTGCCTCATACCCCACTTGTATGGGCTGGGCACAAGGCCTCGTTTTAACGTGGGCCCACCCACAAGCCGAAGCTCATGGGTGGGAAAGAACAAAAATTGCGTCGATCCCTTCGGCATTCCCCCTCAAAGGGGCGCCTCAGGCGCTGGGCAATAAACCCAGCCCTGCCCCCAAGGGGGCGGGTATTGCCTGGGGGCATGGCCCCCTGGGATCGACGCTATTATGTATTACTTAACCTGATCCAGTGGCCGAAGCACACTGGACCCCCAGCGGGCCGGGTATGTGAAAGTCCGGAGACTTCCACAATAGGCAAGTATTGCTGCGGGATTTTACAAATCGACTCCCTTCAGACACTTTGTACATAAAAGCTGATAAATAAAAAAAGCAGTGGTCATCAGACAATTGCCCTCTTTGAACCAATCTTTATCCCACAGTTCTAAACTGTTGGCATCCTTCCGTCTATTGAAGACGATGGTGTAGTGTCCACTTTTTCTTTATTTTTATTTTCATCTGTAACTGCGTGAGTGGCTGAACAGACCTTTTTTTGAATGACAATCTCTGGTGCAGTGATTGCAAACAAACGGTGATGTTTGCTGGAGATGCTCTTGTCTCTCCTTCCTTATGAATCTCTTTTCTGCGGCGGCTTCTTTCCTCTCTTTTTCACTCCTTTTCATTTCTTGTTTGACGAGGAGGCGCCAGGTCATACAGTCTTCTGCATAAGCCTCCTATGTGTTGATGTTGATGTGGCATGTCTTCATATCTCTCTTGCAGACATCTTTAAAGCGCAGGTGTGGTCTCCCTACCGGTCGGGTGCCTCTACTAACTCACCATACAACAAGTCTTTGGGGATGCGGCCTTTGTCCATCTTCTTGATATGGCCAAGCCAACGCAGGCGTCTCTCACAGATAATGGCGGGCATGCTGTTTATGTTTGCTCATTCCAGCACATCTGTGTTGGGTACTTTGTCCTGCCAGCGAATGCGTAGATTGTGGCGTAGGCATCTGAGGTGGAAATTTTCCAGTTTCCTCGTGTGGCGTGAGTATGTGACCCAGGCTTTGCTACTGTATATTAGAGTACTGAGAACACACAGTCTGTAGACGCGCAGTTTGGTTCTCTTAGTAAGGCTGGCATTGTCCCATATTCTCTGGCTCAGTTTGCCCATGACTGCTGCCGCTCTCGCGATTCTGCTGTTGACAAAAAAAAAAGAATTTAATTGGTCTACACAGGTTTTTGAAAAAATCTTTAAAAAAATAGGAAATAATCTTAATACATTCAATTATAAGTATGTACCTATCGTTCATGTGTGTCACAATTTCATTTACAAATATACACATGGTGTAGGCTGCTTTTGTTAAACTAAACGCTTTAACAAACTTAACAAAGAGAGAAAAGAGATATTTTTTGTTGAGATTTACTCTAGTCAGAACGCGATAGAATTCACAGATAGTAATAATTGTTGGGTCAGAGTTATCTGCTCCGAATCCCATTTTTGTGTATAGGGTCAGGTTATCTACTCCTTAGCTCTTTTAGTTAGTCCCTGTTGATAAAACAAACACCACGTGTGTCTTAAAAAGGGTTATAATGGAATATTCCACACTCTCTCTCGCCCATGTGGTCTATATATATATATATATATATATATATATAATATATACAAAAGTAATTGGTAATTTTCTTGAAGCATTGTTAAGTATGTTATAATATATTAATGATTTGAAGCCAATTACAATGCGTATAAAAAATAAAACAAAAAGAAATATAAACTTCATCTTCAGAGGTGTATATCAGAAATGTACGTGCTTAAGTTTTTTTTGTGGTTATAATTTTTTTTCTTATTTTTTTTTCCCTCTTCTTTTTAAAATTTTTGTATATATATATAGTGAGCATGGCATTATGTTGGGCTGGCTTGAAGGATTAGCAGCGTACCTTACTATTCCTTGTCTGTCTTATTCTATCTTTCTGCAATAAAACCCTTTATCTTAAAATCTGCAAACATGTTGACTGGTCCTTCCAACTCGACTTACAACCTTATCTGATTGTATTTTTTTAAGGACAAAACAACGCGTCATCCTCATATTAATTGAGTTTAAAGTATCCTGCCTGGAATATATGAAGATGTGTACCTGCACTTACCGGAAATAAAAATGTATGTCGGCGGACCTGAACTTTCAGAACCCCGTATGTAGAGCGGTTCCGATATGGGGGATTGGTTTAGGATAAACTTATACGTGGAACTGAGCACCCCTGAAAACTCTAAAAATAAATAACTTTTGAATTTTTTTTTTCAATCGTATAGATTGGTGTGCAATCGATAATAATCCGTTGAAAAAAAAAAAAAGTTAAAAAACTAAAATTTTACATACGGGGTTCTGAAAGTTCAGGTCCGCATGTATGTCCTATGCTTATGTGGAATGGTGTTCGTAAATTCCTAACAGATTTTGATATACTATCGTTGAGGAAGATAAGGGTTGGGTGGTGGGAGGGGAAGGTGTATAAAGAGTAGAATAAAAGAGGAGAGAGGAGAATGTTTTCTTCTCTCTCTCTCACATCACTTGATCTCTAATTATATCTCTCCCGCTCTCTCTCTCTCACTCTTACATATTATTCTCGTCCCCCTCACTCACCCATGCATATTATTCTCACCCTCTCACCCACTCTTACATATTATTCTCTCTCCCCTCACTCACTCTCACATATTATTCTCTCCCCTCACTAACTCTCACATATTATTCTCTCCCCCTCACTCACTCTCACATATTATTCTCTCCCCCTCACCCACTCTCACATATTATTCTCTCCCTCACTCACTCTCTCCCCCTCTCACATATTATTCTCTCCCCCTCACTCACTCACTCACATTATTCTCGTCCCCCTCACTCACTCTCACATATTATTTCTCGTTCCCCTCACTCACTCTTACATATTATTCTCTTCCCCTCACTCGCTCTCACATATTATTCTCGTCCCCCTCACTAACTCTCACATATTATTCTCTCCTCCTCACTCACTCTCACATATTACTCTATTCTCTCCCTCACTCACTCTCACATATATTCTCGTCCTCTCACTCACTCACTCACATTATTCTTCCCCCTCACTCACTCTCACATATTATTCTCTCCCCCTCACTCGCTCTCACATATTATTCTCTCCCCTCACTCACTCTCACATTATTCTCTCCCCCTCACTCACTCTCACATATTATTCTCTCCCCTCACTCACTCTCACATATTATTCTCTCCCCCTCACTCACTCACATTATTCTCTCCCCTTCACTCACTCTCACATATTATTCTCTCCCCCTCACTCACTCTCACATAGTATTCTCTCCCCTCACTCACTCTCACATATTATTCTTGTCCCTCTCACTCACTCTCACATATTATTCTCTCGCCCTCACTCACTCTCACATTTTTTCTCTCCCCCTCACTCACATATTATTCTCTTCCCTTACTCACTCTCACATATTACTCTCTCCCCCTCACTCACCCTCACATATTATTCTCTGCCCCTCACTCACTCTCAGATATTATTCTCTCCCCTCTCTCACTCTCACATATTATTCTCCCCCCTCACTCACTCTTACATATTATTCTCTCCCTCACTCACTCTCACATATTATTCTCTCCCCCTCACTCACTCTCACATATTATTCTCTCCACTTCTCTTACTCTCACATATTATTCTCTCCCCCTCACTCACTCTCACATATTATTCTCTCCCCTCACTCACTCTCACATATTATTCTCTCCCCCTCACATATTATTCTCTCTCCTTCACTCACTCTTACATATTATTCTTCCCTAACTCACTCTTACATATTATTCTCTCCCCTCACACACTCCCACATATTATTCTCTCCCCCTCACCCACTCCCACATATTATTCTCTCCCACTCACTCGCTCTCACATATTATTCTCGTCCCCCTCACTCACTTACACATATTATTCTCTCCCCCTCACTCACTCTCACATATTATTCTCTCCCCTTCACTCACTCTCACATATTATTCCCTCCCCCCACCCACTCTCACATATTATTCTCTCCCCCTCACTCACTCTTACATATTATTCTCATCCCCCTCACTCACTCTCACATATTATTCTCGTCCCCTCACTCACTCTCACATATTATTCTCTCACCCTCACTCGCTCTCACATATTATTCTCTTCCCCTCACTCACTCTCACATATTATT
This sequence comes from Doryteuthis pealeii, assembly GCA_023376005.1. NCBI lineage: Eukaryota > Metazoa > Mollusca > Cephalopoda > Myopsida > Loliginidae > Doryteuthis > Doryteuthis pealeii. The sequence continues at coordinate 74,555,108 of CM042166.1, forward strand.
CTTTCCCCTCACTCACTCTCACATATTATTCTCGTCCACTCACTCACTCTCTCATATTATTCTCTCACCCTCACTCACTCTCAGATATTATTCTCCCCCCACTCACTCTCACATATTATTCTCTACCCCTCACTCACTCTCACATATTATTCTCTCCCCCTCACTCACTCTTACATATTATTCTCATCCCCCTCACTCACTCTCACATATTATTCTCGTCCCCTCACTCACTCTCACATATTATTCTCTCCCCCTCACTCACTCTCACATATTATTCTCTTCCCCTCACTCACTCTCACATATTATTCTTCCCCCTCACTCACTCTCACATATTATTCTTTCCCCCTCACTCGCTCTCACATATTATTCTCTCCCCTCACTCACTCTTACATATTATTCTCACCCCTCTCACTCACTCTCACATATTATTCTCCCCTCACTCACTCTCACATATTATTCTCGTCCCTCACTCACTCTTACATATTATTCTCTCACCCTCACTCGCTCTCACATATTACTCTCTCCCTCACTCGCTCTCACATATTATTCTCTTCCCCTCACTCACTCTCACATATTATTCTCTCTCCCTCTCTCTCTCTCTCTCTCTCTCTCTCTCTCTCTCTCTCTCTCTCTCTTCCAATAATTCTTTTAAATAACCCTCTAGGCCCTGGAGATGACCAGTGACAGCCGCTGGTACCGGAATGCCGTCTTGCAGGGGTCAAATTGATCCAACGTCAAATTTCCTGAATGAGGACATAGGTTTTGTCACTGTATGTGACAGCTGTCTCGAATGCCACAGGCTTAAGCATAAAACGATCCAAGTGACTGGCATATTTCCTACACTTGACCTACTCGGCTTTGTTAAAAGCAGAACCTCAAGTCATAGTCGACGTCAGCAAATGGGAAGTGACGAAACATCCGCAAATTAAGTGAGAAGAATAAAAATTCATTTCTCTGAATGAGGCTGGATTATTTTGATTATTCAGACTATTGTTCTCGTCTTTGTTATTTCCACGATTTCTCTAAGCTTTTTTTTTTTTTTAGATAAGCTTGATTATTTGTATTATTTGGATCATTCAGACTATTGTCCTCATCTTTATTGCTATCCTCACTATTTCTCTGAATGTTTGAGATGAAGCTTGATAATTTGTATTATTTGGATTATTCAGACTATTGTCCTCATCTTCGTGGTTATCTACACTATTTCTCTGAATTTTTGAGATGAGGCTTGATAATTTGGATTATTTGTATTATTCAGACTATTGTCCTCATCTTTATGGTTATCTCCACTATTTCTCTGAATTTTAGAGATGAAGCTTGATAATTTGTATTATTCGGATTATTGTCCTCATCTTTATTGTTATCTGCACTATTTCTCTGAATTTTTGAGATGAGGCTTGATAATTTGTATTATTCGGATTATTGTCCTCATCTTTATTGTTATCTGCACTATTTCTCTGAATTTTTGAGATGAGGCTTGATAATTTGTATTATTTGGATTATTGTCCTCATCTTTATTGTTATCTGCACTATTTCTCTGAATTTTTGGATGAGGCTTGATAATTTGTATTATTTGGATTATTGTCCTCATCTTTATTGTTATCTGCACTATTTTCTCTGAATTTTTGAGATGAGACTTGATAATTTGTATTATTTGGAGTATTCGGATTATTGTACTCATCTTTATTGTTATATGCACAATGTTTCAGGCAATGTGCTCTCCGGCCTTCTTCAGTGTTTCTAGTCAAACTCGAGAACCTTCTTGTCAATCTGGGGATCGTTCATAGGACTTCGAACTGAACCTTTATTCAATCCATAGGATAGACTGTGAAGTGGGCAGATGAACCAGTGAATAGTAGTTGTAGTATCGTGTTGGCAGGGTACGATGTAGCTAGGTAAAAGTTGTATGTTGATATGGTGATTTGTCCTCAAATCGGGCCGGCCGTAGGCTGTGGCGTAGGGTTGAAGCAAAGTTGAGTTGGTTGGTGAGACACGGGTGTATGTTGTGGTCGGTTCGGCGGTCCCTTTTATCTTGCCTGCCGGCCGGCGATACTTATAACTTGGAACCCCTCGGTCAACTGTCGTCGACTTTAAGTCAGCTTGTTTATATAGCAAAGGATAGGATCGAGAAGTCCTTTTGAAGGGTTTAGCGGGAAAATTTTTTATTGGTTGAAAGACATTAAATAGAGGATATTTTTATTGTTTATAAATTTTGTTTTTCAACCGGAAGTTTTGCTGGAGCCTATGCGTAGAACAATGTTAATTTGGTCACTTCGTTTTAGGCTATGTTTGAGTGAACTTCCGTTTGGCGTCAGCAATTTGTGATTTGTTTTGTCTTTAAATTTGTTTTGTTGGCGAGTGGATGTATTGTGAAGTAAAGATTGTGAATCATAAGAGATATCTATTTCTGTTATAACAGTGGACAGCGTGGTTTCTGTTTTGAAATTTGCAAATTTTAGACACCCAGAGATTGATCGTTTTTTTGTGTACCTGAAAGGACGAGGAGGATGCCCGATTTCCTCCCACCTTTTTGGTTTGGCTACTGTGAGCAATGCAGATGGGTTTTCTTTGGCTCTTCGGACCAAAGCCCTTATTGTGTTAGTATAGCATTCAATTCTAAGACTAACAACAAGAAGAAAGGAATTAATATTTCCTCTAATTCAAACAATTTATTGGCTAGACATAAAACAACAAACAACAATATAAAGTCCTTCCTGTATATAAAGTTGAGTTTAAGGGACTTACCGGCGCGTTGGAGAAGATATCTTAGGGTGATTTCTTTGAGCCCCTGAATTCGTTGCCTCGTGGTACGCTGGTGGAATCTGTTTGTCTTGGCTTTTTGGATATTGCGCCAAAACTCTGGGCTATCACATGATTGGTATATCCAATCACAGAGCCTCTACCTCACTCACTCTATATACAGGAATAACCATTTTACTGACCCAACACCCTTTTTCGGTAGCTGTTAGGCTATCCGAACCAACCTTTTTCCTTCCTTTCTTCTAATGAAGAATTATATTTAAAAAGGCTGACTTTGGGGCGTGACCGTCCTTTCAGGAAAACTTTCCGAGATAGTAAGAAATGCTGCCCTGATAAAGAGAGGACACGTGAACGAGTCACACGAAGAAGGAAGCGCAGAGGCACTCTCTGACCTCGGAAGGGGGTCCAGTGGCTTCGAGCTATACACTACTATTGGCCAGTGAGAATTTCCTTACCCCGTGGTGGCTATGACCATGAATAAAGCCTAAATCCTATGTGGCGAGAGAAACCACGAACGTTGTAGTTCGAAGCGTGCACGACTGTGTTTGGCATGCAGAATGAGATCAGAGGCGAGTGGGGAGATTGAACTCGCATTCTCCTGATCGTGAGTCGTGGCCTGACGCATGGGAATTGCTAAACTATCCAGAGTGGCCCGGATGTGAAGGATTGACGCGTGCTGATTAGTGTCGCACGTGCTGCACGGGCAGGTCAGAGTAAGGAGCCCGGATGAACACTGTAAATGTGTATTTATTGACCAGCCCTCACAAACCGGGAGAGAAAGCTTGCAGTAGCATTTTGGCTGTGGTGACGAGTGGACGAGAGAGAAGATATTTTGACAGTGTTGGTGAGAAGAGTGCAGCATTGCTGGGAGAGTAAAATCGTCGGACTTAACTGTGCCCCCCAGAGAAGCATTCTTATTAGATTCTAAAACAACCTTTTGTCTATGTCTCTCCCTTTTCTTTACTTGAATTCCTTTTGCAGTGTGACCACCAAATATGATGGCAAGAGGTAGTTTTATGACTTAGGCTTTATTGAATGGGGCATAGTCAAACGTGGCAAGGGGATATCTCCCTGGCCAGGAAAACGACTACACACTGTTGTGGTCTAAATTCAAATGGCCGAAGTATCCTTTTTTGGGGTGGGGCAAGGAGTCAATCCTTTTTGTCGGGCCTGCGCATAGGGTTCTTACGGTCAAGGCCCCATGGGAGTTTTTTTATTTTTTTAAATTTTATTTTATTTTATTTTTTTAAATCTCCACAAAGCAAACCCTAGGAACACGCACCAAGAATAACCAGCTACCCTTTAAACCTAAAACCTAAAACCTCTTGTCACTCCACAGTAGCAATAGATTTACGACATATAATGGCCCCGCCCTGTCGGCTGGGGCGTTAGAAATGCACCGACTGCACCTCTGCAGAGGGGTAAGATTCCCCAATGGGGCCACCTGTTGGCCATGGGTGGCGACCCGTGATGCTTAAGGATAGAGCCCAGGTGGATGAGCTGTTCATGACCTGCAATACTCCACTTTGGCCCTATCTTGGGCTAGACGGGCGGTCGGAGAGGCCCCCTCAGATCAATCAGCTGGTCACGTCAAGCCCTAGCACCTATATGATTTTCCCAACCCTATTGCCATTATGGCAAGCCCCAGCCCCTTTTTATCATATGGATGCTAGAAGGCGGTGGCTGCGGGTCTACATGTCCTGGGAATGACGTTAAACTCTATCTGATGGTGAGGTTCCAGTTTTGGAGGTTTGGGGAATGTGGAGCACCCCTTCATCACTATTGATCCCTGGTCCACTCTGACCCGGAGTGGTAGTACCTGTTAGGGTCCCATCTATGGGTTAAATAGAAAAATGTATTTATAAAAAATTGTATTATCCATTAAGAATTGATTTATTTCAAAACTTTATCGGCATTAAATGACCCTCTGAGGTTGATATGCCGTAAAACAAACAAACAAACAAACATATAATAGCCATCGAGATGAGTTGCGTCTGCTATTCGACCTCATGGGGCTCATTGGTCAAGACTAGAAGCCTTTTTATCTACCAATCTTCTAAAGTGAAGTGATTGTGGGTGTGGCCTGAAGCTTCAATGGTGATTGGTGATACAGTAAACCTGCCTGAAAGAGACGCATATTTAGCCAATTTGCGGCCCTCGTACGTCTCGGTTCCTTGGCTTACGTGACAGTATTATCCCCAAGATAATAGATCGAAAGAAGTGGAATCCCAGAACAGCGATTTGTCACCCTCATTGTTAAAAGTGTATTTTATTTATTGCCAAACGAAGAATACCACCAAAGCCAATACTGGGAGAAACTAAATGGCTTCACTAAAAAGAGATGAAAAAAAAAATATATATATATAAAATTTCAAAAAATAGTTTTTGTTTTTATAAATAACATTCTATTTCTGTTCTTTTGAGTATTTTCACGCCGTCTATGTTTTCTTTATACACTGAAGGATTGTCACGCCCATGTCTGCCAAAAAAAGTTCTGCTAATGACCTCTAGGTGGCATTACCATAACAGTATATATATATTTACCAACCCTCCGCACGAGCAGGATGCGACACAAAGTCAATTTCTTAAGCGGAGTTTAACAGGTTTGAATTCAGAGTTTTCCTTCTCCTAGACTGGTTACCTAGCCATGGTTAAAGAGTCCAGTCTGCCCTGCTATTTACCCATAGCTGGAGGGAGAGTAGGATTCATACCTTTCCCAGGGGTATTAGCGCTAAGTGAAATGTAATTAACACGTCCAGGATTTGAACTCGGGGCGACGAGCCCATTTCCCATGACTTTAACCATTGTACCACGCACTTCCATAACAGTATATAAGAGCGCGCAAAAGTCTTATTTCCTTATATTTAAAAAAAAAAACAAACAAAAAAAACTCTTTGCCTACCAAATTTCGGACCATATGACCTTTAGGCACCCCTTCCGCGATCTCGACTCACAAGGACACTTTTCTCATTTACACCGTCAAAATCCGGTTATTTGTTAGGGGCTAGGGTTAGGGATAAGGGTTAGTTTTATAATTTAAAAAATTCTAAAAATCGTCTGTTAACAATTAACCGGATTTTGACGGTGTAAATGGAAAAAATGTCCCCAAGAATCGAGATCGCAAAATGGGTGCCTAAAGGTGATATGGTCCCAAATTTCTCCTACAGCTGTATCAAGTTTTATTAGTATTTTTTACCTGTATGATGGGATATTTCAAGTTCACTATCTATTTACCTCAGAACCCATTCTATTCTAATGAAGTCATATTATTAGCTCAGTCGGTAGAACATCCGCATAGGAATCACAAGCTGCTTGTTTCGATACCAGTCCCCGCCAACGCAGCGCATGAGTAGCACAGATTGGGTCATCTGATCTGAGCTGTAAAATGGGGAGCTGACGGTAGGTGTGGCGCTTCACCTCAGAAAAAAAACAGTCTCCCTAGTCTAGTGCTACTTGGGTGTGATTGGGAGATCCGCTGTGAGCAGTTTAAAGTAGACAAAGAGTTAACTACATTTTAGGTTACAAAATGAAATGAGCTTAAAAACCATTCGAACTTAGGCCGTAACTGGGACACTACTACGGGTCAGGAAGGAATTTTCTTACCACATGGTGGCTAAGACCCGTGAATAAAGCCTGAATCCTAAAACAGCCTTTTGTCTTTGTCTCTTCCTTTTCTTTCCTTGAATTCCTTTTCAGCACGACAAACAAATAAATCGGGTTAAAAGCAGACTCCGGGAAGATATACCAAGAATAACCAGTAGTTTATGGTAAGAATTTAGATCCTTGAATTCACAGTCTACTGAAAATATTATAAATATCCAATAATTTGCCGATTTTTAGAGAATTTAAGGAAAAAAGATGCTTTAGCAAGTACACGTTTTTGTGTTGTATTGTCCTCGGCCGGAAAACGAAGCTTCCAGCAAAAAAGACAGGGAAAAATATAAAATATATATTTAAAAAAAGGCTTTCCGGTCAAGGAAGCAGGGAGAAGATAAAACAAACGTCCGTTATCAGATCAAAAGATAAAGATGCGTAGGCGTATCGTCAATACAAAAGCCAGACGGTCGAGCCGACAGAGTCAGTTGGGGAGTCAGGAGAGCGGACGGCGAACAGTGAGTGACCGTCGACACGGTCGATCGCTGCCAGCGAGCAATGAGGTTCGTCCACCCCTTTCACGTCACCAACGCTAGTCATCCCAGCAGCAGGAGTAGTCATTGTCAACCCTCGGTCATTTCATTGTCAACGCTCGCCGCCCACCACGTACAGCCGATGAGAGAAATAAAGTCAAAACTCCTACTATACCTATGTGTTGTAGATTTCATTAAACGACAACTACATATATCGCTAGGGTTAGTGACGATACCCGCTACGGATTTAGAGCAGCGTGAATTTGAAGAAGCCAGTACGCAACATTTGGACATCCCTAATAAATAATTGATGAAAAAAATAAATGTAATTATTTAGTTTGTATCTCAGTTCTCAATTCTCTTTCCTTTCTTTTATTTTTTTTTCTATCTTCGCTTTAAGAAAAGCAGATATCCTGTTTTTGTTATGAGGTGGGGGTTGGACTTTCTTTATATAGGAGTGAAAACTTTCAAGTGAAAATCCAATACTGTTATTTTCATCTTGGTTCGTTTGCTTCGAGAAAACATTTTAAAAAGTTTCCATTAAAGGCAATGAGAGTTATCTCCCTTGAGTACTTGGAAGCCGCGACGTCACATTGCGAGGCTGCGTGATATTAATTGCTTTGTGGGGCGACGAAACGGAGTTTCCACTTCGAAGAATATTTGCCAAACAAGAACTCACCCTCCAAAAAAACACTCCGTTTGTATTAAAGAAAAAAAATCGATTTTATAAGAATAAAACAGGAAATAAATGAGACTGATATAACATTAAGCGTGTTTTAAACGACAAAAAAATATTGAAAGTGTTAAAAATACAGACTATACCAGGGATCGCCAAACTCTTTCGTCTATCGACCCCTATATCCACATCTATTTCTGTATTGACCCCCACCTCTTATAAAATGTCTTAATATCAAAGTGCCCTATCATAAGGTACTGTTGTGTGTTGGCTGTAGGTAATTTTTTTATGTGAAATGTAACATAAGTGTTGTGATGTTAGTTCAACAGTAAAAAAGAAGTAAAGTCGAGGTAGGGTAAAATGAGACAAGTGTATTTACAATAAGGTACAAGAACGGCTAGCTTGCCGCTAAACGGTAACAGTACAACCTTTTCACTCGGTGTCTCACTATTTATAGTGAGAACCGGTGTATATTCTCCACTGTAGGAACGGCCGGTACAACAATAAGATAAACAAGCAAAACAGTACAAATAACCACAAAGAAGTTTGAGTCGTAATAAAATTATCCTTTATATGTATATTATAAATTGTATCAAATGAACAACAAATTACAAAGATGTGGTTTGATTAATGGCTTTAATTTTTACAGAGTCTTATTAGTGTTGTTATATACACAAAAATAGATATCTCTCGATTCACTAATTCAGCAATTCAATTCGCTCACACACCGCAGTAAAGAAATACACTCGCCAACAAAACAAAACATAAGTTGCTGACGCCAAGCGGAAGTTTACTCAACGGTAGCCTAAAACGAAGTGACCAAAATAACACGTTTCTACGCATAGGCTCCAGCTGAACTACCGGCTGGAAAACAAGAGTTCCTAAACAATAAAGAAAATAATTTTCATCCAATCCGAACGATTCCCGGGTGAAATGAAAATGATATCAGTTGATCCGATTTTAGGTCCCGACACCCTATTTAAAGTCGGCTTTGAAAAGCCGAAGAGTCAGAGATATCCTGGCGTCAGCGTCGAACACATCAACGGGGCCGACCTCGATCCACAAAACATACATCACAAGGCGGTGGACTTACTCTATCCCTAATCCCTACTCTGACCGACCCGTAAGTTAAAGGGGCAAACATACGCCAACTGATACCCGATACCAACCCGCTATCGGCTACTAAAAACACAAGACTCTGTCCACCTAATCAACTCCTAACCACTACCACTGGTTCATCTGCCCACTTCACCACCTACACTACAACTGATTCGGCCACCGGACCCTTCACTGACTTCATCACCATACGTCGCAACTATCACCAAAATCAGACTTTCTCTCTTAAATTCACTTTCAGCTTTTCCTCGCTTATCATGTTCCTTTTTCCAATGCAATTGTTGAAACTTAAAATCTGTGTTTGTTTTTCCTCGTCACCATACGCTTCATACTAACCCTGTTTATAACAGTATTAAAGCTTGTAGTTGTTCAACCGGTTCGAGGAGGATTGTAATCTCGTAACTTGCCTGTTCACTGGCTAATGCCTTTCTGAGGGTTCTCTACTACTAGAATCTTCCTTTCCACCGTTATCAGAATGTCTGTTAGTTGGCGGGAGTTTTGAAATGTTGGCGTCGGTCAGTTTGGCTTTTATCTATTTTTAGAATACGAACCTTTTCTCTTTGTTCCTCCAAACCTGGTCTGGCAATAATCTACAGCTTATGAACTAATACAGTATTCAGTGTGAGTACATGTTAGCTAAATATACATGGATGTAAGATTACAAATATTCTACATTTATAACTAAACTAGAAACGGCTACCTGGCGTTATCTGGTTAGAGGGGGTAATAAAAGTTAGTCTCGCAGATCCATTGATTGCTTTGGTTTTATATAACTGATTTATGTTTTAATCACAAATGCAACCAATGACTTTCCCATCGCTTACTATTAAAATCTTAATTTTTAAATATCTTCCCGATATAAATAAAATCTTCATTATTTTTAGCACAAAAAGCAATCTCTGGTGATAGTGAATATGTATATATATTTACTTTGTCACTAATTATTTTATGAATAACCATTTAAGTTGGTAAAATATGATGTTTTTGCCGGGTTTCATATATTTCATGGAATTCAATTTAGGTGCCCATATACGATATTGGTGATCCTACCCCCGGTGCCAAGAGCAGATAATTAATCCCCATTTTTTTCCAATATTCATGTTTAGAAAAAACATCATATTGCTGGAATACCTTTTATCAGAATTGACATCAATGTTAGGAATGAATATGATGATCACGTATTGTAATATTAATGAATAATTAATACTTCCATAATTACTTCCCTTCTGGAGAACTGAGATTGTCTCCCTTTTGGCAACTCTCTCGTTGAAGAGTAAATGAACTGCTAGACACAGGCAATATGACTGTCATGTAAATTTGCTCATTAAAGCTACCTTAGTTGTATGAAATGTTTCTGTTTCTATTACAATTTAATGAGTGAGTTATTGATATGGTTCACGTTTTTAAATGATTAAGTGAGTGTGTCGCGGTCGCCGATGAGTTTATCGACTCCGCGGACTTTCGTTTAAAAGGGATTGACTGACACAAACCAGGTAAAGGAGGACAAACGAGGAGACTTGGTTAACAAGAAACAGAAATCTTTATTTACCGAAGTACAAAAGATGAAGGTTGAAAGTATATTGGTCAGGTCGTTGATATCTCAGGTTGGGAAGGTGTCGGTTGCGTCAGATGAGTCGGTTGTGTAGACGATCGGGAATGTGCGCGATGGGCACTGCGGCTCGAAGGTCGGTGTAGATCATGGCTGAACGTGATGGGTCTTCCGGAGGCTGGAGATGCGTCGACGAACCAATGTGAAGTAATGCTGGTAGACGAAGGTAGTAGCTGGTCGCTGAAGGAAGAGTCGAATGAGAAGGCTGGTTCGAGGCTGTATTGGCGGTAGTCAGGGTCGTCGGTAGCGAGGTGCGAGAAGTAGAAACCTGGCGGGGCCGAGTCGAGGCATGTCTGGTCGTCGGTTAGCTGGGACGTGTGCAGTTTGCCAGTACGTGGGATACTGTGGGGTACTGCAGGATGCGTCGGCAGCGAGGGGCGAGAAACGGGATACCAAGGCGTAGTCAAGCCGAGGCAAGTCGGGTCGGTCGGTAAGCTCAGATACTGCAGGAATCGTCGGCGGTGAGGGTCGAGAAGCGGAGCCAAGGCGTAGTCGAGCGATGGCAGCGGACCGGTCGCCGGTCGGTCGGAACGTGTACGGCTTGTCGGTACGTTGGGATACCGTAGGCGGTCGGCGGGGTGCGTGGCCCGAGACGAAGCCGAACGAAAGGGCCGAGACCGAGGTAGCTACGAGCGGGTACCGAGGGACCTAGGCAGGGCCTAGGTGCAGGATCGAACCGGAGCCGAAGGTGGCCAGAGACTGGCCAGAGGAGAGGAAGAGAAGTGAAACGACTAAGGTGGTCCTGAAAAGGACCGTTGTAGAAGAAGAGGCTGACGCAGGAACTGGCCAAGCGGGGCCGCACTGGAAGGACAGGATAGGTCGTCAGGAAGGACTGGAACGTCGGCGGGCAGGAACGAAGTAGTTGCAGCTAGCTGGAGGCAGGAGACTGGAGGCGAGATGTGGATGCGATGCCAAGCCGGGGCCGAGAAGTGGCCGAAGAGAGAGCGAGAGCGAAGGGTTTTGCCAGGAATGGAATCTTGTCCGAAGGCTCACCAAACTAGACTTGTTCTTTAGCAACTGGAGGCAACCTGGTCGGTTTGGTCGAGTCACCGAAGTGACGGCCGCTGCAGCGAGACCAAGTGCGCATGCCCAGCGCAGGGAAGCCGGACAGAATCTGGTCGGCCCGACCCCGTAGGGTTTATTTGTCTCATACCCACCTGTATGGACTGGGCACAAGGCTCCGTTTTAACGTGGGCCCACCCACAAGCCGAAGCTAATGGGTGGGAGAGAACAAAAATTGCGTCGATCCCATCGGCATTCCCCCCTAAAGGGGGCGCCTCAGGCGCTGGGCAATAAACCCAGCCCTGCCCCCAAAGGGGCAGGTATTGCCTGGAGGGATGGCCCTCTGGGATCGACGCTATTAATTTAACCCCGTAGGGTCACCCCGTAGGGTCTCTGTCGTTGGCCTGGAACCTGTTTCTTAACTGGAATTTTCCTCGCTAACGCGTCGCGTTTCGTGATGGAAATGCGTTCGCAGGCAGAATTAATTCTACGCAAGCGGTCAGAACCGGACCTTCGCAAGGCAGAAAGCCATGACTATTTATGACCTCTCGTTGAGGTCGTTACAGCCTGGTGCATGTCGCAATGCACCTAAAAACGCACATTCGTGCAGGAATGTGGGTATTTTCGGCCCGTTTTAGCGACGGAAGTGGGAGGCAAAAGGTCTTTGAGGCGAACTTGACCTTGCTTCGAAATTTGGCCTGGGTGCCAGTCGCTTGCTTGACCCAGTTAAGCTGGAAGTCGGATAGAGGAAGGGGCGAGTAGTGAGGTGAGTAAATTGGAGCGTAGTAGTGAATGCGACAAGTGTTTAAAAAGAACGTCCGATAAAATTAGTATAATAATATTAATTCTAATATTAATTAGTATTCTAATGTTAACAGCTGCTAGGTCGAATGTTTTTTTTTTTTTGCTTCTAAGTATGTTTGTTTTTGTTTGGGCACTGTCGAAGAATTTCGAACACTCGGACAGGAGCTATATTCTAACCAGAACACGCCTCTGGTTGAGCCGCGTGAAAGACGATGCGGTTGGTGAATTTAGTCATGTTGGGCTCTGTAGTTGATTTTTAGGATACTGGAGCCAGTATACAGTATAACCTCAGCAGAACAAGTCTTTCTGGTCAATCAGCTCTGTGTGGATTCTGGATACTGCACTGGGGGACCAGCCAGGGGCGATGACCGATAAGAACAGATATATATTATATATATATATATATAGAGAGAGAGAGAGAAGAGAGGAGGGGGACTAGAGAGGAGAGAGAGAGAGAGAAGAGAGAGAGAGAGAGAGAGAGAGAGAGAGAGAAGAGAGAAGAGAGAGAGAGAGTCATTGTTATCCGTGCTGTCAGCGCAACCTGATGATAAGGACGATGATTTTTAAGGACACCAGTGACGCATCATTATTAGAATAATAATAATATCGGGTCTACATGTCTTTAAAATCCAGTCAACCAAATAACCCAATAACTTATTACAATAAACCGTCATGTTGGTAAGGCTTAAAAACGCTGACTGTATGACATCGATTTCAGTGGATGAGATATTGCTACCGAGGTATGCGAACTAATTTTAGAGGCTTGTCATTTATGAGGAGATTATAACATCTTGATTAAAACACAGAACTCTGACAATCATTAGTAGGTTGCAGGTTCAATCCTGACTACGGGCGAAAATAACATAGATTGCTTAACATAGCTTGACACTTGTAGCCGGTCATGGTTAACGGAATGAGAACAATCTTACCCCAATGAGAGAAAAATCTTCAGAAAACAACCAAACAAAAATGTAAATATGAACGTATATTTTCACAATGAATATTGTATTGTGTTAATATAGCATTTATTTTAAGACGAACAGCAACAAATAAAACTTAGTTCAATCATAACGGTTGTTTAACAATAAAACAATGACTGACAATATAAACCTCCTTCCTATAGAGTCAAGTTTGAGAGACCTACCAGTGTGATTGAGAGGACATTGAGGATATCTGGTATCTGTTTTAGTCAATTCTTGGAGACAATTTCTGGTCGACTACTCCTGGAACTCATCAAAATGTGAAAACAGGTCTTGGCGCCAAATCTTCTTGACATATCACGTGATTGGTATGTCCATCACAAAAAGCCCCTTCTTCACTTAACTGCACGCATAGAAATATACGTATTTTATTCACCTAACAATTGTATTCATTAAAATCGTAGAAAAGAGACGGAGGTTTGAAATACACATGGCCACAAATAAAAAATAATACAATGATTAAAGTTATAGTTGATAGGATTTTATGGAATGTCAACGCTTGTTGGGTTATTTTATGCCGAAGACATTTTCTTTTATGTATTCTTGTTGAGTATTAAATTTTTAAATATATTTAAAACTTTAAAATTTTGATCTATTTAAACCTTAAATGAGGACCAGCAGACGAGATCCGTCATCCTAGTGATAGTAGTTAGGTAATGCAGTTTTCAACAGCGGACATCATTGCCACAACACCGCAGAATGTCTTCTGCGAGGTTGTAACTCACACCGCATCGGTACCGACCTGGGCCAACTGCGATAACTTCTCTGATCAAAAGACAAACAAAGTCGCTGTAGTTTAATTAATGCTTTACTTGAAAAGAAGTCCGTTATTTAAGAAGACAAGGAAGGAGACTAGACGAAACGTCTGACCAACAAGAAAGAAGATGAATAACAACATAAAAAAGAAGCTAAGTAAGTATCGAAGATCTTATTTGATCGTCTGTGGCTGGTCTGTTGCGTGGATACTCTCCTTATTATTTATTGCGAAGAAACGCGATCTTCAAGAAATCACTATTATCCAATTGGGAAAAATTACATGTTATCTTAAAAATAATAAAACCTATCCGTAATTACAGGCGAAGGGGTAATTTTCAGGACGAACTTTAGACAAAAAAATACAATATTTACCCGCCGTACGATTATTCTCTTCCTATGGCTGACTGTACCGGACATACTTTTTTGCCAAAATTTTACTATTAAAATGAATAAAATCTTTAAAACTTTAATACAAAATTTAGTATTAAATGAATAAAACCTTGAAAAAATTTCTTATTGAAATTTAACAGTGAAATGAAGTTAAAAAAATGTATTCGGTTTTAGTATAATTTTTAAAACTTGAAATTGAAATGAAATGAAAATTTGAAATATTTTTCTATAGAGAAGAAACTGATAAAAATAATATTATACTTAACTTTTTATTCTAATAGCGTAAAAAATTATTTTACCAACGGGGATCAGGGTATACAACATCTCTTGTTATTTCTTATATTCTATATAATTTATTCCATCTTATACTGTTGCTTTTATCAACAATATTGTGAGTTGATATATTGTTCATTATTATGTTATTTGATTACTAGTTTTACTCGCATCTTAATATTGCTTGCTTTTTTATCACAACCCTATGTAAACAATTTATGTCTTTTGTAGACCCCCTGTGATTCTTTTATATCAATATAAACTTTCCTGGCAAATTTTGTATTTGTTAAATAAAGTCTTTTGAGTTCATATTACAGTAAATGGTTGATTTGTGCTGAGTGTGAGATAGTGTGCAGAGCTATGGTTGAAATGTATATGAGATTTATAGTATTAAATCTCTGCGCAAACTGATATATTGAATGTACATAGATGTGGAATACAGCAGAATGAGAGTTAACATCAAAGAGTATATAAGCAGAGAGGTGTTGTGTTGATATGGACACATTTCTGATACCAGTAGAAATTGACGCACTACATGGTCAACTTGTCACTTTGGGCCTTAGTTATAACCACTTAGTAGGAGAGCAAAAGATCAACAGTTTAGGTATAATGGTTTTGTTTTGTTTAACGGGCGAGTAATTCAATCCATCCAGGTGTTGGGTCATGGCACACAGAGAGGACCCACTCTGACGTGAGTATTCTATAGATGTAGCTATATAGCACATAGGGAGCGTTCTAGGTATTGAGTGATGGAGTTCACTCTATCTATGTTCATGCACGTGAGGAGAATCTGTATTAACAGGTCATTACCGTGGAGGTGTGTAGAGATGGAGCTTAATTATCCGTCGTGCCGTGCTTAGACGGATCAGGACTGACCACGACCACTGGTCAGCGTAGTCTCGCGACACAGTTCCCAAACCCTCCAGAGGACGTGCAGTGACGAGTTGGTCGTGACGGTTCAGCCGCTTGTTATGTAGGAATGAGCATATGTGTAAGCACGCACGGAGTTGCGTATGCGAAGACGGCAGAGACGATGATGTCGTACGTGAGATACACTATTATACACACATATTGCTAAGTGTATGTGATGAGTCGCCTCTCGATGATATACCATTATCTGAGGGGGTGTGACAGTATCGCGATCGACTGTTGATGAATGATGGTAACGGGAGATTGTGGCCCACGCCGACTTGGATCGAGGGGGCCTTCGTCGGAGTGCCAGTGCTAGCGCAAGATGGCAAGTGGATATTTGCATGTATGGAACCTACTCAGCCGCGTGGTCTCTAAGTGTATGTTCGTCGTTTTAAGGCAGTCACGGGTTCCGTGCACGGCCGAAACAGGCCCTTATGTGATGCTACTCGTGCGCTCTGCAGAGTTTGGCACGTTGCGAGAGATTGTTGAGAGTTCTCCGAGATCTCGTAGGATGAGGACATCATAGACACTGCTGCTATGAGCCATAGAGGCTAGAGATGTAAGGAAATTATTATGTGTAGTACTATATACATCGAAGCAGATGACTGTATATATAAGGTAATAGGCACCAGTGTGTGGTCGTAGACGATGGTCTGTACCCTCAGTTCTGGCGTGGTGACTACTGGGCGGAGTAGAGTGAGATGGAGTTCTACAATGCTCGGCACGACACGGAGATATTCGATCAGTCATGGATGTTGTGTTAGTCTGATGCAGCTGGTAACCAACAGTATTAGACTCCAACAGTTTATGAGTGAGGTAATAATAGTTAATGTCATCTTTTTTTCTTTTTCTGACGTGAGAGCTAGTGAGGTTCGGAATGATATGTATCTGAGAGGTGGTAACGACTCCATATATATATATTATTACTATACTTATATAAGTTATAATATATAATAAATATATATATCATATATATCGCGTAAATGAATGAAACTCTAAACTTGCTTTCATTAGCAGAGGATATTCATTTCAAACCGTATTAATCGGCATCTCAGGTAATCACAAGAACCATATCTACTGGAGAATTTCCCAAAGTAACATCGCTTCTTAAATCTATTCATTTGGGGAGGGAGGTTGGTGTCTTAGTTTTGAGATGTCAGGAATTAGTTTCTTTGAATGAGGTGGGGACGGTCTATGTTTGGATGAGGTGTGGTTTAGAATGGGGAGACAGATTCCTTGGGGAAAAATAGTTGTAAAATTGTATAAGTAAAAATGAGCAGAATTTAAAGACTAGAAATAGGAGAAACATAATAACAGAAAAGGAAAAGAAAAGAAAATGAAAAAGAACAAAATAAATATAGAAAAAAAATAAGAAATAAAAAATATAAAGTAAAAATAAAGTAAAAGGAATAAAAACATAAAAATAAAAAAATAAAAAAACAAATAAAACAAGTGAAAATAAAGAATAAAAACATAAAATAAGAAAATATAAAAAAAAAGTATAATATACAAAAAATCAGAAATAAAATAAATCAATAAAAAAAAACAATAAAGAAAATAAAAATATAATTTAATAAATAATAATAATAAAAGCTTTATTATTTTATAAATAATAAATATAAAAAAATAAAATAAATATCAAAAAATGAATAAATATAATATATATATATATTATATATATATATATTATAAAGTTAAACCTAATGAGTTAGTATGGGTGGATATCTTGACTCATTAGTTTCACTTATTAATTTGACTCTACTTAGGTATGAGCACTTTTTACTTTTTAGTGTTAGATAATCCTAGTGGTTTTGTGTGATATATATATATATATATTAATATACTATATATATATATATATATATATATATTATAACGTCGTCCAAACATATGTCTGAAACTGATCATAACTTTAGTTTAATGAATCGCTACAATATAGCTCATATTCACAACAAAGACTACGACAGATTTTTGATAGGCTGTGGCAATTTCGCTTTTGCCCCCCTTAAGATAATCGACATGGATTTTTTAACATAGTCACCGTTTTCTAAAATAGGTTTAAATAAACTACAAAATACCAGGATTTTATTTATTTGTTAGTTTATTCCCACTGTTGTTCCCTTGTTTTCTACAATAAATCATCTCTAGTTAATACTTTTTCCTTTGTCTTTTGTTTAATGCATTTCATCGAGTTTACCGTCATGCATCATGTCATCTTCGCGTGTGCGGACGCGATTCGTCTTTTCAAATATACATGCTTGAACAAAGTAACACAAATAAAAAAAAAAAAAAAAATTATAAGATTTTTTTTTTATTCTCCTGTCATCTAAAAAAATCAATCAATTTCTTCACCATGATACATCCTGATGAAGGTTAAAGAAACCGAAACGTTTAAGCGTCGATAATAAATTCCTTATTTTTTGGAACGGTCTTGTCTTTCAAATTCTTGATATTATATATGATATATATTATATATATACGTAATTTTTTTCTTTGGCCAAGTTTTATAGTATTAACTGATTATTTTCGTGTTGGTACAACCCTCTGGGTCTTTTTTTTTTTTCAATTTTTTCCCCATGGTCAAGTTTGGTAGTATATTTTTTGTCCCTATTATACTATCAAAATATTTGCCGGGTTTTTTTTCTTACTGCAAGGCTTTATCATAAGTTTGGTATATATTATATTTATCTATTATAGTTGTACAATACATTTAAGGATGCAATTGTTCCATTGGGTTTCTAGGCAACATGCTCCCTATAAAGCTCAGTAACTATTGCACCTTCAAATTGTATTGTACACTATATAAATTAAATAACAGCTCTTCACAAAAGTATTGGCTCACATTTAATCTCATTGCTCCAATATCTAACAAACGGACTAAAATAATATTCCCTCACTTCTCCCCCCATTCCTTACAAACTCTTCAATAATTCCTGTTAGTTCTCCTCTGGTCTTAAACACCTACCGTCACTTCTGTTTTGTCTAACATCTTAGCCTGTTAAAAAGAACCAAATTTGACTTCATTCTACACGTAAGGATGTACATACAAGTGCCGGGAAGGCACTAGTGATGATCATTCGATGACTTATCAATCGCGACTCCACCTGGCGTTAAGAACTCTGGCCAGCAAACTTGAAAAAAAAAGAGAACGAAAAAAGAGATAACAGAGACAGGGAAAATAGAAAAAAAGTTGCAAAAAAGATGATATATGTTATGTCAATGTTTAAAAAACGTTTCGTTTATGGAAAAGCTCATTCAGGGCCAATGATGAAAAAGAAAAGAAAATATTTTCAAAAAGGTGATGGATATTTTCTTTCAATAACATTGGTTGGAAAGTATGTATGAAATAACCCGAAATAACAATATACCTATTTTATAATAACAATATATGTTTATTTAGATGTTTCTGAAAATTGATTTCAATTATAATCTAATAACTCTTTGCTCATTTTTAAGAGTGTGTGTAGAAACAACCCCTAACTACGTTCCTGCAGAGATAGTTTGCCCGTCATGTAGTAAGAAGACTGACGACAAAAAAAAAATGAACTAAAGAAAAAAACAAAAAATAAAACCAAGAAATTCATTGAAAATATCTTATCAGTTCTCCTCCAGAGGTTAACAATCTTTAAGCAAACAATTTTGATAAAAAAAATATCATTTCAGATGTACAGAGTATTTCAGAAAAATTGATATAATTTAGTATCTTAATAATAGTATATAATAATAATAATAATAATAATCTAATAACTTTGACTGATTCTTGTTCAAATTATCTAAAATTCTAACAAGAATGTAGAGAAACAACTTAAAATTGTATGTTTATGCTTTTGTTGACAGTATTACTATATAATATATATATATATATATATATATATACAAAGATAATCTAATGAGCTCACGACGCACCACTATATAGTTTCGCATAAAGCTCTCAGGTAATAATCTGACTCTAAATAAGTGTCAGATGTTAACGCCTGAAGAGCTTTTAATGCGGAAACTAATAGTAGGTTCCATCTGACTGCATTAGAATTATCTTGTTATTTGGCTCTACTTTAGGTATGAGCAACTTTTACTATTAGCTTTCTCCTAGCGGTTTATTGAATATTATATCTTAATATACATATATATGCATATTAAAATTGTTTTTTTCTTTTGGCAATACTGTACGCAATAGATTATTTTTTGTGGTACGAATATCTTGGTCTTTTCTTTATTTAAAAATTTTTTTCTTCCTGGTTGTGTTTTGGTAGTATATTTTTACAATCAAACTTTCGTGCTGGGTTTTTTCTTTCCACAAGGATTACTAATTCAAACGCTTGGTATATTAAATTAATTATTATATATATATATAATACTATATATATATAGTGATGAATCAGAGATTGAATATTAATAGAGTCAAATATGACCTGTAATTATATTATATGGCCGGGTTAGCTCCAGTCGGTAGAGAGCGTATCGGGCTTGAAACCACAAAGGTTCCTAGTCGATGCTGTCTCGCTCAACTTCAGCGTATGATAGCCCCAGGGATCGTAGCGGTAAAGTAAGGAGCTGATTGCTAGGTGTGGCGCCCACTCAGATGCTAAAACAATCTCCTTGGTCTAGCGCTATTGAAAAGGGAATAGACGCCATGCTGACTGGCATGATAACCGCCTTTAAGGCGCCCTGACGACTTTATATATATTATATATACTATATATATGATATATATAGTATAATATATATAATGCACAGTCAAGAGATTGAATTTATGTGAGTTAATATTCGTATTTCTAAGAGAGTTTAAAAATAATTTCAGTTACAGGAATATCAACTCTAGTAAATACTTTAAATCTCTGATTTTAACCTGCTTCTGCTATTCTTGCACTGAGCACTTTCATATGCTCAAAACTTTTCAATATTCATTCTCATTCATATATATATATATATAATATTAAAGTAAAAATTAACAATCTACAGAGAGCCAGTGTTGACTTTTTCTATATAGGTGTGTGCCTGATACTATAACGCTCGCCTGAAACCATGTGACTCAAGACTTCTTGGCAATACTGGCAGTACTCTGCTGTTAATAACATGCTTAAAACGAGCACACTGACCATAAACTATTGACTTTCGTGGAGACAAGAACAAAGGATTCCCATTAACTCAGGAATCTTATAACGCAGGCAAATAGGGACTTATTCCACTGTCAAAATGATTCCATAACCTCAGGACTTCTTACTTTTAGCCCACTGTTTCCACTGCCAAGGATGCATTTTAAACTTAACAGCAATTGGTGCTTTCACATCACTAGCTGTAATGTGGTGCCTGACGACGTATTACCGCCAAGCACATAGAACCAACTTGGCACCTTTCACATGCACTAACTTCGAGGCCATTGTGGTAAATAAAATTGAATGATAGAGTGAAAATAGCACAATAGTGAAAAAATATATACATTGCTGGTATTGAAAACCTTACTGAGCAAAGGTTCAGCTCGGTGGGTTGAGTCCATTGGTCTGAATGAATGAGAACAGGCTCTCCCAAAGAAGATATTGATATCAGAACAATTACCAAAATGCTAAGGCGTTCTATTGGAACGTCAGTCTTACGCTACTCAAAGACTAAATTGAAGGAACAATTTGAAACGCCTCAAATATTGATTGATGTCTTGATGAAAATACTAGCATTCAAATGAGAAAGAATGGCGTAAGAACATGTTTCGCATTTTAAAAGCTTTGAAGGAAAAATAGACTGAAACATCGGAGATTGAGGATCTGTAACTTTAAAAACAAAACACTCTGATCCCCGCTTTAGAAAATTCCATCTGTCAGGTTGCCCGTGGTTCATAGCTCGGCAGCAAGGCTACGGACGGCTTATCACACTGAGGAACACACAAAATATGTCTTCTTGTATAGCATGGCACAATATGGGAGGAAACAAAATCACTCACTGCTGATCCTCTCATCTATTTTTCATCAATAGGAAGAGATCCACCTTACTATAATATATAGTGATGTGTGGAAGAGCAAGAAGTGATCCGACGTTGTAGTATACATTAAGAAAACGAATTGAAAAAACACGACTGGATTCTACTGGTATAAATGGTTAAGTTTGTGGCGCACGCTGCATGCTTTTCGGTCTATTAATTAGATCATCTTTCACCAATTTTTATCAACTTTCCATATATCCAACAACTGCCCTGAAGATGAATACTTAATTAAAATAGACGAAACACACTGCAGGGTCGGCTCAATAAACTTACCTATTTCAACTCAGTGTTAAACGCTTGTTTTTCAAATTTTTCTTGAATATATATTAATAATAATGTATATGGTATAGTTATGTAGTGTATGTTATGTATTGGATGATGTTTTTGAGAAAATTGACTAGTCATTTTATATATCTAATCAAATTCTTAACGAGAAAACACTAGTTTCAAAAAAGTAAACTAAACGCCCACTATACCAAGCAGAGCTTAACGATCTGGAATGAGCATATGCAGGTCGGCTGCACATTGGCAGGTGTAACCTTTACAAAAGAAAAACGTATTCGGGCCAATGAAATAACCTAATGGGTTCGACGTGCCGATAAACCCAACCAACCAAGCAATATAATCTAATGAACCTTGACCAATCTCTATTCAATGTATCTAATTTTAAGACAGCATGTAGAGGAACAATTTTCAAATTTAAATGTTAAAATTTTCTTTTTTTTTTTCTTCATTTCTGTTATAGAAAAAGAAAACAAAACATTTTTGAAATAATGATTGTCATAGAAAAACAGAAGAAGAAAATCAAAATAAACGGAAAAGGACATTACTGCAGGAAGAATTATTTTAGAAAGAAAAAAAATTGTACCAATGATGAAAAGAATAAAGATGTTGAAAAGAAGGAAAAAAGACAAAAAGGAAAAAAGAAAAGAAAATGAAAAAAGAAAGCAAAATCAAAATAAATAACAAAATATGAAAATCTCCATAAAAAAAAAAATGCAATAAAATTCAAAATTGTCAAAATAGAAAGAAATATGAAAAATTAAAAAAGAAAGAATGAATAAGAAAATATAAATAAATATAAATAAATCGAAAGAAAATTACAGAAAAAGTGAGAAAGAAAGAGATAAGAATGAACACAAAAAATAAAACAAAAGGAAAGAAATAACGAATGAAAACAGATAAGAAGNAAGAACCCACCAGATTATTATCACTCGAGTCAGAGTGGACATGGAGTAATGGCGATGAAGGGGTACTCGACAACAGAGCTTCATAATTGGACTTCAGTACAAAATGTAGTTTAAAGTCATACTCGGAACACTAAGGCGCTCACCCACCGCCTTCTAGCATATATGTTAATTTTTTTCCCATATTCATATTAATGTCGTCTTCTGGATTTGACAAATCACTGTCTAGAAATGTAATTAGAGACTGGAATTATATTTATTATATATAACCAAAGTTGACCCCCCAACAATTTAAAGTCGTCGTCGGGCGGCCTAAAGTCGGTATCAGCCAGTCAGCGAGGGAGTCTATCCCTTTTCAATAGTGCTAGACCAAGGAGATTGTTTTTGCGTCTGAGGGTGGAGCGTCACACCTACCATCAGCTTCCAATTCTTAATTGATATTAAAATGAGCTATTTATTAGTAAAAAATAAGTCCTTAAAGAATAAATGACTGAACATCTCATTAAAATTGGACAATTCCCTGATTTCTGGTAATTGTTTTAAATCAAAGTTTCTATTTCCTGAATTTAAAGACGAGCGCTTGATAATTTGTATTATTTGGCTTATTCGGACTATTGTCCCCATCTTTATTGTACAACGTTCCGGCCGATGTACTCACCGGCCTTCTTTTGTCGAACTCGGCAACTTCATGGCATAGTGGATATAGACGTTGAGTTAATACAGTTTAAGTGACAGTTATTTTCTAGCTGCGGGTTCAATCCTGGTCAGGCGACAGTAACCTAGTAATAATATAAACCATTATAACACTTGTACCAGTCATGGTTAGCGGAATGAGAACAGTATACCTCCACGGATTGAACGAAAGGTTGGGTTCAAAGTTTTGTGAAGGTCCCGATTACGACAGAAGGTCCGAGTTCGAAAAGGTTAACGTTTTTATTCTTTCCCCTAACGAAATGTGACCATACCTATTTTAAACATTATAAGACAACCAGCTCTACTCTTGAAAATCAGTCTGGCGACTACAGTGACAGACCCCAAACGTTATATTTATTAGCCAATGTGGTGATTCATGGCCACGAGTGTTGTTACAAATCTATGCATAGATTATTGTCAGACCCCGGTATTTCTGAAGGTTATGGCCCCTTTTCATATCACGGCGGGACTTTCCATGGAATATTACAGAAAGCCCGCAAATCGTGAAGTCACGTGGGACCTGGTTGGCTCTCAGTTTCAGCTTGGAGTCAGGCAGATAAGGCCTATCTGCCTTAGCTGAGGGCTCACTGCACACGTGCGTTGTGTTTATTAGAGGATATGTTTAGTTAAGTAAATAAAGGTTTAAATAAATAATATGGTTTTGTGGTTGAATAATGTCTTGGCCACAAGTCTGACATGAGAAGAAGAAATGAATCAAGACGACCAACCAGCAAGAACAGAGAATAGAAGTCCAGACGCTAGAAGAAGACGTAAGATATCAAAGATGAGCAGAAGAATAATAAGAAGTAAAGAAAGGGTATACAACACAGGCTCATCGATAACACTGGAGTGAAATTGGCAACAAGACAGACCTATAAGAAGAAATGAATCAAGGACGACCAACCAGCAAGAACGAGAAAGACTACGTCCAGACGCTAGCAGAGAACGTAGAAAACCTAGAATGAGTAGAAGAATAATAGAAGTAAGGAAAGGAGTATACAACAGTGTTGGCAGAGAGGAGTCAAAAGGAGAAAACACAAAACACAACGTAGAATTCAATAACAACTTGTATTATCATACATAAAGAAGATAAGTATTGCAAATGAGTTTGTCTGCAGAATGATTATATAAACTAGCAAATATATGCACCCTCCGGGTGCAAGTATTTAAGTTTTGATATAATAAATATCATAATTAAATTAGAAAGGCTAATGAACTGATAAGAATGCAGAAAAAAGATCTGCAACAGTATAATCGAAAAATAGAACAACTTTGAAACTAACTATTCCATCATTTCCTCACTCACCTTTCATTGGTAAATTCTAATTTAACTATTTAGTTAAAATAGGAAGTAAAGGTAATATTAAGTTATTTCTTCTTGTAAATAAATTTCTTTAGAGATTTAACACGAGATTTTGTTTATATTTTTAAGATAAAAACCAAACAATTAGAAATCAATAATACCAAGCACATATTTATCTAAAATACAATTTAAATATCAATAAGCAAAATTAGGCTTCTCGTTTCAAACTGTAAACGCTATTTTGTAGTAATATAAATACAATTGCATGTTATGTTACGTAGATGAGTCAACAGTATTAATTAATGTAAAACAATTTTATTTAATAACTGAAGGTTTAAAAGAATGAAATCATGGAGAATTTGACGTAAATAATTTAAGGGAATTGTGACTTGAATAGTAATATAGTTTCGGTTACAGACAGAAAAAACACACAATCTCCATTATAATAGATAATACAGTCCATAACTGAGTTCTGGAGGTAGGGTGAATTATCGAGTCCTCGCTACGCTATCTGGTCGCTCGTAAGGATATAGGAGATGCCTTGTTGCACGTCTGTCTTCGGGGAGGCTCGATCAGAAAAAGAAGAAGTTGTCTCTTTGTTTTCCCGCTAAAGAATGCCGACTGGTGATAGCGAGCTCGTAGAACAAGGACGACAACCCTACTCAGATATATTTATACCAGAGGTCGGGCTTCTATCACAGAAGTGCATTAATCCGCGTTTTCTAATTTTATACTAGCACAAGCCAATCTAATTATCCATCCATCTTCATAACAAATATCTAGCAGCTTTTATTAGAATACTAGCAAGGACATTGTGGATGACCATAGTATTATTACACGTTTGATACGTTTATCTAAAAGCTATTGCAAATAGTTCGATATGGAAAAAACTATATAAGTTAATTTATCTTTTTTTGTGTTTTCTTTCATTATGTTCGATTGAAACAGTTAGCGTTATCGCTTCCACGCGCTCACACCCTTATCTATCTTTCTCATATCTTTCCTTCTTTCTTTCTTTCTTATATTTTATCTGTGTAGCATATCCTTTTTCTTCCTTTTCTTTCTTATAATAAAAAACGATTGGTCCTTATTTATCTGAGGGTTGACGACACTCATGAAAAAAATAAGAATTCGGGCGAATAAGAATATGATAATCAGGATTTACATTTTTTGCTTTCATGACCACAAAAATACTTAGGTACCAATAACAAAATCCACAAACATAAAGTAAGATGTATTTACGTTTTTCGAAGGAGCTTTATTTTCCGTTAGTTGTAGGCAAATTGTCGGACAAAGAAGAAACAACACGAAAGTAAATGCAGACATTGTTGATAGACAAATTTGTACTTACAATTGTTTGAACATTTTAATGGTTATTTGCTACGAGACTTATCTTGGAGTAATTTTCTTGGAGTATGGTGATAAAACAGGTTTTCTTCTCGTCGGTAGAAATCTTGATGACGCTTCGTCTTGGTAGTGTCTCGTCCCTTCAATAAGTGTGCAATCAGTACGGGCTTTATGCAGTATGCAGATGCAATGCCTTAGAAGGAGCTGGTTGTAAAGTTCTGTGATAAGTGGGGCCCTGTTTTGGGCTTGGTTAATGAGAGTTGGTGTGTTTTTACGTCTCTCTCCAGTTACTGGTTTTCGAAAAGTAGGCTGTTTTTGGGCTGTGATGAATGAAATGTAGGACCGCTGTATAGCGACTACACTCAGTTGTTGTGCTCCGTGATAAGTAGGCCCTGTTGAGCGAGTGATGAGGGCGTTGTTTTTTAGTCTCTCTTGTGAACGGTTCTTCGATAAGTGAAGTTTGGAATTTGGCGCCAACATACGATAGTTGCATTCGCCCTGGCGGCAGGGGGAGATAATTAGCATATGAAATTCCAACAAAAGACGGAAATCGTTTATTTATTTAAAAAAGTTAATGAAAAGAGTTCGATTTTTAGCCAATGAAATATCGGTGCTCTTCCCAATATGTATCTACTATCTAGATCTATTGGCTTTTATCTTATTTTTAGAATACGATCCTTTTCTCTTAGTTCTCATTCATGGCATGTGATATACTAGAAAAAGGGTTAGGGTTAGTTTAATGGAAAGAATAATGTTATGACGGGAACGAGAAAGGAAAGGAGAGCAAGACATTTTCTTGGACTGCGGGATCGAACTCGCGTTCTCCCGCATGCAAAACAAATCGAGTTGGGCACTGGACGACGCGAGGTCGACTAGATGTGCCCGGATGTTTGGGTAAATATGTCCATAAATAACAAGTGAGTCGAGCGCTGTGGGTCAGCTGCAGCAGCAGCAGTCGACGACGACGAAAGCGCTTTGCGATGACCCAGTAAAGAAATGGATTTTAGTCCAACAGAAACAAAACTAAATAGAAAATGCGATTTTGAACTGTTAAAGATTATTTCGACTACGACGACGGATTTTCCAACTGCTAGACGAAGACGAAGAATGTGTTGACCAAAAGAAAGTCTGGCTTGTGAGAAGACAGTGAACTCGCTTGTTTTTGGTCCCTACTCAGCAGGAACTTCTTGATTCGAATATTTATTTCCCCCATATATTTCCCCTCTTCTTAAATGTGTAGTTAATGGGTATATAACATGTGAGGCTTATATTATTCTTGGAAAAGCTTAGAGTAACTCCCAACGTGGGTACATGAGTGATGTACATAAAAACATTCCGACAAAGGTTACAACGAATACAATATTATTCGATAAGTGACGAGATACAATTTAAGCAAAATATACAAGACAGATACATAAACGTATATGAGGAATAGAGCATAATACTTGATCATAGGGATTGTCATTACTGGTATAGCTGGTGGGGCGCCGTAAACCATGTGTACTTGTTGCCGACCTGAGAGGAAGAGACGGAATTCAGATTTCCGCCGCGTGGCTAATACTCACGCCACCTATCATCGAACACGAACTGCAGCAAGGGGAGATAACCCTATTTTGGGCTATGTCCACCCAGACTTAAATGTTTTACAACTGACCCATCATCTCTCATTTAGAGAGAGAGAAGGGAGGGAGGGAGAGAGAGAGTACGAGAGAAGAGAGGGCGAGAGAGAGAGAGGGAGAGCGGGCGAGCAGCGAAGAAAAAGCCTTTAAAAGAAGAAATCTAACACAAATGTTAAAAGACAGAAATAAAGAAGAAATGCGAATGAAAAAGATAAGATATACTTATAATATATATATATATGTATTTTAGATAGTATATATAAGTATAGAGAGAGAGAGAATAATAGAGAGGGAGAGAGGAGGAGAGACGAGATTTAAAAGAAGAAATCTACAATGTTAAAACGAAACAGAAAGAAAGAAATCGAAATGAAAAGATAAGGAGAGAGAGAGAGAGAGAGAGAGAGAGAGAGAGAGAGAGAGAGAGAGAGAGAGAGAGATAGAAGAAAATAAGAGAGAAGAGACAGAGATATAGATGAGATAGAGAGAGAGATATAGATAGATAGAAAGAGAGATATAGATAGATAGAGATAGATAGAGATAGATAGATAGATAGATAGAGAGAGAGAGAGATAGATAGAGATAGATAGGAAGAGAGAGAGAGAGAGAGAGAGAGAGCTAGATAGAGATAGATAGATGAGAGAGAGAGATAGCGATAGATAGATAGATAGATAGAGAGAGAGAGAGAGAGAGAAGAGAGAGATAGAGAGATAGCGAAAGATAGATAGATAGATAGAGAGAGAGAGAGAGAGAGAGAGAGAGGAGAAGAGAGAGATAGAGAGAGAGATAGCGATAGATAGATAGCTAGATAGAGGGTAGAGATAGAGAGAGATAGATGAGAGATAGAGAGAGGAGTGAGAGAGAGGAGAGGATAGAGAGAGAGAGGAGGAGAGAGATAGCGATAGATAGATAGATAGAGAGAAGGAGAGAGAGAGAGAGAGAGAGAGAGAGGAGGAGAAAGCGATAGATAAGATAGAAGATAGAGAGAGAGAGGGAGAGAGGAGAGAGAGAGAGAGAGAGAGAGAGAGAGAGAGAAGAGAGAGATAGATTAGATAGAGGAGATGAGAGAGAGGAGGAGAGATAGCGAAGATAGATAGATAGATGGAGAGATAGAGAGAAGAGAGGAGAGATAGATAGAGTAGATAGAGATAGAGAGGAGTAGAGAGAGAGAGAGAGAGAGAGAGAGAGAGAGAGAGCGATGATAGATAGAATAGATAGATAGAGAGAGAGAAGAGAGAGAGGAGATGAGAGAGCATAAGATAGAGATAGATAGATAGAGAGAGATAGATAGATAGATAGATAGAGAAGAGAGAGAGAGAGAGAGAGAGAGAGAGATAGCGATAGATAGATAGAGAGAGAGAGAGAGAGAGAGAGAGAGATAGATAGATAAAGATAGATAGAGAGAGATAGATAGAGATAGATAGATAGAGAGAGAGAGATAGAGAGAGAGAGAGAGAGACAGAGAGAGAGAGAGAGAGAGAGAGAGAGAGAGAGAGAGAGAGAGAGAGAGAGGAGAGAGAGAGAGAGAGATGAGATGAAATAATTGTAATTTGTCAGCAACAAAGGTCTAAATTTTTTTGCTTAAAAGACACTCCATATCATGGGAGAAGTTTTGTGTTAAAAAAAACAAAAAAAAAACGAGTTGTTTTAAATTCTTGAAAATGTTAATTTAATTTTTTTCCCCCATTGGAATTTTCGGGTCATCAATCATGGAGGTGTTGAGTGGGTGACATACTATAAACTCTTCTACTCCTGGGAGCAAATAAGTCCAATAATATATATATATATGTAGCATATCTATTTGATATAGGGAGGCACATGATGTTATGGTTATCGTTGTAGGAAATGGACACGGCGAGAAGAGTTCAAATCCTGAACGAACCTATTTGCATTTAATATAGTGGTAATACCCGAGGGAAACACCCATCAATTCTCCCATCTATGGGTTAAATAGAAAAACATGAGTTTATAAGAAAGATTGAGTATCCATTCAAAATTAAATTTATTTCAAATTTTTTATTGGCATTAAATGACCTGAGGTTGATATGCCATGAAACTAAACAGAACAAACAAAAACCATCAATTCTCCCTCCAGCTTTGGGTAAATGGTAGGGTGGACTGGTCTCTTTAACCTTGGCAATGGTATGGCAACCAGTCTAGGAGAATAAAAACTCTGAATTCAAACCTGTTAAACTTCACTTAATAACTATTCGTCTGAATTTTGAGATGAGGCTCGACAATTTGGATAATTCAGACTAGTGTCCACAGACATGCGAAGAACAAGAGACAAGTGAGATTTGGCGGAGGACAGTTGGAAAATTTGTTGCAGGTGGAAGGATTTGGTTAGGGGATTTCGGTAGTTGGGAGAACGTCTTTTTCAGTGGAGAGATCCGGCTGTCCGACACAATGAATTTCTGTTCTCTCAATGAATATCTGTTCACATTATAAAAATATTGAGAACGAAAACACAGACGTGCGAAGAACAAGAGGTGCAGGACAGCTGCAAAAATTGTTGCAGGTATAAGGACTTGATCAGGGGACTGAAGAATAATTAAAGTTCCAATTACCGTCGAACTGGGAAGACAAGGCAACAAACGATTGTAACTTAAATACAAACCCGAATAGTCACAAAGTCTACTGCAGAATGACAGGATATATATAACACTCCCCAATCACCAATACCGAATCAGGATTGATGGATCAGGTAGAATCACATTGCGGAATCGCCGATTCCTCAGGAAGCTCCAAGCACCAGTGGCCCCTGTCCCTATTCCTAGCGCTTTGCCTGAGCCCCCTGAACCAATATTTGAGGATGTTCCACAAACCAAAAGAATGGTAACTTCAACTAGGGACCAAGCCTCGCCCAGTGTCACTCCAACCCCTAAGCCAATGCCATCAAAAATACCCCGTGCATTATCAAGATTACTCCCCTGTAATCGGCCGGCTCGAAAGGAACTAATTCTCCCTCAAAAGCCACTACGGCCCGCGCAATGGGGGGGGGGGATGAAGAATAATTAAAGTTCCAATTACCGTCGAACTGGGAAGACAAGGCAACAAACAATTGTAACTTAAATACAAACCCGAATGTCACAAAGTCTACTGCAGAATGACAGGATATATATAAGACTCCACAATGTCATTCAAATCAAGCAGTCAAGCAGCCAATCAGAACTCAAGGAATGGAATCACCCAAATCACCCAAATTCATGAATGGATCATTCTTGATTTCTATATATACCAACCGTCTTGGACACTGCTTAAGTTGTACTTAGCTGCTGTTATTCAAACCAACAGTAGACTTACTGACTTCAATAGGGACTTTGAGAGAACGTCTTTTTCAGTGGAGAGATCCGGCTGTCCGACACAACGAATTTCTGACGACTAGAAATTCAGAGAGCTGTGGCCAAGACTAATGTTGATTTTGAAATAAATGTACTGAAAAAAAACAAAACAGTAATGATTCTAATGAAACACAATAGAAGGCTGACTGGTGTAAGCTTAACAAAACTTGATTGGTCACAAGAAGAAAAAAGCAAAGTTTACCACGCATGTAAACTAATGTGCTTGTTCAAGAAGAGAATTCACTTGCTGGACTAATAGCTAGAAGAGCCTCACCATATGATTTTATGGTTGAAATTGATGAGGACAAAGCTGCCATTCTTAAAAGGTTGACAGCCTCAAATCCTTTATCTCGAGATCGACTTAGACGGATCGAGGGTCTAACAATATATCATGGCCAAGAGAGCTACATGGATTTAAAGAAATATTGAATCTGTTCGGGATCAAATAGTTATTAATCACAATGATGCAAACAAGGTTGGGAAACATCATTTATTTTAAAAAAAAGGGAATATTGACAAAATGTATCACAATCAGGGGAAGGGATATGTATATATATATATATATATATATATTTACCAACTCCTCCGCACGAGCAGGGTGTGACACAAGGTCAATTTCTTAAGCGGAATTTAACAGGTTTGAATTCAGAGTTTTACTTCTCCTAGACCGGTTGCCTAACCAAGGTTAAAGAGCCCAACTGCCCTACTATTTACCCATAGCTGGAGGGAGAGTAGGATTCATACCTTTCCCAAGGGTATTAGCGCTAAGTGAAATGCAATTAGCAAGTCCAGGATTTGAACTCGGGACGACGAGTGCATTTCCTATGACTTTAACCATTACACCACGCGCTTCCTAAAGCGTGAGATGTATAGGTATTTGCTACCTTACCATTAACTAGAATTTAGGAGGTTATTTCCTAGTTGAGTAACATGATATTACCGGGTGACCCAGAAAAAAACAGAACCCAAATTATTTATTTTCCCATTAAATTAACCCCAACCCGAACCCTACCCCCCTATTTGAGTAACATAATATTACAGGGTGACCCAGAAAAAACAGAACCCACATTATTTATTTTCCCATTATCCTAACCCAACCTAACCCTAACCCTAAACCCTAACCTAAACCCTAACCCTATCCCCCCCAGTTGAGTAACATGATATTACAGGGTGACCCAGAAAAAACAGAACCCAAATTATCTATTTTCCCATTAAACTACCCCTAACCCTAACCCTAACCCTAACCCTAACCCTAAACCCTAACCCTAACCCTAAAACCTACCCCCTAGTTGAGTAACATGATATTACAGGGTGACCCAGAAAAAACAGAACCCACAAATTTTGTAATAAAACTGTTAATTTTAATTTTAATTTTTTAAAAAGTCTAACAAGGATTAGGGCTTAGGGTTAGGGTTAGTTTAATGGGAAAATAAATAATTTGGGTTCTGTTTTTTCTGGGTCACTCATGTTACTCAACTAGGAAATAACCATTTAGGAGGAGTGGTGGTGTACTTGTTAGTCATAGGAAATGGACCCATTGACCAGAGTTCAAATCCTAGACAAAGTCACCGTTCACATAGCACTAATATCCTTAGGAAAGGTATGAATCCAACTATTCTCCCTCCAGCTATGGGTAAATGGGTTCTTTAACCTAGGTTAGGCAACCAGTCTAGGAGAATGAAAACTCTGAATTCAAACCACTTAAAGCTATGCTTGTGGTGATCACTACTAGAATAGGCTCAATCCTACTTAGTGATCTATTTCAATTTTTTATCCAGCACCCTACTCGGACAGAATGTTGGGTTTTCTACTGGAAGCAAAAATTCCTTAATTCCTTTGGGTCCCTATTCTGGGGTGCCTGGACGTTAACCAAGCGCTTATTTCTTTTATCTATCCTACAGTTAATACAAAATCATGTAATGATTAAAATACTGAATCAAAAGATATTGAATGAGGTGATAATATTTTAAAGTTACAATGTTTTACAAAATATCTCTAATACAGATAATTTTGCCATACTTCCGTCTACGAAAGATGATGGAAAAGTGTCCAATTTTTTTTCTCGAAGTACATAGCCTGGGTGGATTCATATGGAGGATGAACTGTTGCCCAAGCAGCAAATTCCCCCTCTCTGGATCACAACTTTTCCCACTTGTCTTCAGTTCTATGAAATAGAGATAAATATTTCATCTTTCTAGTGACGCAAAAAGATTTTGATAGCATTAACTTTTATGCGATATTTTTCCTTTTCATTTCACAGGGAAAATTCCTGAGAATTTCACAAAAATTCTACAAGTTTAATACTTTACTAAAAATGTTTCCATTTGTAAATTAAATACCTTATCAGTCAGGGGAGGAGCATCCCATCACGGTATAAATGGTTACCAAGCTAGTCTTACAGATCCATTACTACTGAATAGCTATTTAGATATTCGCTGGACGCTCCATACTTGCAATCTTGTGTCACATCCTACCCGTGGCAAATGGGTTGGTTAAATACCTAAGGGCATCTCATTGTGGTTAGCAAGCTAGTCATGCAGATCCATTACTACTTGTAGAATAATCATATTAGTTCCAATTACCATCGAATTGGTAAGACAAGGCAGCAAGATAGATTCGTATTCAGTTACGTCTGCTTTTTGCCTTGTCTTACCAATTCAATGGTAATTGGAATTAATATGATTATTCTATACTACTGAATAGTGAATTTTATACTAGCTGGATATCCCATACTTGCAACCTTGCATTAAATCTTACTGTGGTGAAAGGGTTGGGTAAATACCCTACCTTATCAGTCAGTGGCATATAAAAATAAAGTGCAATTTCTGCCACAAGAGCAACTTGAGAAAACCACATATAAGACTCAATAACCGGATATTTAAAGTAAAAGATTTTAATGAATATGTGCAGTAAAGTGAGGAGCTGATGATAGGAGTGGCGTTCCGCCTCAGACACCCAAACAATCTCCTTGGTCTAGCCGCAGTGAAAAGTAGACAGTCTCCCTCGCTGATTGGCTGATACTGACATTAGACCACCCCGACGACTGTACTTAGTTTATTCTGGGATAGAACTTACAAAGGATTTCCTGTTGAGGTGGCAGGTATTGGCTTACTATAGAACTCCAAATATCCATGGACCCCGCTCTCTGAAAAATGATCTTGGTATTACTTTAATAAGGAATTGGTGTTTGATATTGGGAATTATATATTCCCTCCATCATGGTTTGGTGTAGAGCTATTGTGTTCTATTCCTCTGCCAATCAACAGCCATAATGCGTGGCTGATTCACTACTTAAACACTGATACTTTCCATAGTTCATTTGTAACCATTGACGAGGAACTTACAATATTAAGGAGAACCAAAGGATTCTTTGTCTAAATGATGGCCCATAAAATTCTAACAAAATTCTGTTTAAGAAATTGACCTGGTGTCGCATCCTATTTGTGCAGAGAGGTTGGTAAATGTATACAATACTCAATGTCTAAATTTGAAAGTAAAAGATTTTAATGACTCTTCATTTTGGGATGGACCTTTCATAGGATCTCCCGTTGAGGTGGCAGGTATTGCCTTACTATACAACCCCCAAAATCCATGGGATCCACCCCCAGAAAAATTATCTTGGTATTTCTTTACTAAGAAGTTGGTGTTTGATATTGGAAATCATATATTCCCACCATTATGGAGGCGTGAGGTGTAATGTTTAGTCGTTAGAAATGGAATGGTCGACTGTAATTCAAATCCTGGACGAGGCTGATTGCATTATTGATATTGTTTAGACTATTGTCCTCATCTTTATTGTTATCTACACAACGTTTCAGCTGATGTGCTCTCTGGTCTTCTTCAGGTTTTTCTTTTCGAACTGGGGAAGCTTCGCTTCGAACTCAGGAACCTTGTTTAACTCTGGGGCCTTCATTTTCAAAATTCAGAAAAATAGAGGGTGATTGTGTTTCACATAGCGCTAATACCCTTGGGAAAGGTATGAATCCAACTACTCTCCCTCTAGCTATGGGTAAATAGTAGGACAGACTAGGCTCTTTAACCTTGCTTAGGCAACCAGTCTAAGAAAAAGAAAACTGAAATCAAACCTGTTAAACTCCACTTAAGAAATTGACCTTGTGTCACATCCTGCTCATATGGAGGGTTTGGTGTGTGTGTGTGTTGTGTGTGTGTGTGTGTGTGTGTGTGTGTGTGTGTGTGAGAGGAAAATATTTTAAAAATATAACAAACACAGGATGTTGTGATCAGGAAACAATTTTTAGTGTCAATACTTAAGCATTTCGGTATAATGTACCATCTTCAGGATATTGTTAAGTAATGTTTATGTGAGGGACAGAATGAAAGATGTTAAGTGTATAGTGAATGTGTCAATATGATGTTATTAACCGTTAATTTTTATATGCGCGTTTGTTTACGAAAGCCAATGACGTGATCATTGCATGTGCATATTCACACATTCACTATACACTTAACATCTTTCATTTTGTCCCTCACATAAACATTACTTAACAGTGTCCTGAAGATGGTACAATATACCGAAATGCCTAAGTATTGAGACAAAAAAAAATTGTTTCCTGATCACAACATCCTGTGTTTGTTATATTTTAAAAATATTTTCTTCTCATATTGTCGGATTAATTTCCTCACCGTATTTCCATATATAATATATATATATTATATATATATATATATTATATATATATATATATATATATCAAGACTTCATCAAGACAACCCAAATAGAAAGTAATAAAAATAAAAAAAAGTTATAAAAAAAAGCTATAAAAATTCAGCTAATGACTTTATTGGTAAACCACCCAAAAAACAAAAACACCTGTTTAAAAGACTAATGTTAAAAATGAAATTCCATTCCACTCCCATAAAAAGAGAAAGAGGAAGTGAAATACTCATGTGTATGTATATATATACACATGCATATAAGAATTCATTTTCATATTATCAATCAAAGCCTGAAGAAGATACCAGAAGATCTGAAACACGTGTTGCACATGTAAAACAAAAAGAATTAAATTTTTTTTCTGAGAACAAAATACATTTTGCGGACCTTCCTTTTTTATAAAATATTGAATTTTCTCCCGTTGGAACCAGAACAACACTTTATATATATATATATATATATATATATATATATATATATATATATATATATATAAACAGTGAACTCAATTAAAACAGTTCAAGTAACATTGTGATTATAATGATATTTCATACTCAAGTGTATTTATTGTTGTTTTGCTAAGTTATATAAAATCATATTGTAAGTTCAACAGTAGAAATATATTCTGTGAAATTTTGTGAAATTAACTTTATGATTATTCATGTTATTTTTAGAATTTGAAGTTTGTCCAACCATATGTACATTTACGAAATCACTTTTATACCATTTATCAGATTTTTGTATGAAAGTATATATATATATATATATATATATATATATATATATATATATATTATATATAAACACATACATATGCATACACAAACTATACATGCATATATATGCACACACACACATACACATATACATGTATACACACACACATATATGCACAGACACACACACATATATATATATACGCATATACACACCTATATATGCATACACACATATATGCACACACACACACCCACACACACACACATATATATATATGCATACACACACACATATATATGCATACACACATATATGCATACACACACACATATATGCATACACACATGCACTCATACACATATATGCATACACACACAACATATATGCATACACACATATATGCATACACACACATGCATACACACACACAACACACACACACACACACATATAATATATATATATATATATATGTGTGTGTATATATTTACTATAGTGTAATTAAGAAAAGTGGTGGAGTCTGTTTACCTTTTTTTATTTCCATATAACTTGGCAAAACTATTACTGTGGTAGAATTCACTTGTCTGCTAATGCTGCCACAGTAATAGTTTTGAAAAGTTTTTATTTTTTTATTTCTTCTTGAAATTTTGTCAAAGCTTCCAAGTTCAATAAAGTCATGACAAGAAATGGAATGGTACTTATTGATATTAATGGGAAATTGTAATTTCACATTTGTTCCGATTTATATGGATGACATTGGTTTTCATGTCATAAGTGTTTTGTTTACATTTTTGAGTTAATATTTTGTTCAAAATCATTGTTGAGTCATTAAACTTTTATGTACAAATCTATAATATTTAAGCATTTCCATATTCTACGCATTGGAAACACAATATTCAACAAGTCTGATCTCACTTGAAGATATTTTTTAAAGAATAAAGTTAAGTAGGTAGAGGGGCTTATTATTAGTATCAGTCGGACAGCAAGGGAGCCTTTTTGACTAAGGAGATTGTTTTTTTTTGTTTTTTTGTTTCAGAGGTGGAACGCTACACTTACAGTCAGCTCCCAGGGTGGAGCAATTTTAGGACAATCTTATTGTTTACTAGCCTTATATGATTTAGTTATTACTCCATTCTTATAGCAAGGGTATTTGCCTCATACCCCACTTGTATGGGCTGGGCACAAGGCCTCGTTTTAACGTGGACCCACCCACAAGCCGAAGCTCATGGGTGTCTTAAAAAGTGTTGTAATGGAATATTCCACACTCTCTCTCGCCCATGTGGTCTCTCTCTCTCTCTCTATCTCTCTCTCTCTCTATATATATATATCTTATTATAATGGAGATTGTGTGTTTTTCTGTCTGTAACCGAAACTATATTACTATTCAAGTAACAATTCCCTTACGTCACATTCTATAGGATTTTATTTTTATTTAAACCTCAATTATTAATAAAAATTGTTTTACATTATTAATACTGTTGGTAATATCTACATACTAATAACATACAATTGTATTTATATATACAACAAAATAGCAGTTTACAGTGTGAATGTGAAGGCTAATTTGCATATGGATATTAAAAATCTGATTTTAATAAATATGTGCTTAGTATTATTGATTTCTAATTGTTTGGTTTTATCTTAATGAATATTATCTAAAATCTCAGAGATAAATCTTAAAAGATATCCATTAACAAGAAAAAATTACTGTATTTTTATTCTTTACTTCCTATTTTAACTAAATAGTTAAATTAGGAAAATTTAGCAATGAAAGACGGGAGTGAGATAAGTGTAAGTTTCAGTTGTTCTATTTTTCCATTATACCCCCTCTGTTTCAAATCTTTTTATCTGCCTTCTTATTTAGTTCCGTTATCCTTTTTAATTCAATACAATATTTCATTACATTAAAACTTAAATACTTGCACCCGGAGGGTCCATATATTTGCTAGTATTTATAATATATATATATAAGTAATTGGTAATTTGCTTGAAGCATTGTTAAGTATATTATAATAGTAGAAACTTCATCTTCAGAGGTGTATATCAGAAATGTACGTGCTTATGTTTTTTGTGTGTGGTTATAATTTTTTTCTTATTTTTTCTCCTCTTCTTTTTTTAAATTTTTTTATATATATATAGTGAGCATGGCATTATGTTGGTCTGGCTTCAAGGATTAGCAGCGTACCTTACTATTCCTTGTCTGTCTTATTCTATCTTTCTGCAATAAAACCCTTTATCTTAAAATCTGCAAACGTGTTAACTGGTCCTTCCAACCCGACTTACAACCTTATCTGATTGTATCTTTTTTGAGGACAAGATAACAAGTCATCCTCATATTAATTGAGTTTAAAGTATCCTGCCTGGAATTTATGAAGATGTGTACCTGCACTTACCGGAAATAGAAAGGTATGTCATATTTTTATGTGGAATGGAGTTCGTAAATTCCTAACAGTTTTTGATATACTATTGTTGAGGAAGATAAGGGGTGGGTGGTGGAAGGAGAAGGTGTATAAAGAGTAGAATGTTTTCTTCTCTCTCCCTCACATCACTTGATCTCTAATTATATCTCTCCCGCTCTCTCCCTCACTCTTATATATTATTCTCTCCCCCTCACCCACTCCCACATATTATTCTCTCCCCTTCACTCACTTTCACATATTATTCTCTTCCCCTCACTCGCTCTCACATATTATTCTCTCCCCTTCACTCACTCTCACATATTATTCTCTTCCCTCACTCACTCTCACATATTATTCTTTCCCCCTCAGTCACTCTCACATATTATCTCTCCCCTCACCCACTCACATATTATTCTCTACCCCTCACTCACTCTCACATATTATTCTCTCCCCTCACTCACTCTTACATATTATTTCGTCCTCTCACTCACTCTCACATATTATTCTCTCCCCCTCACTCTCTCACATATTATTCTCTCCCCCTACTCACTCTTACATTATTCTCTCCCTCACTCACTCTCACATATTATCTCTCCCCACCACTCTCCCATATTATTTTCTCTCACATATTATCTCTCTCCTTCACTCACTCTTACATATTATTCTTCCCCTCACTCACTCTTATTTCTCTCCCCCTCACATCACTCTCACATATTATTCTCGTCCCCCTCACCACTCCCACATATTATTCTCCTCCCTCACTCGCTCTCACATATTATTCTCGTCCTCTCACTCACTCTCAATATTATTCTTCGTCCCTCCCTCTCACATATTATTCTCGTCCCTCACTCACTCTCACATATTATTCTTCACCCTCACTCGCTCTCATATTATTCTCTCACCTCACTCGCTCTCACATATTTATTCTTTTCCTCACTCACTTTACATATTATTCTCATCCCTCTCACTCACTTCACATATTATTTCTCCCCCCCACCACTCACTCTCACATATTATTCTCTCCTCACTCTTACATATTATTCTCTCCCCTCACTCACTCTCACATATTATTCTCTCCCTCATCACTCTACATATTATTTTCTCCTCACCTCACAATTTATTCTCTCTCCTTCACTCACTCTTACATATTATTCTCTCCCCCTCACTCACTCTCACATATTAATTCTCTCCCCCTCACTCACTCTCACATATTATTCTCGTCCCCTCACTCCCACTCTCCACATATTATTCTCGTCCCCTCACTCACCTCTCACATATTACTCCACTCTCACATATTATCCCTCACTCACTCTCACATATTATTCTCTCACCTCACTC
Organism: Doryteuthis pealeii; assembly: GCA_023376005.1. Lineage (NCBI taxonomy): Eukaryota > Metazoa > Mollusca > Cephalopoda > Myopsida > Loliginidae > Doryteuthis > Doryteuthis pealeii. Next base: position 74,595,103 of record CM042166.1, read on the forward strand.
GCTCACATATTATTCTCTCCCTCACTCACTCTTAACAATTATTCATCTCCCCCCCCCACACTCACTCTCACATATTATTCTCGCCCTCACTCACTCTTACATATTATCATCACTCTCTCACCTCTCACTCTTCACATATTATTCTCTCACCCTCTCGCTACTATATTCTCTCTTATCACTCTCATATTATTCTCTCCCTCACTCTCACATATTATTCTCGTCCCTCACATATTATTCTCGTCACCCTCACTCACTCTCACGTATTATTCTCTCCCCCTCACTCACTCTCACTCTCTCCCCTCACCGCTCTCATTATTCTCTTCCCGCTCTCCCTCTCTCTCTCTCTCTCTTTCCAATAATTCTTTTAAATAACCCTCTAGGCCCTGGAGATGACCAGTGACAGCCGCTGGTACCGGAATGCAGGGGTCAAATTGATCCAACGTCAAATTTCCTGAATGAGGACATAGGTTTTGTCACTGTATGTGACAGCTGTCTCGAATGCCACAGGCTTAAGCATAAAACGATCCAAGAGACTCGCATATTTCCTACACTTGACCTACTCGGCTTTGTTAAAAGCAGAGCTTCAAGTCATAGTCGACGTCAGCAAATGGGAAGTGACGAAACTATCCGCAAATTAAGTGAGAAGAATAAAAATTCATTTCTCTGAATGAGGCTGGATTATTTTGATTATTCAGACTATTGTTCTCGTCTTTGTTATTTCCACGATTTCTCTAAGCTTTTTTTTTTTTTTTAGATAAGCTTGATTATTTGTATTATTTGGATCATTTAGACTATTGTCCTCATCTTTATTTTTATCCCCACTATTTCTCTGAATGTTTGAGATGAGACTTGATAATTTGGATTATTCTGTCTATTGTCCTCATCTTTATTGTTATCTACACTATTTCTCTGAATTTTTTTAGATGAGTTTGATAATTTGTATTATTCGGACTATTATCTCATCTTTATTGTTATCTACCTATTTCTCTGATTTGAGAATGAGGCTTGATAATTTGGATTTTGTATTATTCAGACTATTGTCCTCATCTTTATTGTTATCTGCACTATTTCTCTGAATTTTTGAGATGAGGCTTGATAATTAGAATTATTTGGGATTATTCAGACTATTATCCTCATCTTTATTGTTATCTACACTATTTCTCTGAATTTTTTTTAGATGAGTTTGATAATTTGTATTATTCGGACTATTATCCTCATCTTTATTGTTATCTACACTATTTCTCTGAATTTTTGAGATGAGGCTTGATAATTTGTATTATTTGTATTATTCAGACTATTGTCTCATCTTTATTGTTATCTCCACTATTTCTCTGAATTTTAGAGATGAGGCTTGATAATTTGTATTATTCGGATTATTGTCCTCATCTTTATTGTTATCTGCACTATTTCTCTGAATTTTTGGATGAGGCTTGATTATTGGTATTATTCGGATTATTGTCCTCATCTTTATTGTTATCTCCACTATTTCTCTGAATTTTAGAGATGAGGCTTGATAATTTGTATTATTCGGACTATTATCCTCATCTTTATTGTTATCTGCACTATTTCTCTGAATTTTGAGATGAGGCTTGATAATTGTATTATTTGGATTATTGTCCTCATTTTATTGTTATCTGCACTATTTCTCTGAATTTTTTAGATGAGGCTGATAATTTGTATTATTTGGATTATTGTCCTCATCTCTTTATTGTTATCTACACTATTTCTCTGAATTTGAGATGAGGCTTGATAATTTGTATTATTTGGATTATTGTCCTCATCTTTATTGTTATCTGCACTATTTCTCTGAATTTTAAGAGATGAGGCTTGATAATTTGTATTATTTGGATTATTGGTCCTCATCTTTATTGTTATCTGCACTATTTCTCTGAATTTTTGAGATGAGGCTTGATAATTTGTATTATTGGATTATTGTCCTCATCTTTATTGTTATCTGCACTATTTCTCTGAATTTCTGAGATGAGGCTTGATAATTTGTATTATTTGGAGTATTCGGATTATTGTCCTCATCTGTATTGTTATATGCACAATGTTTCAGGCAATGTGCTCTCCAGCCTTCTTCAGGTGTTTCTAGTCAAACTCGAGAACTTTCTTGTCAAACTGGGGATCGTTCATAGAACTTCGAACTGAACCTTTATTCAATCCATAGGAATAGACTGTGAAGTGGGCAGATGAACCAGTGAATAGTCGTTGTAGTATCGTGTTGGCAGGGTACGATGTAGCTAGGTAAAAGTTGTATGTTGATATGGTGATTTGTCCTCAAATCGGGCCGGTCGTAGGCTGTGGCGTAGGGTTGAAGCAAAGTTGAGTTGGTTGGTGAGACACGGGTGTATGTTGTGGTCGGTTCGGCGGTCCCTTTTATCTTGCCTGCCGGTTGGCGATACTCATAACTTGGAACCCCTCGGTCAACTGTCGTTGACTTTAAGTTAGCTGGTTTATATAGCAAAGGATAGGATCGAGAAGTCCTTTTGAAGGGTTTAGCGGGAAAATTTTTTATTGGTTGAAAAACATTAAATAGGGGATATTTTTATTGTTTATAAATTTTGTTTTCCAAACGGAAGTTTTGCTGGAGCCTATGCGTAGAACCATGTTAATTTGGTCACTTCGTTTTAGGCTACGTTTGAGTGAACTTCCGTTTGGCGTCAGCAATTTGTGTTTTGTTTTATCTTTAAATTTGTTTTGTTGGCGAGTGGATGCATTGTGAAGTAAAGATTGTGAATCATAAGAGATATCTATTTCTGTCATAACAATGGACAGCGTGGTTTCCGTTTTGAAATTTGCAAATTTTAGACACCCTGAGATTGATCGTTTTTTTTTTGTGTGTACCTGAAAGGACGAGGAGGGTGCCTGATTTCCCCCCCACCTTTGTGGTTTGGCTACTGTGAGCAATGCAGATGGGTTTTCTTTGGCTCTTCGGACCAAAGCCCTTTTTCGATAGCTGTTAGGCAGCTACAGTTAGCTATGTCCGAACCAACCTTTTTCCTTCCTTTCTTCTAATGAAGAATATATTTAACAAGGCTGACTTTGGGGCGTGACCGTCCTTTTCAGGAAAACTTTCCGAGATAGTAAGAAATGCTTCTCTGAAAAAGAAGCGATAAAGAGAGGACACGTGAACGAGTCACATGAAGAAGGAAGCGCATTAAAATTTCCAAGCAAAATTCTTCTTTATCTTATTATAATGGAGATTGTGTGTCTTTCTGTCTTTAATTAAGACTATATTACTACTCAAGTCACAATTACCTAAATAGTTATTTATGTCACATTCTCCATGATACTTATTCTTAATAGCAAAATAAAAGACACCATCCGGGTGATGTAAAAATAGATTTTTGAAACATATTGCCTGAGGGATGGGATTTAAAAATTTAATGTCAGCGAGTCTGTACCCTAAGTAAGTAAAATCATCAAATTCATTAAAGGATTAAAAAATATAACAATTTGAAATGTAAACTTTAAATATGTATTAAAATAAAACAAACTATATATAGATATATAATACCAGTCATGTATTTATTAAAACTTGTTTTAAAAAGCAATGAGGACTTAAACAGTCTGCATGTTCAAATTTTGAGTGTATTTATTCTGTTATGACGATTTTGGGTAATGTGACGTAAGTAGTGACGTAATTTTTGTTACAGACAACAACCGGAATCGAATCTCCATTATTAATAGATTTAAATCTCAAGTATTAATAAAATTGTTTTACATTATTAGTACTATTTGTTGAGATTTTTCAATATATAAGGTGTGTGATAGATCTCCGCTCCTACTTATAGACTAGAATAGATCATGTGATCTATTCCTTGGCCAATCACTGGCAGTATTCTGAGGCTGATACAATACTTCGAGCTTGACACTACTATTGGCCAGTAAGAATTTCCTTACCCTGTGGTGGCTATGAATAAGCCTAAATCCTAAAACAACCTTTTGTCTATGACTCTCTCTTTTCTCTACTTGAATTCCTTTTGCAGCCCGACCACCAAATATGATGGCAAGAGGTAGTTTTATGACGTAGGCTTTATTGAATGGGGCATAGTCAACCGTGGCAAGGGGATATCTCCCTGGCCAGGAAACGACCACACTCTGTTGTGGTCTAAATTCAAATGGCCGAAGTATCCTTTTTTTTGGGAGGGGGGTAAGGAGTCAATCCTTTTGTCGGGGCTGCGCATAGGGTTCTTCCGGTCAAGGCCCATGGGATTTTTAAAAATTTTTAATTTAAATTTTTTTTTAATCCCACAAAGCAAACCCTAGGAACACGCACCAAGAATAACCAGCTACCTTTTAAACCTAAAACCTAAAACCTCTTGTCACCCCACAGTAGCAATAGATTTACGACATATAATGGCCCCGCCCTGTCGGCTGGGGCGTTAGAATGCACCGACTGCACCTCTGCAGAGGGGTAAGATTCCCAATGGGGCCACCTGTTGGCCAGGTGGCGACCCGTGATGCTTAAGGATAGAGCCAGGTGATGAGCTGTTCATGACCTGCAATACTCCACTTTGGCCCTATCTGGGCTAGACGGGCGGTCGGAGAGGCCCCTCCGATCAATCGGCTGGTCACATCAAGCCCTAGCACCTATATGATTACCAACCTATTGCCATTATGGCAAGCGCCAGCCCCTTTTTTATCATATGGATGCTAGAAGGCAGTGGCTGCGGGTCTACATGTCTGGGAATGACGTTAAACTCTATCTGATGGAGGTTCCAGTTTTGGAGTTTTGGGGAATGTGGAGCACCGTTCATCACCATTGCTCCTAGTCCACTCTGACCCCGGAGTGGTAGTACCTGTTTAGGGTCCCATCTATGGGTTAAATAGAAAAATGTATTTATAAAAAAATTGTATTATCCATTAAGAATTGATTTATTTCAAAACTTTATCGGCATTAAATGACCCACTGAGGTTGATATGCCGTAAAACACAAACAAACAAACAAACAAACATATAATAGCCATCGAGATGAGTTGCGTCTGCTATTCGACCTCATGGGGCTCATTGGTCAAGACTAAGAAGCCTTTTTATCTACCAATCTTCTAAAGTGAAGTGATTGTGGGGTGTGGCCTGAAGTTTCAATGGTGATTGGTGATACAGTAAACCTGCCTGAAAGAGACGCATATTTAGCCAATTTGCGGCCCTCGTACGTCTCGGTTCCTTGGCTTACGTGACAATATTATCCCCAAGATAATAGATCGAAAGAAGTGGAATCCCAGAACAGCGATTTGTCACCCTCATTGTTAAAAGTGTATTTAATTTATGGCCAAACGAAGAATACCGCCAAAGCCAATGCTGGGAGAAACTAAATGGCTTCGCTAAAAAAGGGAATATATATATATATATATATATATATTATATATATATATATATATATATATATAAAATTTCAAAAATAGTTTTTGTTTTTATAAATAACATTCTATTTCTGTTCTTCTGAGTATTTTCTCACCGTCTATGTTTTCTTTATACACTGAATGATTGTCACGCCCATGTCTGCAAAAAAAAAGTTCTGCTAATGACCGCTAGGTGGCATTGCCATAACAGTATATATATATTTACCAACCCCTCCGCACGAGCAGGATGCGACACAAAGTCAATTTCTTAAGTTTAACAGGTTTGAATTCAGAGTTTTCCTTCTCCTAGACTGGTTACCTAGCCATGGTTAAAGAATCCAGTCTGCCCTGCTATTTACCCATAGCTGGACGGAGAGTAGGATTCATACCTTTTCCAAGGGTATTAGCGCTAAGTGAAATGTAATTAACACGTCCAGGATTTGAACTCGGGGCGACGAGTCCATTTCCCATGACTTTAACCATTGTACCACGCACTTCCATAACAGTATATTGTTACGTAGTGCCTTTTCTTTGACGGTACCAAATATCTATATGTTATATACTTCTCTTACTTCTTACCCTGGTCGTCTATTCTTCTGGCCGGATCTGGTATATCTTCAAAGGTCTCGTCTGGTCTTCTATTGAGGGTTCCGGGTCTGGTTTCTGTTGCTAGGGATTTCTTGTTATCAGAAGCCTTGTGTCATTGTTAGCTCTTAGTAATAACAACAAGACTTCGATTTACGATGATGTTACTTTATTCCATAAACCCCCAGACCAGACAATGCGCGCGGATCTTTACATCTTGCTAGCTTCGCTTCTAAGTTCTAACTCTCTGTCTGAGTTGCTTACACCCTAAACCGGAAGGGGGCTTTTATCGGCTTCCGATTCTCACGATCATCCCCAGAACGCAAGGTCAGAGTGAGGTCAAATGCTGTCACTCACTCTCAAGGCCATCAGCTGCACTAATATGATTTCTACACTATTGTCATAATCATTAGGTATCTAAATGATTATGTAACAATATAAGAGCGCGCAAAAGTCTTATTTCCTTATATTAAAAAAAAACCAAACTCTTTGCCTACCAAATTTCGGACCATATGATCTTTAGGCACCCCTTCCGCGATGTCGACTCACAAGGACTCTTTTCTCAATTACACCGTAAAAATCCGGTTGTTTTTTAAGGGTTAGGGTTAGGGGTTAGTTTTATAATTTAAAAAATTTTAAAAATCGTCTGTTAACAATTAACCGGATTTTTGACGGTGTAAATGGAAAAAATGTCCCCAAGAATCGAGATCGCAAAAGGGGTGCCTAAAGGTCATACGGTCCCAAATTTCTCCTACAGCTGTATCAAGTTTTATTAATATTTCTTACCTGTATGATGGGATATTTCAAGTTCACTATCTATTTACTTCAGAACCCATTCTATTCTTATGAAGTCATATTATTAGCTCGGTCGGTAGAACATCCGCATAGGAATCACAAGCTCCTTGTTTCGATACCAGTCCCCGCCAACTCAGCGCATGAGTAGTACAGATTGGGTCATCTGATCTGAGCTGTAAAATGGGGAGCTGACGGTAGGTGTGGCGCTTCACCTCAGAAAAAAAAACAGTCTCCCTAGTCTAGTGCTACTTGGGTGTGATTGGGAGATCCGCTGTGAGCGGTTTAAAGTAGACGAAGAGTTAACTACATTTTATGGCTTAGGTTACAAAATGAAATGAGCTTAAAAACCATTCGAACTTAGGCCGTAACTGGGACACTACTACGGGTCAGGAAGGAATTTTCTTACCACATGGTGGCTAAGACCCGTGAATAAAGCCTGAATCCTAAAACAGCCTTTTGTCTTTGTCTCTTCCTTTTCTTTCCTTGAATTCCTTTTCAGCACGACCAACAAATAAATCGGGGTTAAAAGAAGACTCCAGGAAGATGCACCAAGAATAACCAATAGTTTATGGTAAGAATTTACATCCTTGAATTCACAGTCTACTGAAAATATTATTAAAATCCAATAATTAGCCGATTTTTAGAGAATTTAAGGAAAAAAGATGCTTTAGCAAGTACACGTTTTTGTGTTGTATTGTCCTCGGCCGGAAAACGAAGCTTTCGGCAAAAAAGACAAAGAAAAATATAAAAATATATATTTAAAAAAAGGGGAAAACGAAAACGAGGCTTTCCGATAAAACAAACGTCCGTTTTCAGATCAAAAGATAAAGATGCGTAGGCGTGTCGTCAATACAAAAGTCAGAGGGTAGAGCCAACAGGGTCAGTTGGGGAATCAGGAGAGCGGACGGCGAACAGTGAGTGACCGTCGACACGGTCAATCGCTGCCAGCGGGCAGTGAGGTTCGTCCACCCCTTCCACGTCACCAACGCTAGTCGTCCCAGCAGCAGTAGTAGTCATTGTCAACCTTCGGTCATTTCATTGTCAACGCTCGCCACCCACCACGTACAGCCGATGAGAGAAATAAAGTCAAAACTCCTACTATACCTATGTGTTGTAGATTTCATTAAACGACACCTACATATATCGTCTAGGGTTAGTGACGATACCCGCTACGGATTTAGAGCAGTGTGAATTTGAAGAAGCCAGTACGCAACATTTGGACATCCCTAATAAATAATTGATGAAAAAAATAAATGTAATTATTTAGTTTGTATCTCAGTTCTCAATTCTCTTTCCTTTCTTTTATTTTTTTTCTATCTTCGCTTTAAGAAAAGCAGATATCCTGTTTTTTGTTATGAGGTGGGGGTTGGACTTTCTTTATATAGGAGTGAAAACTTTCAAGTGAAAATCCAATACTGTTATTTTCATCTTGGTTCGTTTGCTTCGAGAAAACATTTTAAAAAGTTTCCATTAAAGGCAATGAGAGTTATCTCCCTTGAGTACTTGGAAGCCGCGACGTCACATTGCGAGGCTGCGTGATATTAATTGCTTTGTGGGGCGACGAAACGGAGTTTCCACTTCGAAGAATATTTGCCAAACAAGAACTCACCCCTCCAAAAAAACACTCCGCTTGTATTAAAGAAAAAAATCGATTTTATAAGAATAAAACAGGAAATAAATGAGACTGATATAACATTAAGCGTGTTTTAAACGACAAAAAATATTGAAAGTGTTAAAAATACAGACTATACCAGGGATCGACAAACTCTTTCGTCTATCGACCCCCTATATCCACATCTATTTCTGTATTGACCCCCACACCTCTTATAAAATGTCTTAATATCAAAGTGCCCTATCGTAAGGTACTGTTGTGTGTTGGCTGTAGGTAATTTTTTATGTGAAATGTAACATAAGTGTTGTGATGTTAGTTCAACAGTAAAAAAGAAGTAAAGTCGAGGTAGGGTAAAATGAGACGAGTGTATTTACAATAAGGTACAAGAACGGCTAGCTTGCCGCTAAACGGTAACAGTACAAAATTTTCACTCGGTGTCTCACTATTTATAGTGAGAACCGGTGTATATTCTCCACTGTAGGAACGGCCGGTACAGCAATAAGATAAACAAGCAAAACAGTACAAACAACCACAAAGAAGTTTGAGTCGTAATAAAATTATCCTTTATATGTATATTATAAATTGTATCAAATGAACAACAAATTACAAAGATGTGGTTTGATTAATGACTTTACTTTTTACAGAGTCTTATTAGTGTTGTTATATACACAAAAATAGATATCTCTCGATTCACTAATTCAGCAATTCAATTCGCGCACACACCACAATAAAGAGATACACTCGCCAACAAAACAAAACATAAGTTGCTGACGCCAAGCGGAAGTTTACTCAACGGTAGCCTAAAACGAAGTGACCAAAATAACACGTTTCTACGCATAGGCTCCAGCTGAACTTCCGGCTGGAAAACAAGAATTCCTAAACAATAAAGAAAATAATTTTGTAAATAAAATTCGCATTTTCATCCAATCCGAACGATTCCCGGGTGAAATGAAAATGATATCAGTTGATCCTATTTTGGGTACCGACAACCTATTTAAAGTCGGCTTTGAAAAGCCGAAGAGTCAGAGATATCCTGGCGTCAGCGTCGAACACATCAACGGGGGCCGACCTCGATTCACAAAACATACATCATAAGGCAGTGGACTTACTCTATCCCCTAACCCATACTCTGACCGACCCGCAAGTTAAAGGGGCAAACATCCTACAACAATACTGATACCCGATACCAACCCGCTATCGGCTACTAAAAACACAAGACTCTGCCCACCTAATCAACTCCTAACCACTACCACTGGTTCATCTGCCCACTTCACCACCTACACTACAACTGATTCGGCCACCGGACCCTTCACTGACTTCATCACCATACGTCGCAACTATCACTAAAATCAGATTTTTCTTTCTTAAATTCACTTTCAGCTTTTCCTTGCTTTTCATGTTCCTTTTTCCAATACAATTGTTGAAACTTAAAATCTGTGTTTGTTTTTCCTCGTCACCATACGTTTCATACTAACCCTTTTTATAACAGTGTTAAAGCTTGTATTTGTTCAACCGGTTCGAGGAGGATTGTAATCTCGTAACTTGCCTGTTCACTGGCTAATGCCTTTCTGAGGGTTCTCTACTACTAGAATCTTCCTTTCCACCGTTATCAGAATGTCCGTTAGTTGGCGGGAGTTTTGAAATTTGGCGTCGGTCAGTTTGGCTTTTATATATTTTTAGAATACGATCCCTTTCTCTTTGTTCCTCCAAACCTGGTCTGACAATAATCTACAACTTATGAACTAATACAGTATTCAATGTGAGTACATGTTAGCTAAAATATACATGGATGTAAGATTACAAATATTCTACATTTATAACTAAACTAGAAACGGCTACCCGGCGTTATGTGGGTAGATGGGGGGGGGGGGTAATAAAAGTTAGTCTCGCAGATCCATTGATTGTTTTGGTTAATCACAAATGCAACCAATGACTTTCCCATCGCTTACTATTAAAATCCTAATTTTTAAATATCTTCCCGATATAAATAAAATCTTCATTATTTTTAGCACAAAAAGCAATCTCTGGAGATAGTGAATATGTATATATATTTACTTTGTCACTAATTATTTTATGAATAACCATTTAAGTTGGTAAAATATGATGTTTTTGCCGGGTTTCATATATTTCATGGAATTCAATTTAGGTGCCCATATACGATATTGGCGATCCTACCCCTGGTGCCAAGAGCAGATAATTAATCGCCATTTTTTTTCCAATATTCATGTTTAGAAAAAACATCATATTGCTGGAATACCTTTTATCAGAATTGACATCAATGTTAGGAATGAGTATGATGATCACGTATTGTAATATTAATGAATTATTTAATACTTCCCATAATTACTTCCCTTCTGGAGAACTGAGATTGTCTCCCTTTTGGCAACTCTCTCGTTGAAGAGTAAATATGAAATGCTAGACACAGGCAATATGACTGTCATGTAAATTTGCTCATTAAAGCTACCTTAGTTGTATGAAATATTTCTATTTAATGAGCGAGTTATTGATATGGTTCACGTTTTTAAATGATTAAGTGACTGTTTAAAAAGAAGGTCCGATAAAATTAGTATAATAATATTAATCTTATTATAATGGAGATTGTGTGTTTTTCTGTCTGTAACCGAAACTATATTACTACTCAAGTCACAATTTCCTTAGTTATTAACGACACATTCTCCATGATTCTATTTCTATTTAAACCTCAATTAATAATAAAACTGTTTGACATTATTAATACTGTTGGCCTTACCTAAATACTAATGACATGCAATTGTATTTATATATACAACAAAATACCAGTTTTCAGTGTAAACGTAAAGCTAATTTGCATATTGATATTAAAAAAACTGATTTTAATAAAAATGTGCTTGGTATTATTGATTTCTAATTGTTTGGTTTTATCTTAATGAATATGAGTAAAAATCTCTTCAATAAATCCTAAAAGAAATTCATTAACAAGAAGAAATAACTGTAATTTTATTCTCTACTTCCTATTTTAACTAAATAGTTAAATTAGGAAAATTTAGCATTGAAAAACGGAAGTGATGAAAGAGTAAGTTTCAGTTGTTCTATTTTCCGATTATACCCCCTCCGTTTCAAATCTTTTTATCTGAATTCTTATTTAGTTTCATCAACCTTTCTAATTTAATACGATATTTTATTACATTTAAACTTAAATACTTGCACCCGGAGGGTGCATATATTTGCTAGTTCTAATAATAATTAGTATTCTAATGTTAACAGCTGCTAGGTCGAATGTTTTTTGTTTTTTTTTGCTTCTAAGTATGTTTGTTTTTGTTTGGGCACTGTCGAAGAATTTTCGAACACTCGGACAGGAGCTATATTCTAACATTTTCATCCATCCGATTTCTTAACTCCTCGGCCATCAGCACCTACCAGTAAGAAGCACAATTTTAACTGATAAATACATACAATTAAGCACATATTCTCCCCAAAATTGTCGGCTATCGCCATCTCAAATAGACTGTTTACTCTCATACTGTCGTGCAGTAAGTCTCTAAAAATATAGGATATATCAGTTTAAAAACAAACGAGACATCTAGAAAAACCAGCTAGTGTAATGGTTAGAATCCCCGCCTGTCAGCCTGGCAGTTACGGTTCGAATCACACACAAAGCAGTTTCCTGTCTATAACTCTGCTGATGAGGCATAATGTGCCGAAATGTACATACAGAGATCGACTTTTTCTAGATTTGTTTACGCCTTACATTTGAACAGATATATTCGCCTATTTCATTAATTATCAACTAATTAAATTTCTGGTTGAGCTGCGTGAAAGACGATGCGGTTGGTGAATTTGGTCATGTTGGGCTCTGTAGCTGATTTTTAGGATACTGGAGCCAGGATACAGGTATAACCTCAGCAGAACAAGTCTTTGTTGTCACTCAGCTCTGTGTGGATTCTGGATACTACACTGGGGACCAGCCAGGGGCGATGACCGATAAGAACAGGTGGAGAGAGAGAGAGAGAGAGAGAGAGAGAGAGAGAGAGAGAGAGAGAGAGTCATTGTTATCCGTGCTGTCAGCGCAACCTGATGATGAAGACGATGATTTTTAAGGACGCATCATTATTAGAATAATAATATCGGGTCTACATGTCTTAAAATCCATTCAACCAAATAACCCAATAACTTATTACAATAAACCGTCATGTTGGTAAGGCTTATAACACGCTGACTGTATGACATCGATTTCAGTGGATGAGATCTTGCTACCGAGGTATGTGAACTAATTTATAGCATTTATTTTAAGTCGAACAGCAACAAATAAAACGTAGTTCAATCATAACGGTTTGTTTAACAATAAAACAATGACTGACCAAATAAACCTCCTTCCTATAGAGTCAAGTTTGAGAGACTTACCAGTGTGATGGAGAGGACATTTGAGGATATCTGGTATCTGTTTTAGTCAATTCTTGGAGACAATTTCTGGTTGACTACTCCTGGAACTCGTCCAAAATGTGAAACAGGTCTTGGCGCCAAATCTTCTTGACGTATCACGTGATTGCTATGTCCAATCACAAAAAGCACCTTCTTCACTTAACTGCACGCATAGAAATATACGTATTTTATTCACCTAACAATTGTATTCATTAAAATCGTAGAAAAGAGACGGATGTTTGAAATACACATGGCCACAAATAACAAAATAATACAATGATTAAAGTTGGTAGGATTTTATGGCATGTCAACACTTGTTGGGTTATTTTATGCCGAAGACATTTTCTTTTGTGTATTTTTGTTGAGTATTAAATTTTTAAACATATTTAAAAACTTTAAAATTTTGATTTATTTAAACCATAGATGAGACCCCAACAGATACTATCACTCCGAGTCAGAGTGGACATGGGAGTAATGGCGATGAAGGGGTACTCGACACACCGGAGCTTCATAATTGGAACTTCAGTACAAGATGTAGTTTAAAGTCATATCCGGAACACAAAGGCGCTCATACACCGCCTTCTAGCATATATGTTAATTTTTTTCCCCATATTCATATTTAATGTCGTCTTCTGGATTTGATCTTTCTAGAAATGTAAAAAAATTAGGGACTGGAATTTTTTATTTATTTAAATAACCAAAGGTTGACCCCCCAACAATCTTAAAGTCATCGTCGGGGCGGCCTAAAGTCGGTATCAGCCAGTCATCGAGGGAGTCTATCCCCTTTTCAATAGTGCTAGACCAAGGAGATTGTTTTTGCGTCTGAGGTGGAGCGTCACACCTACCATCAGCTCCAATCTTAATTGATATTAAAATAAGCTATTTATTATAAAAAATAAGTCCTTAACGAATAAAATGCTGAACATCTCATTAAAATTGGACAATTCCCTGATTTCTGGTAATTGTTTTAAAATTCAAAGTTTTTATTTCTCTGAATTTTTAAGACGAGGCTTGATGATTTGTATTATTTGGCTTATTCGGACTATTGTCCTTATCTTTATTGTACAACGTTTCGGCCGATGTACTCTCCAGCCTTCTTTTTGTCGAACTCGGCAACCTTCATGACGTAGTGGATATAGACGTTGAGTTAATACAGTTCTAAGTGACAGTTATTTCTGGGCTGCGGGTTCAATCCTGGTAAGGGGCGACAGTAACATAGAATAATGATAAACACATTATAACACTTGTACGCAGTCATGGTTAGCGGAATGAGAACAGTATACCTCCATGGATTGAATAAAAGGTTGGGTTCAAAGTTTTGTGAAGGCTCCCGATTACGACCAGAAGGTTCCCGAGTTCGAGAAGGTTAAACGTTTTTTATTCTTTCCCCTAAAGAAATGTGACCTTACCTATTTAAGACATTTAAGACAACCAGCTCTACTCCTTTGAAAATCAGTCTGGCGACTACAGTGACAGACCCCAAACATATATTTATTAGCCAGTGTGGTGATTCAGGCCACGAGTGTTGTTACATAATCTATGCATAGATTATTGTCAAACCCCTATATTTCTGAAGGTATGGCCCCTTTTCATATCACGGGCGGGACTTTCCATGGAATATTACAGAAAGCCCGCGAAATACGTGAAGTCACGTGGGACCTGGTTGATTCCCAGTTTCAGCTTGGACGTCAGACAGATAAGGCCTATCTGCCTTAGCTGGAGCTCACCTGCACACGCGCGTTGTGTTTAGTTAGAGGAATATGTTTAGTTAAGTAAATAAAGGTTTAAATAAATAATATGGTTTTGTGGTTGATGAATGTCTTGGCGACAAGTCTGACATAGAAGAAGAAATGAATCAAGGACAACCAACCAGCAAGAACAGAGAAATAGAAGTCCAGACGCTAGAAGAAGAACGTAAGATATCAAAGATGAGTAGAAGAATAATAGAAGTAAAGAAAGGGTATACAACACAGGCTCATCGATAAAACACTGGAGTGAAATTGGCAACAAGACAGACCTAGAAGAAGAAATGAATCAAGGACGACCAACCAGCAAGAACAGAGAAAGACTAGGTCCAGACGCTAGAAGAAGAACGTAAGATACCTAAGATGAGTAGAAGAATAATAGAAGTAAGGAAAGAGAGTATACAACAGTGTTGGCAGAGAGGAGTCAAAAGGAGAAAAACACAAACACAACGAAGAATTCAATAACGGCTTGTATTATCATACATAAAGAAGATAAAGTATTGCAAACTGAAGTTTTGTCTGCAGGAATGATTATATAAATACAGTCCACTTAACTGAGTTCCTGAGGTAGGGTGAATTATCAGAGTCCCTCGCTACGGCTATCTGGTCGCTCGGAAGAATATAGGAGATGCCTTGTTGCACGTCTGTCTTCGGGGAGGCTCGATCAGAAAAAGGAAGAAGTTGTCTCTTTGGTTTTCCCGCTAAAGAATGCCGACATGTGATTGGTTGGTTGATAGCGAGGCTCGTAGAACAAGAACGACAATCCTACCTCAGATATGTTTATACCAGAGGTCGAGAGTTCTATCAACAGAAGTGACATTAATCGCGTTATTTATATCTTATACTAGACACAAGCCAATCTAATTTGCCTCCTGCTTCATAACAAATATCTAGCAGCTTTATTAAATACTAGCAGGACCTGTGGATATACCATAGTATTATTACAACGTTTGACACGTTTATCTAAAAGCTATTGCAAATAGTTCGATATGGAAAAACTATAATAAGCTTGATTTAACTCTTTTTTTTTGCTTCTTTTCATTATGTTCGATTGAAACAGATTAGCGTTATCGCTTCCACGCGCTCACACCCTATATCTATCTTTCGCCTACTCTTTCATTCTTTCTTTGTTCTTATATTATATCTGTGTAGCATATCCTTTTTCTTCCCTTTCTTTCTTTATAATAAAAACGGATTGGTCCATTATTTATCTGAGGTGACGACACTCATGAAAAAAATAAGAATTCGGCGAATAAGAAATACTGATAATCAGGATTTACATTTTTGCATTTCATGACCACAAAAATACTTATGTACGAATACACAAAATACACAAAACATAAAGGCGGAAATCGTTTATTTACAAAAAAGTTATGAAAGAAGGCAATTATTAACAATGAAATATCGGTGCTCTTCCAATATGTGATCTACTATTGATCTATTGGCTTTCATCTATTTTTAGAATACGATCCTATAGAAGGGGGGAAAATATATGGGGCGAAATAGACCTTTGAATCAACAAGCTCCCGCCAAGGGGGAACCAAAAACAAGCAAGTTCTCAGTCTTCTCACAAGTCAGACCCTCTGTTGGTCAACACATTCTTCGTCTAGCAGCTGGAAAAATCCGTCGTCGTAGTCGAAATAATCTTTAGCAGTTCAAAATCACATTTCCTATTTAGTTTTGTTTCTGTTCGACGAAAATCCATTTCTTTACTGAAAAGCGCTTCGTCGTCGTCGACTGCTTCTGCTGCTGCTGACTGCTGACTCTCCAGCGCTCGACTCACTTGTTATTTTATGGGCATATTAGCCAAACATCCAGGCACATCAGTCGAACCTCGCGTTCGTCCAGTGCCCAAAACGCATTTATTGTATGCGGGAGGACGCGAGTTCGATCCCAGCAGGCAAGACAATGTCTTGCTCTTTTTCCTTTCTCGTCACATATCCTTTTCTCTTTGTTCCTCTATTCATGGCATGTGATCTACTAGGAAAAAGGGGGTTAGGGTTAGTTTAATGGGAAAATAATGTGTAGTTAATGGGTATATAACATGAGGAATTATATTAATGTTGGTAGGCCTGGAATAACCTCCCAACGTGGGTACATGAGTGTGTACATAAAAGCATTCTGACAAAGGTGTACAACAATAACAATATTTATTCCATAAGTGACGGAGATACATTTAAGACAAAGATATATAAAACAGATACATAAACGTATTATGAGGAAATAGGCGTACGACAGTCGTAGGGAATGTCACTTACTGGTAGCTGGTTGGGGGCGAGTACCATGTGTACTTGTTGTCGACCTGAGACAGAAATTCAGATTTCCCGGCTTGTGGTCAAATACTCACGCCACCTATCGTCCAACGAACTGCAGCAAGGGGAGATAACCCTATTTGGACTTATGTCCACCCAGACTTAACATTTTACTGACCCAACAGGTAGATCACATATTGGAATGTAAACAACTCAGTAGATCACATATTAGATTAGAAACCATTCAGTAGATCACATATTGGAAGAGCACCGAAATATATATATTACACCCAGTGTGCACATATTGTGGGGATTTTGTCCCCGGAAAAGCACTGTTTAGACCCTACGTTTTGAAAGATAATAAACCGTACTTCGAGCGCAGTGAGGAGATGGGTGCTGCTTTTGAAGAAAGGAGGCAAACGACTTTTTATAGAACAAAATATTTACTATACATATAAAACATAAAACAAATATCAAACAGGGGTATACAATATATGTAAAGTGAAACAACCAAACAAGTTTTTAAAGAGTCCAAAGAGTTTAAAAGGAATTCAAAGTGTTCAATTCGTTTGGTAGGTAAAATGCAGTTTGTGGAGAATTAAATGTAATTAAAGGGTTAAAGGGGGTTGCAGATAAAAATGTCTGCGGAACTTAGCTGAAATCCTTGAGAGTTCTGTTCCTCGTAACTTGTTGAGCCCTGTAGAATTGGTTTTAGGTGTGCGTTTGCCGTTCCAGCTTCTAACGTGGGGGTGAGGATTCTGAGTCGTCGCCGTCTGGGGTTTCTAACGATACGGAGCAAGTGTAGCTAACCCATGCTAGAGGCAAAAAGAGGCCGAATTCTTCGGTGCCCCCTATTTTATAGTTGGCATCATGTGACCCTACGGGACTGCTGCTACTGTCCGGTGAAACAGGATCACAATTCCCTTAACAAATTTTCACAATATCCCATTTCCAAAACCAAGCCGCAAAAAAGGTTTGAACTCTCACTGCAAGTAATTACACTAGGGACTGGCAAACCGAGCCTAATATGTGTTTTTGACAAAATGACTTTAGCCCCCCTACAGAAAATACTTATTTCTGGGTGTCACAGTATGAATGATATTGACAGAAGATGAATTATTCATTTATGAGGAAGTCATAAAAAGTATCCAAATGCGCACATTTGACACATACCTAGGGGATAAAGATGTTCATACCTTTCCCAATGGTATTAGTCTAAAAGTCAACGTAATAGCGCCACTGGAGCCAGTCAAGCGTTTGTATTGCTAGGGGTGATAAGATTTTATATATATAAAAGAGTCCAGTCTTCTCTACTATTTAACCATAGTTGGAGGGAGAATAGTTGGATTCATACCTTTCCCAATGGTATTAGCGCTATGTGACCTGTGGCTTCGTCCAGGCGTATACTTATTTCTGGGGGTCACAGTATGAATGAAAGATGAATTATTCATTTTATTATGAAGTCATAAATAGTACCCAAATGCGCACATTTGACATATATGTGGGGGATGAAGATGTTCATACCTTTCCCAATGGTATTAGTGCTATGTTAACTGTGGCGTCGTCCAGGCGTATACTTATTTCTGGGCGCCACAGTAAGAATGATATTGACAGAATATGAATTATTCATTTATGATGAAGTCATAAAAAGTATCCAAATCGATCAGCTGTGTACAGCCAAGCCATAAAGCTTTTTTTCCCCTTTATTGACAGGGTTTCTTTTCTCCAACAAGAAATCTTTTTCAAAGTTAATATTTTACCGACTTTGATCTGACACGTTCACTTAACAACTTTCTTAAAGAACGGAATACAAACAAATCATCATAATCTGTAAACGGCTTTTTTTCTTCCCCCTTTTCACGATACGAGAACAAGTGCCTGTTACCATGACACCAATGGCGCAAAATAGTTTTTCATTTTTCAAATACACGCAATGTGAGTCACGGATTGTGTGATCAAAGGAAAGGTCTTTTAGACTCTGTGACATGATGCGATTCAATAAAGGTATAACACACAACTAATTTGCATTTTGTGTAATTTAGGGAGTAGCAAAAAAAAAAAAAACGGATACTACGAGTTTTAAAAGCGAATTAAGAATAATTAAATCTATTATTTAAGGTCAAACTTTGTCTAAATCGATAAGTAGTAACATATAACCATCATTAAAAAAGAAAAATATAATTACATATGCAGTTTATTTTTAAAAGATTTAAAACTATTTGTTTTGGTCAATTTCGACGCGATCCGCCATTTTGGCTGTTTTACAATGGTTTTAAGCGCTTGTTTACAATTTTAACGTAACATTTGGGATGGAAAATTTTTTACCAAAAATCAGGTAATTATCCGATTTTAATGAATTTTTCAGTATTGATTTAACAATTAATGAATTTTATAATGCATCGGTTATTTCATTTCAAAACTTTAATTCAGTATTTTTTCTATGAAAAATTAATATATAAAATTTATTTAAAATAAACATTTTCGGATTTTAAGTTTAAAATGTTATATTTTTAGATTCTAAAAATAAATATCTACTTAATGCAAACCTTATTTTTTCGAAAAAAAGTATACGTTTTGAAGAAAAACTCGATTGAAAATGTACCCCCCACTTTTTTAAGCAGAAAAAACATCGATGTATAATTTTTTCTTTTATAAAATAATAAAACAATTAAATAATTATCGAAATGAGTAAAAAACAAATCTCCAAAAAATAAATTATTTATTATTCTTTTACATTTTATTTTTCGATTTTCGGTACTTATTTTCTCATAGAAGCGCAACCGTAATTTTTTTTTGTTTCTATTCATAAGTTCGGTCTTTTATCTCATTATTTATACTGTAATTAGTACAATATAAGACCAACTTGAAAAACGTAAGTGGGGTCAAAATTAAGCCACCTGAAAAAAATGAGAAAGTTTTGAAATAAAATAAATAATGCATTATAAAGGTCATTCATTGATAAATAAAGGCTGAAAATTTCATTAAAATCCGATAATATCCTGATTTTTGGTAAATTATTTTCTGTAGGGGGGCTAAAGTCATTTTGTCAAAAACGCATATTAGGCTCATTTTGCCAGTCCCTAGATAATACACATCCCCCAGAGTTTCAGAATAGTAACCTCACAACTAGCTGCAGTTTAATGTCACACCCAGGAGACTGAGACTCTCAGCCTCCGCCTTCTCGAACATATGATAAAAACTGTCCAATCACCTAATAAAACTGTAATTAATTGTCACAAAATGTATATCAGCAAATATAGATTTGTGCCAGAAAAACTGGAGAAAAATGTGAAATAAAAATTAGAATAAAAATAAAAATGAAAATAAAAAAAAAGTAACAAATAATAATGATAAGGACAATAAGGTAAAGGAATAAAGCATAATGATTAAGATTAATAAAATCTCATAAAATAAAATAAGATAAATTAAATTAAAATAAGAAAAGAATTAAAATTAGAATAAAGAATTAGAATCTACTAAAACAGAATGAAATAAAATAAAATAAAAAGTAAAAAATAAAAAATAAAAAATAAAATAAAATTAACATAATATAAAATTAAAATTAAACTAAGAAGCAAATTAGGGGTGGGAGGTAGCTTGTGAAGGTAAAGAGTTAGAGAATAAACTAAGGATAAAGAATAAATTTAAGATTAATCTAAGATAAGAATTTAGTTTTGGATGATATAGGGTAGACTAGAACAAAATTGAATACAGTAAGAGGTAGTGGTATATTACTCCACAAATAATATAAAAAATATAAAAGTTAATATATAGAATAATAAAATAATATAGTAACGTTACAGATTAAAAATTAAAATTTAATAAGTGGGGACTAAAGGTGAAAAATAACATATAAAGTATAAAGTATAAGAAGTGAAAGACCGAATTTAATAATTAAAGGTTGTAGAGACTCACTATAGAAGTAAGGTTATAATTAAATCAAAGGTAGAAAGTCTCTTAGATTATATAAAAAAAGTTGCATGTTCAGATCACCTCAAGGTCACCAGTTATTGTAGTGGTCAGTGCTAGAGAGGATATTTAGTCATGTCCTCACTTACCATGGTCCAATATTAGCATTAGTATATCCAATGATACACTAACACTGAATAAATGGAGAGAAAGACAAGACAACCTCATGCACCACATATAAACATCTACCAATCTGTCAATCAAAAAAAAAAACATTTATAATATTTTGTTATTTAATGTTACATAATTATTGGATTCCTAATGCTTTTATAAGGTATTGTAGAAATCATAATGGCGATTAGTACAGCTGATGCCCTTGAGGGTGAGTGACGGCGCTTGACCTCATTCTGACCTTGCTTTCCGGGGATGGATCGTGAGAACCGGAAGGCAATAGAAGGCCCTCTTCCGGTTTAAGGAGCAAGCAACTCAGTTAGACAGTTAGCAGGTAGGATATCGAAGGGGTAAGTCGTGTTATACACGCGGTCCCTCAACTGCGCAGGTGTCTGGGTTGGGGATTTATAAATAAAGTAACATCAACGTAAATCGAAGTCTTGTGTTTATTACCAAAAACTAACAATGACACAGGGTTTCTGATAAGTAGTGATCCCTAACAGAAACCAGACCCGAAGTCCTCAATAGAAGACCAGACCTTAGAAGATATACCAGACCAAGATGTTAGAAGATAGAACCAAAGCCGGCCAGAAGAAATACGATCAGAGTAAGACGTAAAAAAGGTATATAACGTTATATGATTTGGTACAGTGAAAAGATCAGTATATAACATTTAATAGCTACTGGCAAAATGAGCCTAAATTGCGTTTATACAGAAAATAATAATGAATAAAATAACATATCTTCGTCATAAAATAACCCAACAAGTGTTGACCTGTCATAAAATTCAACTAAAAAAATTCAGTGTACGGATAGAAGTTGGTCTGGTATAAACATATACTAGATTTGGTGACTGGGTGGATGTGACCGGAAAGAAATCATCTCGCCATGTCCATTTTCTAAGACAGTAACCATTACACCACACACCATTTTTCCTTCTCCTAGACTGGTTACCTAGCCAAGGTTAAAGATCCAGTCTGCCCTACTATTTACGCATAGCTGAAAGGAGAGTAGTTGTATGCATACTTTTCCCAGGTGTATAAGCGCTATGAACAATGCAAACAGCCTCGTTCAGGATTTGAATTCTGGTTGACAACTCCATTTCCTATGACACTAATCAATTTTTTTACATAGGGATTTAAATGGAGCATCCTACGAGGATTCAACTCACGATTCAGTAATAATGAATCTGCGGGACTAACTAAAAAATCCCCCTCTACCCAGGCGACGCCGGGTAGCCACTGTTTGTATAATATAAACGATATAACTTGCAAGGTTCATGTTTTCTGTTGGAAACATGAGCTAAATATTTCAAATAGATTTCTTTATCATGTTACTTGTTTTTATTATTAAGTTTTATATTCAGCACATGCAGAGCTACCCAGCAATGCCCGGGATTCAAAAGATAAAAAATAAATTTCTTATCTATATTCATATATGAATTGATAAAAATTATTTTTCTATACATTTGTTTTACATTTTATTATTTACACATTTTTTTTTAAGTTGTTTATTTTCATCATTACATAGGTGTCATGCTCGAATGGGCATGTCCATGAAAATTTACATGGGCGTTTTACATTGGAAGAGGTACAATCACAAAAATTTACGGAGTCATTGTGCCAGAAAAAGCATGACCATATGAAGTTACATAAGTTGTAATATATTGTCTGATCGGTGCACCCAAGGACCGGGCTGAATAGGAAGTGTATGGGGGCCAAGTGCAGCCTGGAAACGAAAACAGGATGTGGCCCCGACCTGACCTTTTTGCACCTGAAAATGCAGGTGGATGTTTGTCATGATTTCAGTGCAGAAATCTGTAGGCGCAGCCCTTAGCCAATGAAAATAACCTACGTGGGCGAAGAGGCGTGTCTACAGAAAAAACTGCGTAGGTGTCACGAACAAGGAGGCGTGACACCGGGGGTCAGATTACAAATAAAAGAAGCCCGTTGAGATCGATTAGGCAGACGGCGATCAGGTTCAAGATAACTCCCGAAGGCTCCACATTGCGTAACCCTGCCCACGACTCTCAGCTGCACACAACCGGGGAAAATAAACATCTCTTATATTTTCCTAAAATACAAGTGTGTGTGTTTTTGCAGGTCCAGTGTGTAACAAAGTGTCCAAAATTTTGATCTAGACAGAGTCAGGCTGAAGGTTCAATCGAAGATGGGTCTCCTGTAGAACCCTGTATGTGTGGTGCACCTGAGCACTGTACGCATACATGTATATTATTACTGTACACTATTCATGTTCCTGACTTTAGTACATTATTCTATGTACTATACATAAGTCTTTGATGAGTTGTGGGGGCACTTGAGCACTGTACATATACATGTATATTATTACTGTATGCTATTCATGTTCCTAACATGAGTACATTATTCTATGTACTATACATGAGAGTTTGATGAGTTCTGGTGCACCTGAGCTCTGAACGGATACATGTATATTATTACTGTATGCTATTCATGTTCCTAACACGAGTACATTATTCTATGTACTATACATGAGACTTTGATGAGTTCTGGTGCACCTGAACACTGTACATATACATGTATATTATCATTGTATGTTATTCATGTTCCTAACATGAGTACATTATTCTATGTACTATACATGAGACTTTGATGAGTTGTGGTGCTCTTGAGCACTGTATGCAGACTCTTTCTTACTCTAAACATTCATCAAAATGAGGAATAATAATATAAAATTATATGTATATACAAGGTGTGTCAAAAAAGTATCGAGATTGAAGCTGTATTTATCAAGATAGGAATGAACAATAAATGTAAGGTTATTGTTTTTAGAATACAAAGTGTGTCAAAAAGTACAGATTTTAAAGCTGTATTTACCAAGATAGAAATGAAGAATGAATGGAACGTTTTTTCAGAATACAAGGTGTATCAAAAAGTACCGAAAATCTCAATCCTTTTTTGACACACTTTATACATACATACATACATACATACATATTGTTTGTGAACTGATTTGACATTTTTCTCCGACCCAAACACCACGGAGTTAATGAGCTCTGATGATGATTTTTGTAAAATCGAAATATTGATCAATATCAGCTATGATTATCATAAATTGTTTTCTCTTTAACAGCATTGTGTGATGTTTTCATTCCACCTTTTCATACTTATATATATATATATATATATATATATATATATATATATATATATATATATATACCAATTCCTCCATATGAGTAGGATGTAACAAAATAAGTGGAGTTTTAACAGGTTTGAATTCAGAGTTTTCCTTTTCCTATATTGTTTGCCAAACCAAGGTTAAAGAATCCAGTCTGCTTCTACTATTTACCCATAGATAGAGGGAGAATAGTTGGATTCATACTTTTTCCAAGGGTATTAATGCTATGTGAAATGCAAACAGTCTCATCCAGGATTCAAACTTATCTCATCATGCCCATTTCCTATGAAGGTAACCATTACACCACACGTTTCCTTAATATTTTTATATATGTGTTCATCATCTTTTATCAAAGTCCAGCTACAAGATACAAAACAAGCAGTATATGAAAGGGTTACAAAAATGGTAAAAGTCTTACTTGTCTCCCTACAGAGATATAGTCATAAAATCTGTATCTTTTCTCAGTTTGCCATTGTTTTTATTTGTTCCCTAATATATCTCTAACTGAATTGGACAGCAACAGATGTTGGCATCAACGACAAATATTATATTAATGCAAACAGTCTCGTCCAGGATTTGAACTCACCTCGATCTGTCCATTTCCTATAATGGTAACCATTACACCACGTTTCCGTTTATATATTCATCATCTTTTATCAAAGTCCAGCTACAGGATACAAAACAAGCAGTATAAGAAAGGGTTACAAAAATGGTAAAAGTCTTACTTGTCTCCCTACAGAGATATAGTCATAAAATCTGTTATAATAGTCATAAAATATACTCTAACTGAATTGGACAGCAATTTTCCTTGATATATATATAAGTGTTCATCATCTTTTATCAAAGTCCAGCTACAAGATACAAAACAAGCAGTATATGAAAGGGTTGCAAAAATGGTAAAAGTCTTACTTGTCTCCCTACAGAGATATAGTCATAAAATCTGTTATAATAGTCATAAAATATATCTCTAACTGAATTGGACAGCAACAGATTTTGGCATCAACAACAAACATTATATTAACTTTAACATCACATAAAATGCCAGAAGGAACTTCAAATGAACTTTCACTTCTACTATTTATTCTTAAATTATGTAAATAAATTCTTTGCTTACAGTAATAAACACCTTGGAGGTTTTATTTGTCTGTACAAATTTCTTAGACAATGTCACCGAGTCAAATTTTCTTACTTATGATAAACACTAAAAAAATAAATAAATATAGCCACCCCGACAAGACAATTATTAGATTATATACAGAGTGATTAAAAAAATATGTTTATACTTCAACGAGAGTACCTCTATGATTTGAATTATTTGTACTAGCAAATATATGCACCCTCCGGGTGCAAGTATTTAAGTTTTAATATAATAAAATATCATGTTAAATTAGAAAAGCCAAAGAAACTGAATAAGAATTCAGATAAAAATATTTGAACAGAGGGGGTATGATTTAAAAATAGAACAACTTTGAAACTAACTCTTCCATTTCCCTTACTCCCGTCTTTCATTGGTAAATTTTCCTAAATTAACTATTTAGTTGAAATAAGAAGTAAAGAATGAAATTACAGTTATTTATTCTTTTTAATGAATTTCTTTTAAGATTTATCCCGAGATTTTTGCTCATATTCATATAAAACCAAACAATTAGAAATCAATAATACTAAGCATATATTTATTAAAAATCAAAATTTTAGATCAATATGCAAATGCCCTTCCCATTTCACACTTAAACCGCTAATTTTCTTGTATATATAAATACAATTGCATGTTATTAGTATGTAGACCTGGTCAACACCGGCCTGGATCTTTACAAGTTAATAGCGTCGATCCAGGGGGCCATCCCCCAGGCAACACCTGCCCCTCGATTTAAAGGGGCAGGGCTGGGTTTATTGCCCAGTGCCTGAGGCGCCCCCCTTGAGGGGGAATGCCGACGGGATCGACGCAATTTTTTCACTGCCACTCCATGAGCTTCGGCTTGTGGGTGGCCCCACGTTAATAGGGACTTTGTGCTGACCGTACATGTGGGGTACGCGGTAAATATCATGTAGATATGGTCAACTGTCTTAATGATGTCGAAGAATTTTGTTAATAATTGAAGTTATAATAAAAATGAAATCATGGAGAATGTGATGTAATAACTAAGGAAATTGTGACTTGAAATAGTAATGTAGTTTCGGTTACAGACATAAAAACTCACAATCTCCATTATAATAAGATTATTGGACTATTGTTCTCATCTTTATTGATCTCTATGTTGTATACCTGTCTCGGTTTGCTTAAGATGATCCTAGAAGAGTGTGCCTTCTCGACCCTGCGCAGCTCCTAGTGATACCTTCCACCGGAGAAAAATATTTCCCTTACCCGGCATTCCCGTGGAATTGCGGGATTTTTAATTCTTTTCCTCCGAGCTCGTCCCATCTTCCAGACGTGATCCAGCTTTCTCTCGTGCACCCCCCTCTGAGAACAGGTAGGAAGACTACTAGGTTTTTCTTGTCCCCTTTTTGTATCATCTGCTACGTCCCTTCCATTCACTTTTCCAGTCCAAGACTTCGTCTGCCTCTTCACCCCATTTCGCTGGACTTTGAACACATATATATATATATCGCTATGTTCGCTCCTTCCATCCGCTGTTTAAATGACTTCCTCACTTAAAGGACTTGTAATACTATGCATTGGCATGCATATGTGCTGCACAGTAGGTGTGTTATATATATATAATTCTAGGTAGTTATGATACATAGGTAGTAAGTCAAACCACATATATGTATAAATATTGTGTGTGTTCTAGTGTAGATAATGGTTGAATATACATATATATAGATAGATAGATACATATGTGCGCATGTATACATACATGTGTGTGTATGCATATATGATGTGTAAGTAGGCGTAAAGTATGAATGGTCGGTCAAACAGGCCATAAAAGGTGAGATTAGGGTTAGAATAGATATGAAAGTGATAAAGGCCAGAAGCAGACAACATGTCTGGTCCTTTGGCACTTAATAGTTGACCAGTTGGTCATAAAAATCATGAGGGTGGTCTTTTAGACAAAGAACCCTTTCAAATCCCGCAGGGTTGATAAGATCTCGGAGGATGAGATTTCAACGAGATTTGATAGCGAGAATTGGGATTCTGGAAATTCAAAAAGTTTTAGTGAGTTAGTCTTGGACAGCGGAGAGAGCAGTTAGTTTTTGGACACGCAGAGAGGACAGGAGATGCCCACTAGAAGCTAGCATTAGAAGAGGTCTCCAAAAGGAATGGGGTGACCCCCTCTCGACAGACATAGGAGCAAATGAATTATAAGCTGATGGAGTGACTGGAGATAGCAGATGCAAGTTATATACCTCCCTGCCTTTTCTAATGTTCACCTGACTGATTTTGTCTTCGTTGTTTATTCTCTCTTTCTCTTGTAACACTTGTTTGTTTGTACACCCCTTTGGCGGGGGGCCCCTGCAAGATGTTTTGAGCACATATGCGCAACGTGGACAGGTCCTAGGGAACTGGTGGACGACACGGAATCATTGCTAGACGAGACAAGATAAACGGCCAGAAAGATGCAGTGAACGCAAGAGAGTTGCAGAAGTGTGCAAAGATCTCGCAGCCCGCCGGTGGGTGTTACAGACTTTCCTCTCTTAAAGACTTGCTTTCCTCGTTTAGCAGGCGATATTGTTTTCCCCTTTTTATGCTGAATGACATATTCCCAGTAAAGACTGCCTGAACTTCTAACTCCTTACCCTGTTTGATATATCGTTGTATATGCCTGCTACTCCTTGTATTGTGAACTGTTAGCCTTCTTAACACTGACTCGTCAGTTCTCTTACCACTGTTTTCCCATTGTTTGCCTTTTCCCGTGAATGTTTTCCTTCATTAATTATCACCTGTTGTATCCTTGTATTTGTTACTTTGTCTCTGTAAACCTGTTCTTTCATCTTTCAGTTTCCTACGCTTTCTAGCGAAGTCAATAAAGAAAAAACTAATTGAACCACGGTTTTTGTTGTACTTGCTTGGGAGCGTTAAACTACGTGAAACGAAAAGCCGCACTCTTACACTTTGGACAAGTTATCGTGCGGTGAAGTAGAAGTCACGATAATACCCTTTCTTAAATTCTTATCTCTGGTCGTATTTTCTTCTGGCCGGCTTTGGTTCTATCTTCTAACATCTCAACTTGGTCTGGTCTAGCGTCTCGGATCTCCTAAGGTCTGGTTTTCTATTGCTATGTTCCGGCTGGCTGGTCATCCTGGATTCATTTCTTAGTCTTGTTACCAAGACATTCATCAACCACAAGAACATATTAATTATACTACTTTTATTTTCTTAACTATACATTTCATGTAACTAAATATCTGACTAACATAGCGCGCGTGAGTTCCAGTTTTAGGCAGGAGCTAAAATGGTCGACTTCTCTGCCTGACGTCTAACTGAAAACTGGGACCGAACAGGTCCCACGTGACTTCACGTATTTTGGCGGGCTTCTGTAATTTTCCAGTGAAGGACCCGGCCATGGTATGAAAAGGGTCATCCCCTCAGAATTACAGGGGACCGACAATAATCTTATGCAACCGCATAGATTATGTAACAGCTACACATTTTGGCCGATGTGTCGTCTGGCCTTCTTCAGGTATTTATTGTTGGACTGAAGAATAAGTTCAAATTACCGTCGAACTGGGAAGACAAGGTAGCATGCGATTGTAACTCAATACAAACTCGAAATGCCACAAAGTCCACTGCAAAATGACAAAGTATATATAAGACTCCACAGTGTCATTCAAATCAAGCAGTCAAGCAACCAATCAGAACTCAAGGAATGGAATCACCCAAATCCCCCAGATTCATGAATGGATCATTCTTGATTCCTATTTATACTAGCTGTCTTGGACACTGCTGGAGTTCTACTTAGCGGCTGTTATTAAAACCAACAGTAGGCTAACTGACTTCAATATTAGGGAACCATCTCAAACTCAGGAACCCCCTCCTTGAACTTGGGAAGCTTGTCAAATTTGGAAGCCTTTATGTTATAATCAGGAATTTTCACGGTACCTAACCCTTTATTCAATCCATGGCGGGAGACCCTTCTCATTCCGCTAACCATGACTGAGTACAAGAGTTAAGCTGCATTATTATAATTATTCTATGATTATGACAAGAAGTTTCCCGAGTATTTGCTTTATAGTCAAAATCATTAATACATAGAATAAAGAACAACTCTGTATTGTATATACTCAGAAATTAAGTATGCAACATTAAACAGCTCACATTGTTAAAACAAAATTTAATAAATACATGCCCAGTATTATTGATTTATAGTTTGTGTTGTTTTAATATATATCTAAAGTTATCTAACCCATAGAGTTTTACAAGAAAATTATTTACAAACAAGAAATAATCACATAATGTTCTTCTACATTAAATTTCACATTTCATTATACATGCCCAGTATTATTTATTTATAGTTTGTGTTGTTTTAATATATATTTAAAGTTATCTAATATATAGAGTTTTACAAGAAAATTATTTACAAACAATAAATAATCACATAATGTTCTTCTACATTAAATTTCAATATTTCCTTATATGATGAAAAAAAAAGTCTGTTGTAAATTTTTGTTTTATGACAAGTGATAATCAAAACAAAACTTTAAACATTTGAATCGATTTGAATTTAACTGTTAGAAACTTGGTTTATTATATTATTTATTAATATCTATCTAGCTATCTATCTATATACATACATATATAAAGGTTATTTCCTAGTTGAGTAACATGATATTACAGGGGACCCAGAAAAAAACAGAACCCAAATTATTTATTTTCCCATTAAACTAACCCTAAACCCCAACCCTAACTCTAACCCTAAACCCTAACCCTACCCCCTAGTTGAGTAACATAATATTACAAGGTGACCCAGAACCCACAAATTTTGTAATAAAACTGTTAATTTTAATTTTAATTTTTTTTTAAAGTTTAAGTCCAACAAGGGTTAATGTTAGGGTTAGGTTTGGGGTTTAGGGTTAGTTTCATGGGAAAATATTGGATATATTACAAAGAAAACATATCTATTTGAATTTTAACAGACAGCAAAACTATTTTTTATGTTTATTATTTATTAAAATAGAAGATTTCAAAGATCTATTTAATTTTTTATATGAAAGTGTGTGGCAAAAATTAATTTTTACACAGGATGGATGGCATGTTTTTTTTTTGCTAGTATTTCTAATTGAGTCACCCCACTGGAGAGCATCTGTTCACGCATTCATTTTAAGGTTCTCTTTGGTTGCTTGCTAAGTTATGTCAAGACTGCACAACCAATTCTTGAATGGTGAGATAAACTCGAGACAGATCCTCAACTGTACAAGATATTCATATTTCCAATTGAGTCACCCTGTTACATAGCGTCAAATTCAAGTTGTAGTAGTAGTTGTTAGTAGTATTAATAGTCGTTAATTCAGAAGCAACATACACAAGTCGTATAGTCACAAAGGGGTTGTTTATTCCTTTCTAGGCTCATGGCTTCTTTTTCAGAGAGAGAGAGAGAGAGAGAGAGAGAGAGAGAGAGAGAGAGAAGAGAGAGAGAGAGAGAGAGAGAGAGAGGGGGGTAAGGTCAAATTATTCTATTGTAAATCCTGTTTGGTAATACTATACAAAACCCATAACTCACACGGGGGAAGCCAGGATGCCCCGTCTGCCTCTTACAAAGGCCCAGCCAAAAAAAGCGATTTTTCTCTTCTTCTGTTTTTCATCCTGGGGTGGAAGGGTCAATCCCTTCCTCTTCTAGTCAAAACCCGGAACTTCAGTTTTTATTTTTAAATCTAGTTCCGGGCTCATTTGTTGGTCAATTACTAGCACTCTGTTGACTATTTACCCTTCTAAACTTTCAACTTTGTTCTTATTTATTTTTCTTCTCTTTCTCCAGAAATCCGAAATTCTGTTTTCTTTTCAATCCTCAAATTCCCATAATAATTACGCTACACTAAACTTTCAACTTTGTTCTTATTTATTTTCTTCTCTTTCTCCAGAAATCCGAAATTCTGTTTTCTTTTCATCCTCAAATTCCCATAATAATTACGCTACACTAAACTTTGTTCTTATTCATTTTCTTCTCTTTCTCCAGAAATCCGAAATTCTGTTTCTTTTCAATCCTCAAATTCCATAATAATTACGCTACACTAAACTTTAACCTTTGTTCTTATTCATTTTTCTTCTCTTTCTCCAGAAATCCGAAATTCTGTTTTCTTTTCAATCCTCAAATTACCCATAATAATTACGCTACACTAAACTTTAACCTTTGTTCTTATTCATTTTTCTTCTCTTTCTCCAGAAATCCGAAATTCTGTTTTCTTTTCAATCCTCAAATTCCCCATAATAATTACGCTACACTAAACTTTAACCTTTGTTCTATTCATTTTTCTTCTCTTTCTCCAGAAATCCGAAATTCTGTTTTCTTTTCAATCCTCAAATTCCATAATAATTACGCTACACTAAACTTTAACCTTTGTTCTTATTCATTTTTCTTCTCTTTCTCCAGAAATTCGAAATTCTGTTTCTTTTCAATCCTCAAATTCCCATAATAATTACGCTACACTAAACTTTAACCTTGTTCTTATTCATTTTTCTCTTTCTCCAGAAATCCGAAATTCTGTTTTCTTTTCAATCCTCAAATTCCCATAATTACGAACTTTAACCTTTGGAATCCGAAATTTCAATCCTCAAATTATAATTACGCTACACTAAACTTTAACCTTTGTTCTTATTCATTTTTCTTCTCTTTCTCCAGAAATCTGAAATTCTGTTTTCTTTTCAATCCTCAAATTCCATAATAATTACGCTACACTAAACTTTAACCTTTGTTCTTATTCATTTTCTTCTCTTTCTCCAGAAATTCGAAATTCTGTTTTCTTTTCAATCCTCAAATTCCCATAATAATTACGCTACACTAAACTTTAACCTTTGTTCTTATTCATTTTTTCTTCTCTTTCTCCAGAAAATCCGAAATTCTGTTTCTTTTTCAATCCTCAAATTCCCATAATAATTACGCTACACTAAACTTTAACCTTTGTTCTTATTCTTTTTCTTTCTCTTCTCCAGAAATCCGAAATTCTGTTTTCTTTTCAATCCTCAAATTCCCATAATAATTACGCTACACTAAACTTTAACCTTTGTTCTTATTCATTTTTCTTCTCTTTCTCCAGAAATCCGAAATTCTGTTTTCTTTTCAATCCTCAAACTCCCATAATAATTACGCTACACTAAACTTTAACCTTTGTTCTTATTATTTTTCTTCTCTTTCTCCAGAAATCCGAAATTCTGTTTCTTTTCAATCCTCAAATTCCCATAATAATTACGCTACACTAAACTTTAACCTTGTTCTTATTTATTTTTCTCTTTCTCCAGAAATCCGAAATTCTGTTTTCTTTTCAATCCTCAAATTCCCCATAATATTACGCTACACTAAACTTTAACCTTTGTTCTTATTTATTTTCTTCTCTTCTCCAGAAATCCGAAATTCTGTTTTCTTTTCAATCCTCAAATTCCCATAATAATTACGCTACACTAAACTTTAACCTTTGTTCTTATTCATTTTTCTTCTCTTTCTCCAGAAATCCGAAATTCTGTTTTCTTTTCAATCCTCAAATTCCCATAATAATTACGCTACACTAAACTTTAACCTTTGTTCTTATTCATTTTTCTTCTCTTCTCCAGAAATCCGAAATTCTTTCTTTTCAATCCTCAAATTCCCATAATAATTACGCTACACTAAACTTTAACCTTTGTTCTTATTCATTTTTCTTCTCTTTCTCCAGAATCCGAAATTCTGTTTTCTTTTCAATCCTCAAACTCCCATAATATTACGCTACACTAAACTTAACCTTTGTTCTTATTATTTTTCTTCTCTTTCTCCAGAAATCCGAAATTCTGTTTCTTTTTCAATCCTCAAATTCCCATAATAATTACGCTACACTAAACTTAACCTTTGTTCTTATTCATTTTTCTTCTCTTTCTCCAGAAATCCGAAATCTGTTTTCTTTTCAATCCTCAAATTCCATAATAATTACGCTACACTAAACTTTAACCTTTGTTCTTATTCATTTTTCTTCTCTTTCTCAGAAATCCGAAATTCTGTTTTCTTTTCAATCCTCAAACTCCCATAATAATTACGCTACACTAAACTTTAACCTTTGTTCTTATTATTTTTCTTCTCTTTCTCCAGAAATCCGAATTCTGTTTTCTTTTCAATCCTCAAATTCCCATAATAATTACGCTACACTAAACTTTAACCTTTGTTCTTATTTATTTTTCTTCTTTTCTCCAGAAATCCGAAATTCTGTTTTCTTTCAATCCTCAAATTCCCATAATAATTACGCTACACTAAACTTTAACCTTTGTTCTTATTTATTTTTCTTCTCTTTCTCCAGAAATCCGAAATTCTGTTTTCTTTTCAATCCTCAAATTCCCATAATAATTACGCTACACTAAACTTTAACCTTTGTTCTTATTATTTTTCTTCTCTTTCTCCAGAAATCCGAAATTCTGTTTTCTTTTCAATCCTCAAATTCCATAATAATTACGCTACACTAAACTTAACCTTTGTTCTTATTCATTTTCTTCTCTTTCTCCAGAAATCCGAAATTCTGTTTTCTTTCAATCCTCAAATTCCCATAATAATTACGCTACACTAAACTTTAACCTTTGTTCTTATTCATTTTTCTTTCTCTTCTCCAGAAATCCGAAATTCTGTTTTCTTTTCAATCCTCAAATTCCCATAATAATTACGCTACACTAAACTTTAACCTTTGTTCTTATTTATTTTTCTTCTCTTTCTCCAGAA
The DNA here is from genome assembly GCA_023376005.1 of Doryteuthis pealeii. Classification (NCBI taxonomy): domain Eukaryota; kingdom Metazoa; phylum Mollusca; class Cephalopoda; order Myopsida; family Loliginidae; genus Doryteuthis; species Doryteuthis pealeii. Next base: position 74,628,898 of record CM042166.1, read on the forward strand.
ATCCGAAATTCTGTTTTCTTTTCAATCCTCAAATTCCCATAATAATTACGCTACACTAAACTTAACCTTTGTTCTTATTCATTTTTCTTCTCTTTCTCCAGAAATCCGAAATTCTGTTTTCTTTTCAATCCTCAAATTCCCATAATAATTACGCTACACACTCCACAGAGAGCATCCGTTCACGCATTCATTTCAAAGGTTTCTTTTTGATTTGTTACCAGTTACATCATGGCTGCACAACCTATTCTTGAGAATGGCGAGATAAACTCGAGACAGATCCTCAGCTGCACAGAATAAACATAATTAAGATATTCCCCCATATTTCTACACAAGATAAATTGTCAGAATGATTTCACTGGGGTACAGCGCTTATAGAAGGCAATTATTTTTTTTTTGTCTGGTTTTTTTTGTTGTTTTTTTTGCATGCACAATAAAAAAAAAAATGTTTAATACTTAATAACAATTTCTTGTGTGCAGACAAGTAAACATTGCTCGTTTTTTTTTTCTTGAGACTTCAATTGGTTGCCGTGAAGATTGAATATCAGTCTCCATTTCACGCAAATTTATTTCTTATCTCCCTTGCCATAAGACTCAATCTGCTTCCTCGTTTTACAAAAAAAAAATAAATAAAAAAATAAAAAACAGATACAAATAAAAATAGCAATTACTTTAAAAAGGAAGATAAAGAAAGAGAAGATAGCTTTATGACGTTGGCTTGTTCTTCTTAACATAATACATAAATATCTACCTCTTTCTCTCCCCTCTCTCTCTCTCTCTCTCTCTCTCTCTCTCTCTCTATATATATATATATATATATATATATATATACAACCATCTTATTATAATGGAGATTGTGTGTTTTTCTGTCTGTAACCGAAACTATATTACTACTCAAGTCACAATTCCCTTCGTTATTAACATCACATTCTCCATGATTTTATTTTTTAACTAAACCTCAATTATTAATAAAATTGCTTCACCTTTTTATTAGTGTTGTCCATATCTACATACTGTATTTTCCACGTACCCCACTTGTACGGGTCAGGCACAAAGTCCATATTAACGTGGGACCACCCACAAGCCGAAGCTCATGGAGTGGCAGGTGAAAAATTGCGTCGATCCCGTCGGCATTCCCCCTCAAGGGGGGCGCCTCAGGCACTGGGCAATAAACCCAGCCCTGCCCCTTTAAATCGAGGGGGCAGGTGTTGCCCCTGGGATCGACGCCTATTAATTATAAGTCCAGGGCCGAAGCCACTGTTGACCATATCTACTGTATTTACCGCGTACCCACTTGTACGGGTCAGGCACAAAGTCCCTATTAACGTGGGACCACCCACCCCGAAGATCGTGGAGTGGCAGGTGGAAAATTGCGTCGATCCCGTCGGCATTCCCCTCAAGGGGGGCGCCTCAGGCACTGGGCAATAAACCCAGCCCTGCCCTTTAAATCGAGGGGGCAGGTGTTGCCTGGGGGATGGCCCCCTGGGATCGACGCTATTAACTCGTAAAGATCCAGGGCCGAAGCCACTGGACCCCCGGCGTGGCCAGGCTACATACAAACAACATGCAATTGTATTTATATATACAAAAAATAGCGGTTTACAGTGTGAATGGGAAGGCTAATTTGCATATTGATATTAAAAACGTGATTTTATTAAATATGTGCTTAGTATTATTGATTTCTAATTGTTTGGTTTTATTTTAATGAATATAAGCAAAAATCTCTTCAATGAATCTTAAATGAAATCCATTAACAAGAAAAAATAACTGTCATTTTATTCTTTATTTCCTAATTTAACTAAATAGTTAAATAAGTAAAATTCAGCAATGAAAGACGGGAGTAATGGAAGAGTAAGTTTAATTTCTATTTTTCTATTATACCCCCACTCTGTAACATATCTTTTTATCTGCCTTCTTATTAGACTTTCTAATTTAATACGATATTTCATTACTTTAAAACTTAAATACTTGCACCCGGAGGGTGCATATATTTGCTAGTTATAATAAGAAAGTTACAAAAATACACACTACCTATCAAATATCGGACATATTCTGCTAAAATAATAATTCAATGCCTGAAGAAGACAACAGATCAGAAACACGTGTCGCATTCATATGTAAGTTAATAAAAATAAAAAAAAAACAACATTTTTGCAATTCTTCTTTTTTATAAAATATCTATTTTTCTCCCGTTGGACCCATAAAGAACACTTTATATATATATATATATATATATATATATATATATATATATATATATATATTATGTGTGTGTGTGTGTGTGTGTGTGTGTGTGAAGAGAAAAATGGAAGTGAATCCGACGGTATGTAATATAGTGAAAAATTTGAAAAACACACAGGTTCAAATAAAATGAGTGATATTTATTCAACCAATGCTGCAGTGTTTCAATCTGTTTAGTAGATCTTCTTCAGGGCTTTTGTTGATATAAGGAAAAGTAAAATTTATCACAGAATAATAAGGAGACTGTGATAATTTTTTGTTGATCAGTTTGTTTAAAAATGTTTTGAATGGAAAATTAGCGCTCTTAGAAATGTTCGAAATTTATGAACGATGGGTATATATTATATATATATATATATATATATATATATATATATATATATATATATATACTAGTCATCCACAGACACGTGTTTCGAAGTTTACTTCTCATCAGTGCAGTTTGATTTTTTAACTGCTACCTCTAGCCGGGTGCGAAACTAGACAGAATTTTCATCCGTCAAGTTCCTTACCCTCGCGGCCATCGGGAACTGTCAGCCTGGGGTGAACAATTAATTGATTAATTTACAGGGTGTATGTTTTTACAATCACCAGAGAACTCCAGTCTGTAAACAACAGGCGAGTATTTGCTTTTACGCTAAACGGTGAACGGTGAACTAATGTCTCCCCCTACAGTGCACTACCATGAAATTTGGGAGCATATATAGTCATCCTGTTTTGACGTATCACGTCTCATCAGTGCAGGTAGACATGAAGGTTATTTCAGGCTGGGATCAACTGAATTGTCTTCAGTCAGAGTTCTTATCTCCATCTACATGACCTAATTTGAGAAAGAGAATTTACTGATATAAACATATCAGGTGGCTTAGAGTGCTCAATCCGTTTTTTAGGAGAGCTATGCAATTTAGCATAATTAGCGGCCACCAGAAAATTCCATTTTCAGAGACCTCAACCCACCAGAGGTGGGCAGCATATATATATATATATATATATATATATATATATATATATATATATATTTATGGCGGCCTAATGTCGGTATCAGCCAAGACAGCGAGGGAGTCTATCCCCTTTTCATTAGCGCTAGACTAAGGAGATTATTTTAGCGTCTGAGGTGGAGCGCCACACCTACCATCAGCTCCTCACTTTACCACACAGATCCCTGTGCTTACTCATATGCTGAGTTGGCGAGGGCCGGTATCGAACTAGGAACCTTGTGGTTTCTAGCCGAACGCTCTACCGACTGAGCTAATGCAAAAACCCATAAATACCTTTCTTTAACATCATATTCTATCCGTTTATTTATTTATAGCTGTTGTTAGTAAGTAAGAGACATCTTTTTTTTTTGTAATCTTTCGCAAGCCCTATGCAATATTCTAACCAAACTTACACATATATAAAATATAAAAAGATAAATTGAATTTGATATAATAAGTAAATAAACAAATAAATATAATAATAATATTGATAATATATTAATATTAATAATAATACTAATAATAATAATAATAATATAATAAATGATTAAATTGATTTATATTACATCCAACACGAAATATTATACATCACCATAGCCACCAAACACAAATACGCTCTTTCATACGCACATACACACGTGCAATCCCGCGCTAGGATACAGTCTTAACATCACACGCATTTTCATGACAACATACGCACACATACAAAAAAAAAAAAAACAACGCATTCACGTAAACATGCAACACGAGAATACAATTATATAAAAAATACCATCATTTTCCAAAAAAAAAAAGACCCATAACACCTTTTGTTAAGCAACCAGTCTAGGAAAAAACTCTGAATTCAAACCAGCTGTACCCTACTTAAAATTGACTGTATCGCATCCTGTTCATGGTGAAGTGGTTGGGTAAGTATATACAATGAGTTTTGAAACGAGTCTATTCTAATAAAAAGGCCCATAAACACCTTCACTATTTATTAATAGCCGTTGTTTGTAAGAGACAGTTTTTTTTGTAATCTTTTGCAAACCCTATGCAATATTTAACCAATCTTACACGTAAACAAGCTCCAAATAATTAATGTTTCTGGAGTTCACATGATGAATTTGATCTTTCAGCTTTTGGCATAAATTTTCAATTGGATTCCAGCCAGGTGATTAATTAGACGTACACTATTCTGATAAACCTTTTCAGAGTTTCTTTTGCTGTACGCTTCAGGTGTACAAGGCTACGGAGTGGAGGCAATCATGGTGCAATGGTTATCATGATAAGAAATGGACACGGTAACCTGAGTTCAAATCCTGGATGAAGCTGTTTGCATTTCACATAGTGCTAATACTTTTGGGAAAGATATAAATTGAAGTGTTCTCCCAGCTATGGGTAAATAGTAGGACAGACTGGGCCCTTTAATATTGGCATGGCAACAAGTCTGGGAGAAGGAAAACTTTGAATTCAAAACCTGTTAAACACTGCTTCAGAAATTGACCTTATGCCAATCCTACTCATGTGGAGGAGTTGGTATATATATATATATATATATATATATATATATATATATATATATATATATATATATATATATATATAGAGTAAGTAAATAAACAATGTGTTTATTTGATATGGCTTTTAGCTGACAATTTTTATATATACTAGCAAATATATGCACCCTCCGGGTGCAAGTATTTAAGTTTTAACATAATAAAATATCAAGTTAAATTAGAAAGGCTAATGAAACTGAATAAGAATGTAGATAAAAAGATTTGGAACAGAGGGGGTATAATCGAAAAATAGAACAACATTGAAACTAACTCTTCCATCATTTTCCATTACTCCCGTCTTTCATTGGTAAATTTTCATAATTTAACTATTTAGTTAAAATAGGAAGTAAAGAATAATATTATAGTTATTTTTTCTTGTTAATGGATTTCTTTTAAGATTTATCCCCAAGATTTTTGCTCATATTCATTAAGATAAAACCAAACAATTAGAAATCAATAATACTAAGAATATATTTATTAAAATCAAATTTTAAAGATTAATATGCAAATTACCCTTCCCGTTCACACTGTAAATCTCTATTTTGTTGTATATATACAATTGCATGTTATCAGTTTGTAGATATGGTCAACAGCCTTAATGGTGTAAAACAATTTTATTAATAATTGAGGTTTAAATAAAAATAAAATCATGGAGAATGTGATGTAAATAACAAAGGGAATTGTGACTTGTATAGTGATATAGTTTCGGTTACAGATAGACAAACACACAATCTCCATTATAAGAAGATATATAATATATATATATATATATATATATATATATATATATATATATATATATATATATATATATATATATATATATATATATATATATATATATATATATATATATATATATATATATATATATATATATATATATATATATATATATATATATATATATATATATTATTATACTAAATTTGGGTGAATCAACTTTTGTCTCCTAAAGGCTTTTTTACTGTTTAGTTTAATGACACAAAAGTTATACTAAATTATTCATTACTTTTAGGTTCGAGTTATGTTTGAAAAAAATTCCATTTTAATTGCTGATAGTTTGTACTTAATTTGCAATTAAGTAAAAAACTGACCTGTCACTTTACTTTACATTCTGCCTATCACTTTCTCCCTATGTATCACTTGATTATCTCCTTGTTATATATGTTAGTTTCTCAGGGAGAGTAAAGAGAAGAAGAGATGGGAGAATTTGAAATGTATTTTATATTAAATGTCATAAGCAGCAACCCATAACTTAAATTTTGTTTCTTCCCTTTCTTAGAAATCTTACAAAATGATTTTAATGTTTGGTCTGGCAATGTATATTTTATTTTTCAATTTAATTGGTTTTGCAAACTCACTTTTCCTTAATCCCAGTTATCTACCCAGAGCTCAATGGGTGACTCAACAGGTCACATTTTGTCTAATATATATATATATATATATATATATAATATATATTATATATATATACAAGACTTAGAGTAGCATAGACATGAAGTCAATGATACCGTTGATTTCATGTCCATGCTACCTTAAATTAAATGTAAATAATTTATCTACAATATTTAGCACTATTTAATTATAAATATAGCCTTCTATTTTTTTTAAATACTCATCATTACTGGCTGTGAATTTTCACTAGAATAAGAACTTGCATGTGCCACCTCTGTGATAACGTAGTTAAATATCGGATCAGAGTGTTGTATCTGTACCCATAAATAATACCACTAAAAACTTGGCCCACCACTAACTCACTAAATGAACTAGTGATAAACACACACACACACACACACACACACACACACACACACACACACATATAAATTTTATAATGATGAGGCATAATAGGCCGAAATGTACATACAGAGATTGACTTTTTCTCGATTTGTTTACACCTTACATTTGAACAGATATATTCGCCTAATTCATTAATTATCAACTAATTAATTTTCAAATTAGGTATGACTTCAATTAAGCACACATTCTCCCAAAAATTGTCGGCTATCGACATATCAAACAAACTGTTTACGTACTCTCATATAAATATATATATATATATATATATATATATATATATATATATATATATATATATATATTACGTGCATAGGTTATGGTTAGCTAAAAGTAATAGTATTTCGTAGAGAAAAGCAAAAGAGAATCTGGTATCAAATTACCGTCGATTTAATAGGCCGTGTGATAATTTGATATATTATTTCAAGAAAAAAGTTGGTGCAGTGACCTATTGTTGGTATTAGCCAGACAGTCAGGGAGTCTATCCCCTTTTTGCTAGAACTAGGACAGGGAAATTGTTTTGTGTTTTGCTGAGATGGAGTGTCAGAAAGCCGGACAGCAAGAGAGTCTATATCCTTTTCGTTACTGCTAGACCAGGACGATTGTCTTTTTTGCTGAGGTGGAGTGCCACACTTTCCGTCAGCTCCCCTCTTTACAGCACAGATCAGATTACCCAATATGTGGTACTAAAGCACTAAGTTGGTGGGGATCAATATCTAAACAGGGACCTTGCTATACCACCGGAAATTTGATCTCTCAGTGACCGAAAGATACATTCCTATGTACTTAATAGTTTAAAAACACCAGTCCCCGCATCAGCTGACAGTGGGTGAGGGGATAAGATATCGGACTACCATGCGGTCAGTCTGAGTTCGACTCTACCCAAGGATAGTTGTATCTAGCCACACTGAAGAGGCATGAAATGCCGAAACACGTGTCTGTGGATGACTTATTAATATATAATATATATATTATATATATATATATATATAATATATTTACCAACCGTTCTGCACGAACAGGATGTGACACAAAGTCAATTCTTTAAGCGGAGTTTAACAGAGTTTTCCTTCTCCTAGACTGGTTACCTAGCCAAAATTAAAGAGCCCAGTCTGCCCTACTATTTACCCATAGCTGGAGGGAGAGTAGTTGGATTCATACCTTTCCAAGGGTATTAATGCTAAGTGAAATACAATTACCATGTCGAGGATTTGAACTCAGGGTGACGAGTCCATTTCCCATGACTTTACCCATTGCATCACGCGCTTCCTATATATATATATATAATATATAATATATATATATATATATATATATATATATATATATATATATATATATATATATATATATATATATATATATATATATATATATGTACACTTCTGAACCATTTGTGTGCTCATAACTAAATTTTGTAGAAAAGGCCTTCTTCTGTGAACAAGTGGTAATCACTATATATATATATATATATATATTATATATATATATATATATATATAAAATAAGTGTATTTTGGCAGCATTTTTTCTCTTATACAAGTTTTGTTTGAACTGTACGGACAATTCTTGTCGGACAAGATTTTGTTTGATCCTTTCTAATTTTCGGGCCATCTTTCTGGTGTCGGGGTGGAACTGGTGTAACAGTCCATCAAAGGTTTCAAAACGAGCGCTTTCGGCAATACAGTTTGCCATCATCAGGTAGGAAACGATGGTATGGTTTTCGTGTCTCGTTTTTAACGAGAACGAGTAGTAGCAAGGAATTAGAAGTGGGAGGTAATAACCATTGGTAGTGGGAGGTTGTAGGAATGGTAGTATTTCATGTGAGCGATACAGTAGTGATTTTTTTGTGGGAGGGGGGAACAAGTTGTGAGAATCACGCAGATTAACATTACACTTATCTGATTCCAGCTCCATTAATCAACACCTTAAAACACATTCATGACCCCCCCTCTACCTACTGCAAAATTCTAACCGAAAATACACGCACACTACATAAAGAAAAAAACAAACAAAAACTTCAAATAATCGAAGCGTTATATATCAAACAAAAAAAAACTACCTTAAACAAAATAAACTTTGAAATAAGTCAACATGTTCTCAAATGCTTATAATTTCCCACCTATCCTCCTTCCACTATACCCCTCCCCTTCTCACAACTTGTCCCACAAAAAAATTTCTACTGCATCGCCCGCTCGAACCACTACCATTCCTACAACCTCCCACTACCAATGGTTATTACCTCCCACTTCTAATTCCTTGCTACTACTCGTTCTCGTTAAAAACGAGACACGAAACCATACCATCGTTTCCTACCTGATGATGGCAAACTGTATTGCCGAAAACGCTCGTTTTGAAACCTTTGATGGACTGTTACACCAGTTACACCCCGAAACTAAAAAGATGGCCCGAAAATTAGAAAGGATCAACCAAAAACTTGTCCGACAAGAATTGTCTGTACAGTTCAACAAAACGTGTGTATATATATATATATATATATATATATATATATATATATATATATATATATATATACCATGTCTGAATTTTGAATATATTAACCTATATTCCTAGGAATATTTTATATTCCTATATCGGTAGAATTTTTATAGTGTCCAAATACATTTTCCATTGTCACTTTTGTGTTTTGTTTATTAATACAATTTTGTATAATTTATAAAATCATCATATATTTTTCTAGGAAAAATATAATAATGTTTATTGGAACCAATATATACATATATATGTATATATATCTTTGCTTTAGTTTGTCTGAAAATTTGAATATTTTAAGTGTTGTTAAGAAAAAACATATTTCTTTCTCGAATATTGGAACTTTTATTGAATACATTTTAACTTTCTCAGAAAGGTGATTTATTACCAGAGACTTCTTTGTGAAATCAAGTAAAAAATGGTATTTCTCTAAAGGGACATTTCTTAGTGAAATCAAATAAAAAATGGTATTTCACTCCAGGGACATCAAACTCTTTTAAGGAGGGATATGTATGATTTTGTAAGTGAATACAAAATACTTAACAACAAACTGTTAAGTATTTTGTTTATCGAGTATTATGATTGGTTGGATTCTATGGTATGTCAACACTTGTAGGGTTATTTAATGCCAGAAATGCTTTGTTCCATTCATTCTTGTCTGGTATTCAATATTTTTTCAAAAATCAATTTTTTTAAAACTGATCTTTTAAAACTCAGAGGTAGTAACTGCAAAGATCCCATTTCATAGATCAAAAAATGATTTTGTAAAAATGTGTTTTGAATCAACTACAGCAGCAAAAATTAGAGTGGCCAGTTTTACTTCAGAAAATATGGCTTGTCTCTACAAGACATGTTCACTTAGTAAAATTAGTTCAATTACATCGGGGAACAATTTTGGGGAACAATTTCTGTTGGAGTTTGAATTTTCATTTGGTGTACACAAATATTGGCATGCAGATTTCAAAACTGCAGTCAGTTTTCTTCTATAACGTCAGGCTTTTTCTCTACAGCTTACTCCCCAAATAAGAACAATTGTATCGTTTGTCTGTCAAGTAATAGGACTGGTCAACTGATTTCGTTGATTATTTTATTGAAAGGGAAGGAGAATCTTTCAGATTTGGTGACTTTATAAAGAAAAGTAACACAGCGGCAGTACTCCTAGGTTTGAATGGAGTTAACCGCAAATGTGGCAGACAGGTAAGAGTTAGAGAAGTAAAACGAACGACAAGATATGAATAAAAGACTGTATTAGATATAAACTTGCAAACTTTAGTCTCGTTTGCGATCAAATATATAATATGTATATAATATGTATGCAATATGTATATAATATTTATATAAATGTCACTTAGCTGTTTATCCTGGGATATGGGGTATTAACGGAGCCCCTTGCTACGGCCTTCTGTTTATAACTCGGATATAGATGGACTTCTGTTTGCGTCCGACTCCGGTTCTGTTGTAGTATAGTAGGAGCGACCTTTTGTACGGTCCGATCCCTTCGTTGCTGGTGCAGAAGAGGTGGAATGAGTCTGCACTTTGGATTTGGTGCCAATGTATGCTGGCTCATGATTGGTTGGTTTGAAACAGAGGCTCGCAGACAAGGGACGATAACCCATACCCCAGAATTCTTAATAACTTACGGTAGTTGTAGCTCTTAATATCCCGGGTATGACGTTATATCTCTATCTGATGGTGAGTTTCTGGTTCAGTTGCTCTGGGGAATGTGAAGTACTCCTTATCTCCATTACTCCCAGGTCCACTCTGTCTCCGAGTGAGAGTACCTGCTAGGGTCCCAACTACGGGTTAAATAGAACGAAATTAGTTTAAAAATGTGCTTTAAAAATTGATTCTAAAAAAATTGTGTTCTCATGAAGAATGAATAAAGTACAAATCCGCGACCCAATGAATTGACATGTTGTAAAACCCAACCAACCAGCTAACCAACAAACTACATCATATTGTACACAATTTTATTCGACATTACGTCACACATATTTAAAATTTAAAAAATTGTATCCCAGCTAAACTTGATGCAAACATTGATAACTTTAATACCTCTTTATATAAAATGTTCTTGATAATGGTTCTATATAGAACCGAAAGTACTCTGTATTCCGGACCCTTCATAAATCATGAAATAAAAATCTATTGTTATGTACTTTCTTATTCTTCTGATCCTGCTTCTTCTATCTTCTAATGGTCTCGTCTGGTCTTTCTTATCTGGGGATTCCGTGTCTGGTTCTGCTGGGGACCATTTCTTATCAGAAGCCTTGTGTCATTGTTAGCTTTTAGTAATAACAACAAGACTTCGATTTACCTTTGATGCGCGCGGAGAGTCACATCTTGCTAGCTTCAGTCCTAACTCTCAACTGACTAACTGCAACTATCTACTGCAACTGACTTACTGAGTTGCCCACCTTAAACCGGAAAGGGCTTTCTATCGGGGTTCCGTTCTCACGATTCTATCCCCAGAAAGCAAGGTGAGAGTGAGGTCAAGCATTGTCACTCACTCTCAAGGCCATCAGCTGTACTGATCGACATAAGGATTTCTATACTACCTTAAAAAGTAATAGGGATCCAATTAATATGTAACACTATTAGAAAAGCTGAAAACAAAAATAAGAATATACAAAGTCAGTATAAAGTATAGACATTGCTAAAAATATAATCTGGTCCCAGTCAAAGGGCAAACGTCAGCACATTTGTGAAGCTAGTTATTTTGCATATTTTAAATTAAAATTTGGTGATTAAGACAAGAATTGCATCCCTTGCAAGATGTGCAAGCAATATGTTGAGAGTTTACGGATATGGAGAAAGGGAAGACGTGATAAGTTGGTATTTTGTATACCTATGATTTGGCAAGAGACAATATATTATTCCACAGACTGTTACCTATGTTTAATGAAAACTTAACCATACAACTAGAAAAAACAAATGTAAATTGAGTATCCTAGTCCACCATTAGGTATACGTCCAGTGCCTCATTCATCTGAAATTCCAGTGGGACAGTAGAGCTTGAGAGAAGCATTGGGTGGAGAGGAATTGTCCTTCAAGATCTGAGTTCAAATCTGATCTGAATACATTTAAAGTCATTTTGAAAAAAAATGGGGTGGGGGTATGTATGATTTGTTAAGTATTTTGTTTATTAAATAGGTTGGTTGGTTATTTTGTTTTATGGTATATCAACCCTTTTGGTCATTTAATGCCGAATCAAGTCATATTGATAACAAAAGGATTCAGGTTGTATACAGTACCCGCCGTTGCTTAAGTGCTCACCCAATTCAGTATTGGACAGGAATCACTGCTGCTTAACTCGGTGACCAAGCGGGAACCAGTACTTTCAGCATGACCTGACCGTAATTTGGTTGTATGGTTTTATGGCATATCAACCCTTATGGGTTAATACCAAATAATATGTCCCGGGAATGGATATATTTAGTAGAAGTAGCAGAGCAATAGGGCCACGGTAACAGAGTGGTGTTACATAATCTATGCATAGATTATTGTCAACCCCCTGTATTTCTGAAGGGATGGCCCCTTTTCATATCACGGCGGGACTTTCCATGGAATATTAGAGAAAGCCCGCAAAATACGTGAAGTCACGTGGGACCTGGTTGGCTCTCAGTTCCAGCTTGGTCGTCAGGCAGAGAAGATATGTCTGCTTTAGCTGGGGCTCACTTGCACACGCGTGTTGTGTTAGTTAGAGAAATATGTTTAGCTAAGTAAATAAAGGTTTAAATAAATAATATGGTTTTGTGGTTGATGAATGTCTTGGCAACAAGACTGACCTAGAAGAAGAGGTGGATCAAGGACGACCAACCAGCAAGACGAAGCACGTAAGATACCAAAGATGAGCAGAAGAATAATATAAGTAAAGAAAGGGTATACAACAGTGGTACAATCAAGCAGGTAAGTAATAGTACTGGTTCGATATTGTAGTCATAGGCATTGTACCTCTACATTGCTCTGTATTTATGGCTGACACCAACCAATCATATTACTGTGAGGGGACACAGGTGTATGCATATTCATTACATTACTAAAACTTTTTGGAGGGGGAGTATGTATGATTTGTTAGTGAATAGTTTGTTGTTAAGTATTTTGTTTATCAATTATAATGTTTGGTTCGATTTTACGGCATGTCAAACCCTGTTGGGCTATTCCATACCAAAGATGCTTTTTCCGTTTAGTCTTGTCAGATGTTCAACTCTTTTTTCTCTAACTAATTTTTTTTCAATACATCATTTCTTTAAACCATAATACCCTCTTAGGATTACGGTCAGTCTAGAACTATTAATAAATAAATTTAAAAAAGAAAAAAAAGATAATAACAACAAAATAAAAAAAATAAAAAAATAATTAAAACAAAACACTATGCCTTTTGTAATTTAAATATTTGATTTATAATATTTAATTTATTTGGAATTTAAAAAGAAAATACTCATAATACATAGTTTTTTTAAATTTTGCATCAATCCTAATATATAATTTTATCCTTTGAAATTGATAAGACAAAAATAACATCTTTTTGTTTTTATTTTTCATATGCATTGTATTTGCCTTCAAATCATTAATATATAATAACATACTTAACAATGCTTCAAGCAAATTACCAATTACTTTCATCTTTTGATCTATTTAACCCATAGATAGGACCCTAACAGGTACTACCACTCTGGGTCAGTGGGCCTGGCGGTAATGGCAATGAAGAGGTACTCCACATTCCCCAGAGCTCCAGAATTGGAACTTGACCACTGGATACAATTCAACATTATACCTAGGACACTAAAACCCTCAGCCACCACCTTCTAGCACATATATGATAAAATTGTAGGAAGCGCGTGGTGTAATGGTTAAAGTCATGGGAAATGGACTCGTTGCCCCGAGTTCGAATCCTGGATGTGGCAATTGCATTTCACTTAGCGTTAATACCCTTGGGAAAGGTATGAATCCTACTCTCTCTCCAGCTATGGGTAAATAGTAGGGTAGACTGGGCTCTTTAACCATGGCTAGGTAACCAGTCTAGGAGAAGAAAACTCTGAATTCAAACCTGTTAAACTTCGCTTAAGAAATTGACCTTGCGTCGCATCCTGCTCGTGTGGAGGGGTTGGTAAATATATATAATGATAAAATGGTTTTGGGGGTTTGACATAAGGGGAATAGGGTTGGGACAATCATATAGGTTCTAGGCTTAATGTCACCAGCCTATTTATCGGAGAAGGTCTCTCTGAGCACCCATCTAAGCCCAAGGGCTATAGTGGAGTGTTGTATGTCATGGACAGCTCATCCACCAGGATTCCATCATTAAGCATCACGGGTTGCCACTCATGGCCAACAGGTGGCCCCATTGGGGGGGAAGGATTTTGCCCTTCTGCAGAGGTGCAATCGGTGTATTCTGCAACCCCACTGATAGGGCGGACAATTCTTTTGTTCTGCATACTCTTCAATGTGGCAGTGAGACTTTGTCTATGAATTATTGATCTGTTTAACTTGCAATGCCTTTGGCCTCGACGCTCCTTGGTGTCAAATGCTTTCTGCTTGTGAGGAACGACACCATCCCCCAATAAAGCAAACAGATTATTGCTTCAGCATCGATCGCTCAGTGAAAGCCGAAATGGTCTTGGTCACCTAAGGAAGGAGTCTGATTCTCTTACAAAGGACATTTTTGACCTGGACACGAAGTAGCCTGGGTAGATATGTCTCACGGGTCGATCAAGACAATGCTAGCTGAATAGCATTACCCAGGAGCTGAACCATATCCCCGATGCCAAGAAATTGGCATAAGAATTCACAGGGTATTAATTCATAGCTAACAGCCTTACTCTTACAATACATTAGGTTATCCAAAAGAGGGTAACACAACACAGAATATTTGGTTGGGAAAAGACAATTCATACAATATAACATTTAATTACGCAACATACAAAGGGGGAATATAGTTCTCATCCCAAATCTTAAAACAGACACTAAGTTTCTCTGAATGTTTGAGATGATTACTATTATCTGCCTTATTCGGACTGTTGTCCTCATCTTCATTGTTATCTGTACAACGTTTTGGCCTAGTGGATAAAGGAGTTAGGTGAAGACGGTTCTAAGTGACAGTTACCCCTGGATTGCAGGTTCAATCCTGATCAAGGGCAACAGTAACATAGAATAATAATTAACACAGCTTAACGCCTCTACCTCAGCTATGGTTAGTGGAATGAGAACAGGATATCCCTGTGGACTGAATAAAAGGTTAGGTTCAAAGTTCAGTGATGGCCCCCGATTACGACAAAAAGGTTCCCAATTACGACAAGAAGGTTCCCGAGTCCGAAAAGAAGTTTCCTGAGTCCGAGAATAAGGTTCCGAGTCCGAAAGAAGTTTCCTGAGTCCGAAAAGAAGGTTCCCGAGTCTGACAAGAAATGCCCGAAGAAGACCAGAGGGCATATCAGCCGAAACGTTGTACAGATAACAATGAAGGAGTTAGGTTAAGACAGTTCTAAGTGACAGTTATCCCTGGATTGCAGGTTCAATCCTGATCAAGACAGCAGTAACATAGAATAATAATTAACACAGCTTAACGCCTCTACCCCAGCTATGGTTAGTGGAATGAGAACAGGATACCCCCGTGGACTGAATAAAGGGCATATCAGCCGAAACGTTGTACAGATAACAATGAAGATGAGGACAATGGTCCGAATAACTCAGATAATAGCAGACACTAGGTGTTCCAAAGAACACAAACAAAGTTTAAGCAACAATGACAGTATTTCTTAGAATTTTCTAAAAATGGAAAATTTATGTCGGGCACTAAAACTACTTCTATTTAAAGTACATTGTGTCATGAGTAATTAAATGTAAATTAGATTATTTTGATGTTTATCAAAATTAATTGTTACAAACAATTAATTATTTCATTTCTCTTGAGTTTTCAATTCATTTTATTTTGTCTTTTTAAATTTTTTCACAAATGTAACAAAGATTTTTTGGAGAAAGTAGTGTAATTTTATAATTTGAATTTAAAATAACACAGAAGATTAGTATTATCTGCATTATTCGGACTATTGTCCTCATTTTCATTGTTATCTGTGTTGAACTATTGTGATATAAGGCATGGGGCAAATGGTCACTCCTAAATATAGACTCGTTGACTACCACGTGACCTGGGGTGGATTTCTATTGTCCAATCACTGGCACTGCTGCTCCTGCTTGTGCTGTATTAATAGAGGCAATATTCTGAGCTTATGTCATTGATACTTGGATTATCTTGGACGACGGACTTACAAGGAATACGTTAACACTGGATTCTTACTGGCTTGCTTACTTATTCATTACATCTGGAACGAAGGATGGCTGCCAGATACTTAACAATCTGTACAACGTTTCGGCTGATGTGCCCTCCAGCCTTCTTCAGGTATTTCTTGTCAGACTCGGGAACCTTCTCAAAATCGGGAACTTTCTTTTCAGACTTGGGAACCTTCTTGTCGTAATCGGGAGCCATCACGGAACCCTTTATTCAATCCACGGGGGATTAGGTTCAAAGTTCTGTGATGGCTCCTGATTATGACAATAAAATTCCCGATTACGACAAGAAATGTTCTCAAGTTCGAAAAGAAGGTTCCCGGGTCCGAAAAGAAGGTTCTCGATTCTGAGATGGTTCCTGAGTCCGACAAGAAATACCTGAAGAAGGCCAGAGGGCATATTGGCTGAAACGTTGTACAGATAACAATGAAGATGGGGACAATAGTCTGAATAACGCAGATAATACTAATCATCAAGCCTCATCTGAAACATTCAGAGAAATAACACAGAAAATGTTTCAATTAATCTATTCAATTATTTAGGTAAAAAATTAACATCATTATTTTTGACATGATATTTTATTCCTATAAATTCGTAGCACCATTATTCAGTCACCAAAATATTTTCCTTGGCTTTCCATGATATCATTTTACTTTTTAGCTAAATTTTTATTTAATTATATTTGGTTGATCTAACATTTCCAGTACATTTAAAATAAAATCTTTTATTCATATATTTTCATAGCATCATTATTCAGTCATCAAAGTATTTTCCTTGTTTTTCGATAAATTTATTCTACTTTCTAGTAATATTTAGTTAGATATTAAAACTTCAGTTCTTCTACAAGTATGGCTTTAGCTTATTGGGTGATAAGATGTTTGGGTGTTTTAGGGTTTAAAGGTAGCTGGATATTGTCGGTGCATGTTCTTAGGCTTTTTTAGCTTTTAACCCCACTCATTTGGTGGTCGTACTGAAAAGGAACGAATTCAAGGAAAGAAAAAGAAAGAGACAAAGACAGGAGGTGGTTTTATGACTTAGGCTTTATTCCCGGTCATTGTCGCATGTGACAAGGGAATATCTCCCTGACCAGTAGGAGTGACTAGACCCAGTTACGGCCTAAACTAGAAAGAGACAAAGGATGGTTTTATGACTTAGGCTTTATTCCAGGTCATAGTCACCTGTGGCAAGGGAATATTTCCCTGGCCATTAGTGCGACTAAATACAGTTCAGGCCTAAACTCAAATGACCAAGATATTCTCTTGGGGGTCGGAAGTCAGTCCTTTTTCTCACACATCCGCAGAGGGTTCTTCCAGTGAAGCCTCATGGGAGTCAGTGGATTTAAAAAAAATTTTTTAATTTTAGTTTAGTTTTATCTTAATCCCCACAAGCCATGGGTAAATACTTAAAAATTTAAAGTAAATTGTCATGAATAATTAAATGTAGATACGATTATCTCAAAAAACAATTGATTATTTCATTTCTCTTGAGTTTAGCATTCATTTTGTTTTGATTTTTGTTTTTTGTTATTTTACAAATGTAACTGTTGTAATGGAATATTCTACACTCTCTCACCCATGTGTTCTGACTATATTAATAGTGAGCACGGCATTATGCTGGGCTGGCTTCGAGGATTAGTAGTGTACCTCACTATTCCGCTTCTGTTTGATTGTATCTTTCAGCAATAAAACCCTCTCTCTCACCCATGTGGTCTGACTATATATATAGTGAGTGCGGCATTATGCTGGGCCGGCTTTGAGGATTAGTAGCATGCCTCATTATCTCTTGTCTGTCTTATTGTATCTCTCAGCAATAAAACCCTCTCTCTCACCCATGTGGTCTGACTATATATATAGTGAGCACGGCATTATGCTGGGCTGGCTTCGAGGATTAGTAGCATGCCTCACTATCTCTTGTCTGTCTTATTGTATTTCTCAGCAATAAAACCCTCTCTCTCACCCATGTGGTCTGACTATATATATAGTGAGCACAACATTATGCTGGGCTGGCTTCGAGGATTAGTATCATACCTCACTATCTCTTGTCTGTCTCATTGTATCTCTCAGCAATAAAACCCTCTCTCTCACCCATGTGGTCTGACTATATATATAGTGAGCACGGCATTATGCTGGGCTGGCTTCGAGGATTAGTAGTGTATCTCACTATAAAAAAACTCTCTATCTTAAATCTACAAACGTATTGACTGGTCCTTCCATCTCGACTACAACCTTTTCTGATTGTATCTCTTTTAAGGACACAACAGTAACAAACATTTTCAGAGTAGCATAATCTTATATTTTGAATTTAAAATAGCACAGAAAATCCTTCAGTTAATATATTTCAGCATTGATAGCAATTAATATAAATCGACCCAATTGCTCTTATGGCAAACCCCTAACCCTTTTTGTCATACATGTTCTAGAAGGCAGTGGGTGAGGGTCTTAATGTCCTGGGTTTGACGTTAAACTGCATCTAATAGTGAAGTTCCAAATCTGGAGCTCTGAGGGGTGTGGAATACTCCTTTATCACCATTACTCCCAGATCAACTCTGATCCAGAGTGGTAGTACCTCTAAGGATCCTATTTATGGATCTATGTTAGGAGACAAAATGGAATTGTTTCCCTTTTTGCATTGAGGGAGGAGCTTTCCTGTGTCATGTGTCCGTTTCAATCATGTGACGGAAGAGCCCTGGAATCTTTTTTTTTACCAACACGTCATTGAAGCAACTGATGAGTGTCTTTTACACTTCCTCAGCAGCTATGTACATGGGTGTCTGTTTTTGTTCCCAGACCTCCTGAAAAATAGTAAGTAGTTTCTATTGTTCTCATCTTCATTGTTATCTGTACAAAGTTTCAGCCAATATGCCCTCCGGCCTTCTTTAGGTATTTCTTGTCGGACTCGGGAACCTTCTTTTCATAATCGGGAGCCATCAGGGAACTTTGAAACTAATCCTTTATTCAGTCCACGGGGTTATCCTGTTCTCATTCTGCTAACCATAGCTGGGGTAGAGGCATTAAGCTGTGTTAATTATTATTCTATGTTACTGCTGCCAGAGGGCATATTGGCGAAACGTTGTACAGATAACAATGAAGATGAGGACAATAGTCCGAATAACGCAGATAATACTATTCATTGCATTTGTTCATATTTATCATAGAGAGAGGCTTTTAAAAAGACTTTTTGAATGATAAACCTCCCTTAAGATTTTTGGGTGTCCTATCGTGGTGTAATGGTTATCAAGCCAATCTCTCAATAGTGGGTTTGGTATCTCATCAGGGTGTAATGGTTAGCAAGCTAGTCTTGCAGATCAATTACTACTGAATAGTTGGTTTGAGCCTTACTGGATGCACCATACTTGTGACATTATGTTGCATCCAACCTGTAGTAAATGGGTTGGGTAAAAACCAACTATGAAGTCGCAGCGACGCATATTAGCCACTAGGCCATGGGGACTCCCCCGCAGAATTCATATTATTTGTGATTTTGGATTTTACTTATCTTCTTAAATTTTCTTCTTAAAATTTCATCTCATCATTGATATTATCTTCTAAAACGCAGCAGGTGCATTTCTGAAAAATTTCAATTTTTGCTTATCTTTGAGTTTATATGTTTTCTTTTTCTTTTTGAAGAGGCTTCATATCATAAGAGAAATAAATTACAACTGACGGATTCAAATGTAACACCACAAAGTCGTTGTTGTCAAAACATACAAACATAAACTTTAATCAGACTTTACCAATAACTGCCATTGACAAGTTATCGACCAAATGGATATCTGATCTCGCTATTAAAATAAAACAGGAATTCTTCCAAGTTGTCGGCATGTCATCTTAAAATTCACTTCCATCGGTACTTGGTAAAATTCACACACAGTAATAATTGTTGGGTCAGAGTTTGTGGCGATCAAAAAATATTATTAAAATAATGTTATATACTGACGTTTTCACGTTACCAAATCGATATAATATTGTATACCCTTTTCTTACTTCTTCTAGTCGTCTTCTCTTCTGGCCGGCTTTGGTTCTATCTTCTAACATCTTGGTCTGGTATATCTTCTAAGGTCTGGTCTTCTATTGAGGACTTCGGGTCTGGTTTCTGTTGGGATTTTTTGTTATCAGAAGCCCTGTGTTATTGTTAGTTTTAGGTAATAAACACAAGACTTCGAGTTACGTTGATGTTACTTTATTTATAAATCCCCAAACCAGACAATCTGCGCAGATCCTTACATCTTGCTAGCTCGGCTTCTAACTTCTAACTGACTTAAACGTACTATATCCTTAAACCGGAAGAGGGTCTTCTATGGGGATTCCGGTTCTCACGATCCATCCCCGGAAAGCAAGGTGAGAGTGAGGTCAAGCTCTGTCACTCATCTTTCAAGGCCGTGGGCTGCACTAATCGCCATTATGTTTTCTACACTATTGCCATAATCATTAGGTATCTAATAATTATGTAACAATAAAACAGGAATTCTTCCAAGTTGTCGGCATGCCATGTTAAAATTCACTTCCATCGTACTTGGTAAAATTCACACACAGTAATAATTGTTAAGACAGAGTTTGTGGGGATCAAAAAATATAAAAAAAAAAACAAACAACAGACTCCCATGGGGCCTTGACCAGAAAAAAACCCTTTACGCATGTCCGACAAAAAGGACTGACTCCCTACCCCAAAAATAATACCTTGTATTGGGAAATGGACTCGTCGATTCGAGTTCAATTCCTAGATGAAGCTGTTGGCATTTCACATAGCACTAATACCCTTGGGAAAGGTATGTATCCATATATTCACCCTCCAGCAATGGGTTAAATAGTAGGGCAGACTGGGCCCTTCAGCCTTGGGTAGGTAACCAGTCTAGGAGATGGATAACTCTGAATTCAAAATTCCCTCCAGCTATGAGTTAAATAGTAGGACAGACTGGGCCCTTAAACATTGGGTAGGTAACCAGTCTAGGAGAGGGATAACTCTGAATTCAAAATTCCTGAGGTCTGTCGTTGATTGGGTTTATGGCAACCCTTGATGCACCAATACTTTCCTATCGACTGTGCCAAAAAGTGTGGATGGTCCAACACAAGCCTTCACCACTATAAACAAATCACTGTGTGGGTGTTCATTGTATGTGTGAACCTTCATGCGTCGAAAATCGACGAGAGAGTCCATAAATATATATATATATATATATATATATATATATATATAGAGAGAGAGAGAGAGAGAGAGATATTCAGATAAACTTTTTAAGCAGAGTTTAGCATGTATGAAATAAGAGCTTTCCTTCTCCTAGACTGGTTGCCATGCAAAACTTGAGGGAGAATAAATCGATTTAAAAATATTAACCCCCTTATAGGATTACCTTTAATATATTTTCAAACAGTCTCCACATGTTTACCATCCCTGTCAACATATGCTTAGAATCTCCCACAAGTGATTTAAAAATAAGATGTTAATATTTCTATGAGAGTACCTGTATATAGAAAAATATAGGTATACCCAATTTGTCGAAAAATCCGTGTTTTTACAAAACAAAACACACATCTTCCTCAAAGTGAAAAAAACAAGGGGAGGTTACTCTCATTTAAGTAGCTAATGTTCAGATTACCGTACATATTATATGACAGCTATTCTATACTGTAAGTGATTACTTCTATTCTTCAATTAGTAGACTCAAGATTAACTACAAAGACTCTTTTCCTTAAGACCTTCTTCCTAGTTGTACTGACTTCTCTATTAAATATTGCTCAGACAATAAAGTCTATATTTGTTATAAGTATCTCTTTGTTGGAATTTGCAGTATATTTACCTGTGTTCAGAGGCTTTTCTAAGGCTTCCTAACGTATTATAAGAAGTGGTCACAGCCACGAAATTTAAAACCACATTTAATTCTTATAACACTATACGAAATGCAAACAACCTGAAGTCTATTTCAAACAACGATAACCATTATACCACGCACCTCCTCATAGTAAGTTTACCTGATCAGACAGATTCTTAAGCAATAAAGAGTTTGAGAAAAATTGTGTAAGTCTTTTTTTTCTTCTTATTTTCTATAAAGTCTATGTCATCAGTAATTCTTTGATTCAACAGACATTTTCATCTTTCAATAAAAATGTTTCTAATTTTTCTCGACATTTTCATAGGAATAGATATCCTATCTTTCCCTGTTGGTTTTAAGTTCCATCTTTTGGTTTTTTTTCTTTTCTTTTTCTTTTTCTCGTTGAGATTCCGTCTTTTCAATTCTTAATTCGATTTGGATTTAATTCTCTTACATCGGAAAGTATATCCAATGATTTGACAGCATTAAATTTTTTAAAAGTTGAATTATAGATGAATTGTCAACGCCACTCATTCAAAATATGAACCTGTGATGGGACAGTTTTCTAGAATAAAAATTCTGATTAATTTAGAACTTTGTGTTGCTGTATGAATTAGTATAATACCCATAAAAATTAAACAAAAATATATAATATAAAATATAATAAAATAATATAAATTTGTAATAATATAATAAATGTAATAATATAATATAATAATATATTTATAAACGTATATATATCATCATCATCATCAGGTCGCACTGTTGGCACGGATATCCATGACAATCCCTCTCCATCCGTCCCTATCGCTAATCACTCTCGGGAGGTCCTCTGTGCAGCATCCTGCATCCGCACAGAGCTGATCAATGTACGTCTTTGCTGGTCGGCCCATACTGGCTTGTCCATGTGCTGGCTTCCACAGGAGGACGTCGCTTATGAGTTCGTCCTTGCTTCTCCAGCAGTGTCCTGCGTGTCTTGTCCGTCTTACTCGGATGGTTTGGGTGATATGTGGCAAGTGGCCATACAGCTGCTTTCTCGTGAGGTGCTGTTTCCACGTCTTGTTCAGGATCACCCGCAGCATTCTTGTGCAGCTCCCGTCTAGTTTATTCTCTAGTCGCTTCGTTAGAGTCCAGGTGGTGCAGCCATACAGCAGCACTGATATGACAACGGCCTGGAAGAACTGTCTCTTTAACTTGTCTGTGAGATTGGATTTCCATATGACTGATAGTTTATTTATAGTGGCCCATGCCTTTCCTATACGTGCATTAACGTCGTTTTCTGTGCAGGAGATGTTACTGCCTAAGTATCTAAATAGTTCTACCGAGTTTAAGAGTTTGCCATCGATGGTGGAGATGTCGCTTTTGTTTTTGAAAGACATGAACTCAGTTTTATCAGAGTTTACGTATAGGCCGACACTTCGTGCTGCATGTAGCAAGGATTCGGCTTGTGCAGGTGTATTTGCGAGAAGTGCTAGGTCATCAGCATAGTCCGCGTCTATAATAATATAATATATATACAATATAAAAGTAAAGAAAAGTCGACAGGGCGGCCTAAAGTCGGTATCAGCCAGTCAGCGAGGGAGTCTATCCCCTTTTCAATAGCGCTAGACCAAGGAGATTGTTTTAGCATCTGAGGTGGAGCGCCACACCTTCCATCAGCTCCTTACTTTACCGCACAGATCCCTGTGCTACTCATACGCTAAGTTGGCGGGGACCGGTATCGAACTAGTAACCTTGTGGTTTCTAGCCGAACGCTCTACCGACTGAGTTAACCCAGTAATACAATAATAATAATAATAATAATAATAATAATAATAATAATAATAAATATACATATATACATATATATAATATATCTAAAAATGTATGTATATAATATTATATAATAATATAATATATATACAATATAATAATATACAATTTTAATAATATAAAATAAAACATAATATAAAATATAATACCCATAAAAAATCACAGGATTATGCTTTGTATTATTTGGATTTTTCTGACTGTTGTCCTTATCTTTATTGTTATATATACAACATTTTAGCTGATGTGCCCTCCAACATGCTTTATCTGTTTCTTGTTGAACTCGGTTTCTTGTTGTTTATTTCTTTAAGCAATATGTAATTAAAAACAACCTTAATCCTCTAAAACCGTAACCCAATTAGCAAAATTTAATTCACAGACTGTAGTTAAACTGTCATTGCGTACACACAAAAAACTTTCCGTTTTAATTTTCGGACCTAAATCAGAAGTCAGCCAAATTACCCACCGTTATCTTGAAAAATAAGTAAAACAGTCCGTTTTTTACGACACGGTCACTTTATTGATATTATTTAGCAGAATTCTGTATTAATGGTTGTTTTACTAAAAAAATTTGGCATTGAAAGTTATAAAAAATCTTTAGATATAATTATTCAGACGTATCTTTATAGAAAAAAAAGAAAAATAATTTTTTGTCGGCTCATTTTTTCATATTTCATAAAGTAAAATGAGAGGGGGGTAGACCTCGTAAAAAATATTTCCCCAAATATATTTTAGGAAAAACCTATTTCAGACATATTTCATTAAAAGGTAAGTCATTTTGGAAATTGTAGTGAAAATCGGACCATTAATTGATTTTTCATAGAATTTTTAAAAAAAGTCATAACTTGTTTTTGCCTATGTTAAATTTCAATTGATTTAACGGTGCAAAAATGAAAACATTATTTTTCGGTTATAATTTTCATTATTTCCGTAAACTGAAATAAATTTAAAAAAATCATCAGGAGTTCTTTTAATGTTTCTTCTTTTGAATAGACAACAAATTTTAAGACTATAACAAAAGGCTCCCTGTTATATACTGGACCCGTCTAGGAACACGAACACTTGTATTTATAAAAATATAAGATTATATCTTTATTTCCTCAGTTGTGTGCAGACTGAGAGTCGTTAGCAGGGGTTACACATACATGGATCCTTTAGGTGTTATCTGCAAGTGATCTCGAACCTGATCTCCGTCTGCTCAATTGATTTCCACAGCCTTTTTTATTTATTATAGTCCAACTCACAGTGTCACACCTCTTTGATTGTGACACCTACACAGTTTTTCTGTAGACACACCTCTTTACCCACTCAGCCTGTTTTCATTGGTTATGGCCTACACCTACAGATTTTCTACACCTACATAGTGTCAAATGTACACCTGCATCTTTAGGTTCCAAAGGTCAGTTCAATGCCACACAACTGCCCCTTATATATGTATATCTGGACATACATACACAAACACATACACAAAAATATGATTTCATCAGGACATACATACACACAACTGCCCTTTTATGTATAGATTTCATCTGGACATAATACACACAACTGCCCTTTATGTATAGATTTCATCTGGACATACATACACACAACTGCCCTTTATATATGTATAGATTTCATCTGGACATACATACACACAACTGCCCTTTATGTATAGATTTCATCTGGACATACATACACACAACTGCCCTTTATATATGTATAGATTTCATCTGGACATACATACACACAACTGCCCTTTATGTATGTATGTATAGATTTTCATCCGGACATACATACACACAACTGCCCTTTATGTATGTATAGATTTCATCCGGACATTACCACATTGCCCTTTATATGTATAGATTTCATCCGGACATACATACATAACACACAACTGCCCTTATGTATAGATTTCATCTGGACATGCATACACACAACTGCCCTTTATGTATGTATAGATGGACATACATACACACAACTGCCCTTATGTATAGATTTCATCCGGACATACATACACACACAACTGCCCTTTATGTATAGATTTCATCTGGACATACATACACACAACTGCCCTTATGTATGTATAGATTTCATCTGGACATACATACACACAACTGCTCTTTATATATGTATAGACTACATTGGACATACATACACACAACTGCCATCTCTCTCT
>CM042166.1:74655102-74710314 GCA_023376005.1 Doryteuthis pealeii
AGAGAGATATAAGATAAATATATAAGATATATATTATGAATGCAATATTTAATTATCTATTATATATGGAGATTGTGGGTTTGTCTGTCTGTAACCGAAACTGTATTACTATTCAAGTCACAATTCCCTTTGTTATTTACATCACATTCTCCATGATTTTATTTTTTATTTAAACCTCAATTATTAATAAAATTGTTTTACACCATTAAGACTGTTGACCATATCTAAATACTAATAACATGCAATTGTATTTATATATACAACAAAATAGCGGTTTACAGTGTGAACGGGAAGGCTAATCTGCATATTGATATTTAAAATTTGATTTTAATAAATATGTGTTCAGTATTATTGATTTCTAATTGTTTAGTTTTATCTTATTGAATATGAACAAAAATCTCGGGGATAAATCTTAAAAGAAATCCATTAACAAGAAGAAATAACTGTAATAGTATTCTCTACTTCCTATTTAAACTAAATAGTTAAATTAGGAAAATTTACCAATGAAAGACGGGAGTAAGGGAAAATGATGGAAGAGTTAGTTTCAAAGCTGTTCTATTTTTCAATCATACCCCCTCTGTTCCAAATATTTTTATCTGCATTCTTATTCAGTTTCATTAGCCTTTCTAATTTAACATGATATTTTATTATATTAAAAATTAAAGGGTGCATATATTTGCTAGTATATATAAATAAATAAATGTATAAATATATATAAATAAATAAATAAATATATAAATACATATATAAATGAATAAATATATAAATATATAAATAGATAAATAAATAAATAAAATCCCTCATGCTTTGATGCTTTGATAATTTAGAATTCCACAAAACTTTTCTCTGCGTCAAAATCTGTTTGCATGCAATATGTCGTCATTAACCGTCTTTCTTGGTCGTGTCTGAACGTGAATTTTTAAAAAATAATCATTTTCGAACATTTCAAAATTTTTTCCGCTTTTTTCCAATGAATTCGATTTCAAATAAGGATTTACTCTGATGAAGGCTGAATTTTCTTTGTGTGCAGAACATTTCTACATTTTTTCTATTGTTATTATTTCATTTCATTTGGTTATTTAAAAATAATAATAGTTTGAATAATGTACACATGGATAAACTCCTAACCGAAACACGTGTAAGTAAAATTGATTAAAATATCCTATATTATCCATTTTATACTTTCTTTCCTTTATTCATTTTTTCAACATACCGTCGGATTCACTTCCAGTTTTATCTTACACACACACACATATATATATATATATATATCTTATTATAATGGAGATTGTGGGTTTGTCTGTCTGTAACCGAAACTATATTACTATACAAGTCACAATTCCCTTAGTTATTTACATCACATTCTCCATGATTTTATTCTTAATTTAAACTTCAATTATTAATAAAATTGCTTTACATTATTAAGACTGCTGACCATATCTACATACTAATAACGTGCAATTGTAATTATATATACAACAAAATAGCAGATTACAGTGTGAATGGGAAGGCTAATTTGCATATTGATCTTAAATATTTGATTTTACTAAATATATGCTTAGTATTATTGATTTCTAATTTTTTGATTTTATCTTATTGAATATGAGCAAACATCTCTTCAATAAATCTTAAAAGAAATCCATTAACAAGAAGAAATAACTGTAATATTATTCTTTACTTCCTATTTTAACTAAATAGTTAAATTAGGAAAATTTACCAATGAAAGATGGGAGTAAAGGAAAATGATGGAAGAGTTAGTTTCAAAGTTGTTCTATTTTTCAATCTTACTCCCTCTGTTCCAAATCTTTTTATCTGCATTTTTATTCAGTTTCATTAACCTTTATAATTTAATATGATATTTTATTATATTAAAACTTAAATACTTGCACCCAGAGGGTGCATATATTTGCTAGTATATATAAACATCAAATCTACTTGTTTCATTTTACCAAACAATGTTTATTTTACCATCCTTGTTGTACATAAAAAATACATACCAAACAATTATAAACCCTTTTAGTAATATGATCAGAAATAAGGAAGAAACATTACATAGTAAAAGTACTACTGTATTTTTGTCGCTCTATGTGTTACATTTCATGGTATGTTTTGAAATGTTGACAAACCCTGTAGCTGAATAAGGGGCCATTGGTTTTTAGATCAGGAAATGGAAAACTACCAGGATGGGTGAACACAGATCACTAAACTGTCATTATTAACTCTTAATGTCCTATACCACCTCATCCACCTGGCCAGAAGTCTCCTTCGTTTTCCTGTATTATTGTTCTTCATTAGGCGAATAAAGATTCTCTAAATTAGAACATTTTAACATTATTGGGCTAGCAAATGTCTTGCTACAATGTGTTTACTTTTGTTGTGATACAGTGACATACATAAAATTTGATTATCATTATATAAAGACAGTTCTTCCAGGCCGTTGTCGTGTCAGTACTGCTGTATGGCTGCACCACCTGGACCCTAACTAAGCGACTAGAGAATAAACTAGATGGGAACTACACAAGAATGCTGCGGGTGATCCTGAACAAGACGTGGAAACAGCACCCAACGAGAAAACAGCTGTACGGCCACCTACCACATATCACCCAAACCATCCGAGTAAGATGGACAAGACACGTGGGACACTGCTGGAGAAGCAAGGACGAACTCATAAGCGACATCCTCCTGTGGAAGCCAGCATATGGACAAGCCAGTGTGGGCCGACCAGCAAAACGTACGTTGATCAGGTCTGTGCGGATGCAGGATGCTGCACAGAGGACCTCCCGAGAATGATGAGCGATAGGGATGGATGGAGTGAGATTGTCATGGATATCCGCGCTGACAGCGTGACATGATGATAATGATGATATAGATTTCTAATTTTTACTTTCCCCCCCTGACCTTTTTTACTTTAGCAAAAAATAAGTCACCTCATTCGATATCCTCGAAGAATTTAATGTTCATTTTCATTTCTTTCTTTCTTTTTTTTTTTTTATAATTTTTTCTCTCTCTTTGGATTTACAATGAAAATTGAAGATGTTTTATAAATCTTGAATGATTACATTTACATTATTGCTTATAATTTTTTAATTTTACCTTTTTTATCAATATTTTTTATTCATTCTTTACAAAAGGTAAAAAAGAAAAATTATTAAAAATTCCAAATAGAATGCAGAGGCATGCTTATAGCCCCCTTGACCCCAGAGGCATGAATCTTGCACATCATGTGATTAGTTAGTTGGATTTCAGTTTAGCTCAGTTGGTAGAGGGTTCGGCTAGGAATCACAAGGTTCCTGTTTCAATACCTGCCCTGGCCAACTCAGCATATAAGTAGCACAAGAATCTGTGCAGTAAAGTGAAAAGCTGGTGGTAGGTGGGGCGCTCCACCTCAGATGCTAAAATAATCTCCTTGGTCTAGCGCTAGTGAAAAAGGGATAGACTCCCTCGCTGTCTGGCTGATACCGACATTAGGCTGCCTAGATGACTTTACTTTTACTAGACGTGCTACTGCTGAGGTTGAATCTCACCCATGTGGTGAATAAGAATGGGTTAAATAAATCTTGATCAAGGAAAAAATGTCTTGTGGTTTAATTAGTTGCATGAATAAAAATAGTTTGCCCTTAGAAGAAGCAGTTAGAAGACCAGACAATAACTATTGCAACACCAGCACCTCCTACTAAGTGGGGAGGGTTTCATCATCATTATCATTTTTCCCATGGGTATTAGCGCTATGTGAAATGTAAACAGCTTTGTCCAGGATTTGAACTCGGTCGACAAGTCCATTTCCTATGACTCTAACCATTACGCCACAGACCTTTATATATAGAAATTTATCAGTCATACAATCTGGCCCCAGAACATTGTAACGAGAAATGGATATGACCTATTATCATCATTCTTTGAATAATTTGGGTTAAAATCCTCATTCTTGTTGTTTTTACTGTCATAAAAATTACAGACAACTTTTTGTAGTTAGCATAACTCTTATTTTATTTTTTACCTACATGATGGGATATTTCAAAGTTCACTATCTATTCACCTCAGAACTCATTCTATTCAAATAAAAGATGGCTGTGGGGTTCACATAGTGATTTTGTTACATAATTATTGGATCCCTAATACTTATATAAGGTAGTGTAGAAACATAATGGCAATTAGTGCAGCTGATGGCCTTGAGAGTGAGTGACAGCGCTTGACCTTACTCTCACATTTATATTCCGGGGATAAATCGTGAGAACTGGAAGGCATAGAAGAACCTGTCTTCCGGTTTAAGGATAGTAAGTAACTCAGTCAGCAAGTAGGAGCCGATGTGCGCAGATGTCTGGTTTGGGGATTTATAAATAAAGTAACATCAAAGTAAATCGAAGTCTTGTGTTTATTACCTAAAAACTAACAATGACTCAGAGCTTCTGATAAGGAGAAATCCCCAACGGAAACCAGACCGAAGTCCCCAAGAAAGTCAGACCTTAGAAGATTCCAGACCAAGATGTTAGAAGATAGAACCAAAGCCGGCCAGAAGAAAAGACGACTAGAAGTAAGAAGTAAGAAAGGGTATGCAACAATTTTTCAGGCTAAACAAGTGACACGTGTGAGAACAGCTGCCAGTGGTTTACAGTAGGATTGCTGTTGGAATCCTGAGTCCTTCTGCTCAATTATAATGAAGGTCACTGCCAGCGACAGGATCACAGTGGTAGGAGAGCCACTGTGAGCAGCTTAAAACAGGCAAAGAGTTAAATAAATAAAGGCTATTCATTTTATGATAATTTATTCTCTTGTGATTGCTAGTGTGACTCACTACGTGTATAGATTTTTGATTATCATCAGTCTATGAATAATTTGGGTCAAAATTTTCAATTTTCTGTTCACTTATATGAAGGTCACTGCCAGTGACACGTGTGAGAACAGCTGCCAGTGTTTACAGTAGGATTGCTGTTGGAATCCTGAGTCCTTTGCTCAATTATATGAAGGTCACTGCCAGCAGCAGGATCATGGTGGTAGGAGAGCCACTGTGAGCGGTTTAAAGTAGGTAAAGAGTTAAATAAAAGAAAGTCTATTCTTTTTATGATAGTCTATTTCCTTGTGATTGCTAGTGTGACATTTTAGATTATCACAAATAATTTGGGTTAAGATCTTTATTCTTGTTGTTTTTACTGGCATAAAAATTACAGATAACTTTTTGCAGCTAGCATGACGCTTATCTGAATCTGCAGATAATCCTAGGCGAGGGTGGGGGTAGGTGGAAGATATATTTGCGGTACTCATAGACTACCAGAAGGGATAAAGAACTAGAGGAAGGCCAAAGAGAAAAATGTCACAATGAAGATGAAGAAAAGAAACGAGAGAGGGAAATTACTTTCTTTCCATAACTTGGTTACATTTACCGCAATAGGAGCCGTGTAGTTTATCATAGCCCGGGGGGTTGGGGGAGGGTACTCGTGCATCTTAGAAGAAGAAAGCACCGAGAGAGAGAGAGAGAGAGGAGAGAGGGGGTGAGGGGGTAGAAACTCTGGCTGAATGCATAAAAGACTAACCTCTTTTGTTGATGATGGAATATAGAGTACCAAGTGCACTTACATCATTCAAAAATGGAATATCTGGAAGATAAAGTTAAAGACAGATTTTGCGGAAAGAAATGTAATCCATAAAATAGCTGTTGGAGTAATGGCATTTGATGAGATTTCTCAAATAATAAGAAGAAAAAATGTAAAAATGTAAAAATAAAAAACAAACATGTTACAGGTATAAATAGAGATGTAAGTAACTATGATAAAACTCTTGGGATAATTGCTTTTTGATAAATCCTTTGAAACATTATATGAGAGAGAGGGGAAGAGAGAGAGAGGGAGAGAGAGGGAGGGAGGGCGAGTGAGGGAGTAAGATAGAGAGAGAGGGGGAGTGAGTGAGTAAGATAGAGAGAGAGAGGGAGGGAGACAGCGAGAGTGAGTGAGGGAGGGAGACAGCGAGAGGGAGGGAGGGAGTGAGATAGAGGCAGTGAGTAAGATAGATAGAGAGAGAGAGAGAGAGGGGAGAGAGTAAGATAGAGAGAGGGGGAGGGAGTAAGATAGAGAGAGAGGAGTGAGGGTGTAAGATAGAGAGAGAGAGAGAGAAGGGGAAGAGTAAGATAGAGAGAGGGGGGAGGGAGTAAGATAGAGAGAGAAGGAGTGAGTAAGATAGAGAGAGAGAGGGGGGTAAGATAGAGAGAGAGAGGGAGGAGACAGCGAGAGTGAGTAAGGGAGGGAGACAGTGAGGGAGGGAGGGAGGGAGGGAGGGAGATAGAAGCAGTGAGGGGTAAGATAGAAGAGAGAGAGAGGGAGGGAGGGAGGGAGGGAGGGGGGAGGGAGATAGAGATAGAGGAGGGAGGGGGGAGAGACAGAAGGGGAGAGAGGGGAAGATAGAGAGGAGGGAGAGAGAGAGGGGAGATAAAGATAGAGAGAGGGGGAGATAGAGATAGAGAGAGGGGGAGAGATACAGAGGTTTTGTGCTTGCTGTGTCATAATAGTAATTAATATAATAATAATAATAATAATCTAATAATGACATGATTTACTCATAAATAAATCCTTTGAGAGAGAGAGAGAGAGAGAGAGAGAGAGAGAGAGAGAGAGAGAGAGAGAGAGAGAGAGAGAGAGAGAGAGAGAGAGAGAGCTTGCTGTATACTAATAATATAATAAATAATAATAATAATAAATAATAACTATAATGCAATGATTTTTTGTTCTTCCTTCATTTATTGCGGCAGAAACTTTCATTGTATCTTCCGATCTCTAATATGTAAAGTAAAACACAGGATACAATAAGAAGAGACAAAGTATCATTTTAGATTCAACAATAAAGTATTATATCATTATTTACTTCATTCCTTTCTATGTACATTATGCTCTCATTGTATTTATCAGTATTATTATTATTATTATTATTATTATTATTATTATTATTATATATCAATAATAGTAAATAATAGCTATAATAAATTGTTTATGAGAATTTAGTTAAGAATTGCTCTATGCTTTTAGAGCAGAACAGTTTAAAAAACACATTTTTATTTTAATTCTAATATATGAAATATCGGAAAAATAAAGTGAACCAAGGACAAAACTCCTGTTATATATTAGAATTGTTTTCGTTCACTTTTTATATAGTTCCTATGCTTCCAATATCACCAAAAAAAACGTTCACAAAAACAATATATTAATACACAACTAAATTAATTATCGTCAGGGTGACCTAAAGTCGGTATCAGCCAATCAGTAAGGGAGTCTATCCCTTTTTAATAGCGCTAGACCAAGGAGATTGTTTTTTTGCGTCTGTATATATTTACCAACACCTGTGTGTGTGTGTCTTCATTTTATGATATATATGTGTGTGTGTGTCTTCATTTTATGATATATTAATATATATATTTACCAACTCCTCCGCACGAGCAGGATGCGACACAAGGTCAATTTCTTCTTAAGCGGAGTTCAACAGGTTTGAATTCAGAATTTTCCTTCTCCTAGACCACTTGCCTAACCAAGGTTAAAGAGCCCATTCTGCCCTACTATTTACCCATTGCTGGAGGGAGAGTAGGAATCATACCTTTCCCAAGAGTATTAGCGCTAAGTGAAATGCAATTAGCACGTCCAGGATTTGAACTCGGGGCGACGAGTCCATTTCCCATGACTTCAACCATTACACCACGCACTTTTCTACTATATGAATATGACATAATAGGTTCGTGTAAAAACCGATACAGCAAAAAGCATTTCACTGAAAAAATGCTGCTTCAAAATGTTTTATTACTAGATCCAAGCTGTGCTACTCATGTGCTGAGTTGGTGATGGCCAGTATTGAACCCAGAACCTTGTAGTTTCTAGGTGGATTCTCTACTAACTGAGAATATAACATAATAGGTTCATGTAGAAACTGATATAACAAAAAGCTTTTCCCAGTGAAAATGCTACCTCAAAATGTTCTATTAACAGATCCAAACTATGCTACTCATGTGCTGAGTTGGAAGGGGTCAGTATTGAACCCAGAACCTTGATGCTCTACAAACTGTAAATATGACGGTAATTTATGAGGAAGTGCGTCCCGGTCTCCTGCCTCAAAAATTGCTACCCGTTGACTATCAAAATAACAACCCCAGCTCGTCGTAATTCTTGTTTATTTATCGTAATTTGTCGTAATTCTTGTTTAGATATGAAGATGGATATATAGTTTTGAATAGACTGAGATAGATAGATAGATAAACAAACAAAATAATATAGATAGATACGAACAAATGAAGATATGTAGATAGATATTTTCGACAAGTAAATGTATTTTTTTTGGGGGGGCGCATCTTTTTTTGTTGTAATTCTTGTTTATTTAAACTAACAACAAGACATTAAACAAACATGAATAAAAAAAATCTCAGTATTTAAAGTAATATAGATAAATATGAACAAATTGAGACAGATAGATAGATATGAAGATGGATAGTTTTGAATAGACTGAGCTGGGTCGTTATTTTAATAGTCACCGGGTAGCAATTTTTGAGGCAGGAGACCGGGACGCACTTCCTCATAAATTACCAATATGACATCATAGTTTAATTCTAAAGTGAAAATGTTATCTGAAAATATTTTATTGCTGCTGCTCATGTGTTGAGTTGGAAGGGGCGAGTATTGAACCCAGAACCTTGTATTTCCTAGGTGGATGCTTTACCAACTGAGAATATGACATAATAGGTTCGTACAGCAATCAATATAAGAAAAAGCTTTTCCCAGTGAAAATGCTGTCTGAAAATGTTTTATTAATGCTCGTTGTATAATAAATAAACTAAAACTTCTCAATTTCTTTGGACGCCTCTTGGGTTTTGTTGATGGCGTCCGCATTGCTTTCGACAATATCAAGGGACAGTCACTGGTGTGGAAAAGCCATATCTCGCTTGTCAAAAGAGACACGAGTGATGGAATGACTAATTATGTAAACTAGAAAGTCTCAAAAGACAACAGTTTGAAAATGTAGCAGTCTTTAAGGCGTGCATATTATGTTCTCTTGATATTTTCAGTTTCGTTTGAGTCATAGTTTATGTCAGAAAGAATTCAACAAAAAATATCCCCACTTGGGCTGTCACAATTTATGACCGCCTCAAGGAAGTGAAGTAAAGTAAAGTCGCCTTACGGTGGCCTAAAGTCGGTAGTAGCCAGACAGAGAGGGAGTCTATCCTCTTTTCACTAGCGCTAGAGCAAGGAGATTGTTTTTAGCATCTGAGGTGGAGCGCCACTCCTACCATTATTGTTATCTGCACTATTTCTATGAATTTTTTGAGATGAGGCTTGATAATTTGTATTATTTGGATTATTCAGACTATTGTCCTCATCTTTATTGTTATCTCCACTATTTCTCTGAATTTTTGAGATGAGGCTTGATAATTTGTTTTATTTGGATTTTTCAGACTATTGTCCTCATCTTTATTGTTATCTCCACTATTTCTCTGAATTTTATAAATGAGGCTTGATAATTTGG
Organism: Doryteuthis pealeii; assembly: GCA_023376005.1. Taxonomy (NCBI): domain Eukaryota; kingdom Metazoa; phylum Mollusca; class Cephalopoda; order Myopsida; family Loliginidae; genus Doryteuthis; species Doryteuthis pealeii. The sequence continues at coordinate 74,664,589 of CM042166.1, forward strand.
GTTATTTGGATTATTCAGACTATTGTCCTCATCTTTATTGTTATCTGCACTATTTCTCTGAATTTTTGAGATGAGGCTTGATAATTTGGATTATTTGTATTATTCAGACTATTGTCCTCATCTTTATTGTTATCTGCACTATTTCTCTGGAATTTTGAGATGAGGCTTGATAATTCTTTCATCAGAAATAACTTGCTTACCATCGGGAAACTTTAAGAGCCCCGAAATATTGTAGAAAATAATATTACCTAAACAGTTACCTCCCTTTGACCAAAGCCGGACACAGAGTCCACGGGTCTCTTAGCCATAACCTGATGAGAAACCTCATGCGATTGGCTAGGGGCCTTTGTCAGCGACTAATCAGAGCACACATTACGAGGCTCAGTTTGGCCGCCAAATTTCAAGGGTTGATACCTTAAAATCACCCTTTTCCACCATGACTCCCGTCGAGGGATGACGTGTGTTTTTCCACAGCATAGACGTTGAGGAACGATGGGACTTGAAACAGCTGGGAAGGGCCGGTGATGCGTATAGTCAAACAAACGAAGCTAGCAAGACATTCCTACCCGGACAGATAAGTCACGCAAGCATTATCTTGCAACACAAACCATACTATTACTGCATTGTTCTATTGTAACACTTTTGTAAATACACACATTTGTATCACAAGTTACATATTGTATAGTATTGTATGTTACACATTTTCTTGTTTGATAAATGCATTTCGTTTTATAAGCCTTGTGTTTGTCACCTGTTATCCTTTACTTTATTCTGTCTTGATATTTACCACAATTTTTTCTATAATAATACAATTTGTGTTCGTTACCCTATATCTTTACCTATATCCTGTCTTGGTATTCAGCACTTTATTTTTCTATAATATCTCAGTACTGTCTTTTTAAATATTACTAAATCACATATAGAGACAATATCGGTCTTGAGAATATTTAAATGAAATGGTATGTTTTAAAACTACCTTTTGTCGTTGTCTCTTCCTTTTCCTTCCTTTTTTCTCTTTCAGCTTGACGACCACCAGTAAAAAAAGAACTACCAAATATAATGGGGTTAAAAAATAAAACCTGTGAACTCGTACCAGAAATGACCAACAACCGTAAACCAATATAAAACCATTAGAATCCCACATGATCACCCATTCAAGTTCTGAACACCATTATTATTGCTTTACTTGGTGATCTGATAACTAGTACATTTTTGTATTGTCTTTTTAAATATTACTAAATCACATATAGAAACAACATCGGTCTTGAGAAAATTCAAATGAAATGGTATGTTTTAAAACTACCTTTTGTCTCTGTCTCTTCCTTTTCCTTCCTTTTTTCTCTCTTTCAGCTTGACGACCACCAGTAAAAAAGAACTACCAAATAAAATGGGGTTAAAAAATAAAACCTGTGAACTCGTACCAGAAACGACCAAGAACCGTAAACCAATATAAAACCATTAGAACCTCACATGATCACCCATTCAAGTTTATGAACACCGTTATTATTGCTTTACTTGGTGATCTGATAACTAGTACATTTTTGTATTGTCTTTTTAAATATTACTAAATCACATATAGAGACGACATCGGTCTTGAGAAAATGCAGAGGCTAAGATAAATAAATAAATAAAAGCGTATCGGAACTTTATTAAATTGAATCATTAAACAAGGACGGAAAAAAATGTCCTCTTCTCTTTGAATAACATTTTGGTAAATTCGAATTTGTCAAGTGAATAATAAAACCATAAATTATCGAATAAACAGAAATATGAATTCTTGTGATGATTTTTTTTTCTGGGTAAGGGAAAAATCACGTGCCTAAAATCAAATTAGCATAATTCAATATTATGTGCAAAGACGAAGTTAATCCGATAAACTGGTCAATTTCTTCCTTTTTTTTCAAAATTCAAACTTGTACAGCATGTTGACAAAATCCTTGAAGAATATAAATTTCCAATTGTCCTCTTGTCTCATTTAATTGATCTGGTAAATGGCATGTACATATTAAATCTAAGTTTTCTTCCTCCATTTAACAGTTAGAAGTGTTATTAAGTAATGCAGTTGAGCCACCAGTTTTGTAAATAGAGATTCATTAAAAAAAAAACCCAAAAAAAACCAACCAAAAAACCAACCAGGATCATTTGTTGACAGACAACACTGCAAACAGGGATGTTTATATTTAAAAGGTATTTTGAGTGATATATATATATAATGTTGGGTTAGCAAAGAAGAAGTCAATGGTGTTTTGTAACTATGAGTTTCTTACCTATGTGAGTTTCTATTATTATTCGTTATCCCTCCAGAATGACTACATATTACTATAATGTTCAAGTAAATGGCATAGATTCATTAACCCCTCCCCCCCCAAAAAAAAAACCCAACCAGGATCATCTATTGACAGACGACACTGCAAACAGGGATGTTTATATTTAAAAGGTATTTTGAGTGATATGTTCATATATATATATATATATATATATATATATATATATATATATATATATATATTTATTATGGAAAAGATGACTTACCGGTGAATATGGTCATGGTGGTTGATGTGAAGTTCACAAAGGTAAGGCAGTAATATAAGAAATAAAAAAGTGCTCAATACGTTAGTAGAGAAAATTTATTTTGAAATAGGTCCAATTGATAACCTACTTGAGTTTCACCATGTTGAGGATCTTCAGTTAACATGTTAATAAAATAACTTCACAGTAACAGGACCTGTTGATATACGACAGTATGATAATTCAATAATTACATCGTTTAATGTGTTTACTTACGAGCTCTTGCAATAGTTCAATATGTACAGTCGGTATCAGGCAGACAGCGAGGGAGTCTATCTCTTTTTCACAATCGCTAGACCAAAGAGATTGTTTTGGCGTCTTAAGGTGGAGCGCCACACCTACCACCAGCTCCTCACTTTACCGCACAGATGTCTGTGCTACTGCATACGTTGAGTGGGCGAGGCCCGGTATCGAACCAGGAACCTTGTGATTCCTAGTCCGGCGCTCTACCGAACTCTCTCGCTCCTTTTTCTTTCTTATCACCTTTTTATTATGTTCGATTGAAACAGATTAGCATTATGGCATCCGCGCGCCCATCCCCTCTCTCTATGACATTTCTTTTTAAAAGAAATGTCATAACTAGACTGTGTAAATCAAGATGTTGGTTGATTGTAGACAATTATATGTATGAGATATAATTGTCTACAATCAACCAGCATCTTGATTTACACAGTGGAGTTAACCCTGAAGATCCTCAACATGGTGAAACTCGAGTAGGTTATCAATTGGACCTATTTTGATATATATATATATATAATGTTGGGTTAGCAAAGACGAAGTCAATAGTGTTTTGTAACTATGAGTGTCTTACCTATGTGGTTTTCTATTATTATTTGTTATCCCTCCAGAATGACTACATATTACTATAATGATCTGGTAAATGGCACATACATATTAAATCTAAGTTTTCTTCCTCCATTTAAACAGTTAGAAGTGTTATTGAGTAATGCAGTTGAGCCACTAGTTTTGTAAATACAGATTTATTTTTAAAAAATGGACCAGGCTCACCTGTTGACAGGTGATAATGCAAACAGGGATGTTTATATTTAAAAAGTATTTCAAGTCATATATATATATATATATATATATATATATATATGTATAATAAGATAAGTGCTTTTCTGCACCCTATTTTTCTACAAGTTTGGACACGGACAGAATAGCAACCCTTGAAGGATTCTCGAGACACCGATTAATAGCAGTCGATCTCACGTGTGTGGTCATTGTAGTCGTGAGATCGACTGCTATTAATCGGTGTCTCGATTAATTCAGTGGATTTAACCCTGAAGATCCTTATGGTGAAACTCGAGTAGGTTATCTCTTGTACCCATTTTATAATAAATTTGCCCTACTCAGTATTGAGCACTTTCTATTTGTTATATCGCTGACTTATCCTTCTGAATTCCACACTTACTAACCATCGTGACCAAATTCACCGGTAAGTCAACTTTTCCTTTATATATACTAGCAAATATATGCACCCTCCGGGTGCAAGTATTTAAGTTTTGATGTAATAAAATATTATATTAAATTAGAAACGCTAATGAAACTAAATAAGCATGCGGATAAAAAGATTTGAAACAGAGGGGATATGATTGAAAAATAGAACAACTGAAATTTACTCTTCCATCACCCTCGTCTTTCATTGTTATTTTTTCTAATTCAAGTATTTAGTTTAAAAGAGAAAGTAAAGAATAAAATGACAGTTATCTTTTCTTGTTAATGGATTTCTTTTAAGATTCATTGAAGAGATTTTTGCTTATATGCATTAAAATAAAACCAAACAGTTAGAAACCAATAATACTAAGCATATATTTATTAAAATTACATTTTTAATATCAATATGCAAATTAGTCTTCCCGTTCACACTGTAAACTGCTATTTTGTTGTATATATAAATACAATTGCATGTTATTAGTATGTAGACATGGTTAACAGTATAAATAATGTAATACAATTTTATTAATAATTCAGGTTAAAATAAGGATGAATTCATGGTGAATGTGACGTCAATTACTAAGGGAATTGTGACTTGAGTAGTGATTTAGTTTCGGTTACAGACAGAAAAACACATAATCTCCATTATAATAAGATATATATATATATATATATATATATATATAATATATTAATGATTTGAAGGCAATTACAATGCATATAAAAAATAAAAACTATAAAAAAATATGATAACATACTTAACAATGCTTCAAGCAAATTACCAATTACTTTATATATATATATATATATATATATATATATATACGGGGCGGTCTTTGTATCTATAGCTCTGCTGATGAGGCCTAATAGGCCGAAATGTACATACACAGATTGATTTTTCTCGATTTGTTTAGCCTTAAATTTAAATAGGTAATCCCGCCTAATTAATTAATTATTAATTAATTAACTTTCATAAATTAGGTTCGACTTCATTTAACACATATTCTCCCAAATATTGTCGGCTGAAAATAGCCATATCACAAACATCGTCTGTTTGTTTACTTCTCATAATTATATATATATATATATATATATATATTATATATATATAGGCTGAGGATTCTCTTGTAGGCAAGGTATTAGTGTTTAGCTTTTTAGTTAGCTTTTAATTTTTGGTGAATAAGCTATCGCAATTGTAGTAGTAAGCAGTTTAAAGGAAAACTCTGAATTCAGACCTATTATACTTTGCATAAAAATTGATCTTGTTCATGCGGAGGGATTGGTAAATATTTATCAATATAATTTTTGGAGGCGCCCATTGTGTAATGGTTACTGTCATTAGGAAAGAGATGCGCTGACAGGAGTTCAAATCCTGGATGAGGTTGTTGGAATTTCACATAGCGCTAATACCTGTGGGAAAGGTATTAATCCAATTATTAACTCTCCAGTAAATAGCAGGACAGACTAGGCTCTTTAACTTTCGTATGGAAACTGGTCTAGAAGAAGGAAAACTCTGAATTCGAATCTGTTAAACCCCGCTCAAAAAATGGACCTTTTGTCACATTGCTTGTGCGGAGGGTTTGGTAAATAATAAACAATTATGCCGCCCTGTCGGCTGGGGTGTTAGAATGCACCGACTGCACTTCTGCAGAGGGGTAAGTCTCCCCCAATGGTGCCACCTGTTGGCCGTGGGTGGCGACCCGTGATGCTTAAGGATAGAACCCAGGTGGATGAGCAGTTCATGACATGCAATAATCCACTTTGGCCCTATCTTGGGCTAGACGGGCGGTCAGAGAGGCCTCCTCCGATCCATCGGCTCGTCAAGTCAAGCCCTAGTACCTCTATGATTTTCCCAACCCTATTGCCCTTATGGCAAGCCCCAGCCCCTTTTTATCATATGGGTGCTAGAAGGCGGTGATTGAGGGTCTACATGTCCGGGGAATGACATTAAACTCTATCTGATGGTGAGGTTCCAGTTCTTGAGGTTTGGGTAATGTGGAGCACCCCATTCATCACCATTGCTCCCTGGTCCACTCTGACCCGGAGTGGTAGTACCTGTTAGGGTCCCATCTATGGGTTAATAGAAAAACATGAGTTGATAAACAAAATTGTATTATCCATTAAGAATTGATTTATTTCAAAACTTTATCGGCATTAAACGACCCATTAAGGTTGATATGTCGTAAAACAAAACAAACCAAACCAAACAATTAGGTTAATTGTGGCACAAAAGCAGAAATAGTGGTCACCCAGCGAGCTTAGATTGGTTGTGGTACAAGACCAGAAGTATGGGTCACCCAGTGAGAATAAAACTCATTAACAAATAATATAGGTATTTAGTAAGTTTAGCTTGATTGTGGCACAAGACCAGAAGTATGTGTCACCCAGTGAGAATCAAAATCACTAACAAATAATTCATTAAGCTTGTTTACAACAAGCATGGCATAGAGAAGATGGCTTCAGGTTTATTTGGAGATCTTAGATACCCTCTACAATCTCTAAAAGTTAATAACAACTCAAGCAGTTTTTAGGTGGGGTCTGTTTTTAACCCTCTCCCTATGTCTTACTGCCTCTTTCAATGTAAAAACATATCTGTCCCACAGATATTTGGGTAAATAAACTGAACCCCCATTTTATGTCCGTGTTTTAGCAATAAATGTTTTATTTTTCTTGCACCCGTTATTTTACAATACTAAATATATTTTCTTTATTTATTTTAATATTCACTTCAATGTGTATATTCTAAAAGTGTTTATTTCGTGAAAATGGTTAGTTTTAAAGTGGGGGTTCGTTTTTACACTTCAACTTTTTACTCGTAAATTCCTACCATAAAATGCCCAAGCCTAATTTTATGGTAGGAATTTACGAGTAAAAAGTTGAATATTACCTTTTGTTGTTATTTCTTTTATTTTTGGCTTTGGTATTCTAAAATAAAAACGTCAGATTGTAATCATCGTCGACGAAAAACCAAAATTACGGTCATAAAAGGAGGATCCAATTTATGCCTAAATTGTAAAACGAGCCCCCACTTTAAAACTAAACATTCTCACAAAATAAAAACTTTTAGAATATGCACATTGAAATGAATATTAAAATAAATAAATAAAATATATTTAGTATTGTAAAATAACGGGTGCAAGAAAAATAAAACATTTATTGCAAAAACATGGACATAAAATGAGGGTTCAGTTTATTTTATAGTAGGAATAAATGAGAAAACTGTTCTTCTTTACCCAAATCTTTATTATTTTTGCTCAAAAACCAAGCCCTGGTGATATTTAATGTGTATATATATTTACTTTGTCATTAATTGTTTTATTTTCGAAGTTTCCTCCAGACATACAGATTCACACAACTGCCCTTTATATATGTATAGATTTCATCTGGACATACATACACACACAACTGCCCTTTAATATGTCTAGATTTCATCTGGACATACATACACACACAACTGCCCTTTATATATGTATAGATTTCATCCGGACATACATACACACACAACTGCCCTTTATATATGTATAGATTTCATCCGGACATACATACACACACAACTGCCCTTTATACATGTATAGATTTCATCCGGACATACATACACACACAACTGCCCTTTAAATATGTCTAGATTTCATCTGGACATACATACACACACAACTGCCCTTTATATATGTATAGATTTCATCCGGACATACATACACACACAACTGTCCTTTATATATGTATAGATTTCATCTGGACATACATACACACAACTGCCCTTTATACATGTATAGATTTCATCCGGACATACATATACACAACAGCCCTTTATACATTTATAGATTTCATCCGGACATACATACAGACACAACTGCCCTTTATATATGTATAGATTTCCTCCGGACATACATATACACAACTGCCCTTTACATATGTATTGATTTCATCCGGACATACATACACACACACCTGCCCTTTATATATGTATAGATTTCATCCGGACATACATACACACACAACTGCCCTTTATATATGTATAGATTTCATCCGGACATACATACACACAAAACTGCCCTTTATATATGTATAGATTTAATCTGGACATACATACACACACAGCTGCCCTTTATATATGTATAGATTTCATCCAGATATACATATTCACAAAACTGCCCTTTATATATGTATAGATTTCATCCGGACATACATACACACACACAACTGCCCTTTATATATGTATAGATTTCCTCCGGACATACATATACACACAACTGCCCGTTATATATGTATAGATTTCATCTGGACATACATATACACACAACTGCCCTTTATATATGTATAGATTTCATCTGGACATACATACACACACAACTGCCCTTTATATATGTATAGATTTCATCTGGACATACATACACACAACTGCCCTGTATATATGTATAGATTTCATCCAGACATACATACACACACAACTGCCCTTTATATATGTATAGATTTCATCTGGACATACATATACACACAACTACCCTTTATATATGTATAGATTTCATCAGGACATACATACACACAACTGCCCTTTATATATGTATAGATTTCATCTGGACATACATATACACACAACTGCCCTTTATATATTTATAGATTTCAACCGTACATACATATACACACAACTGCCCTTTACATATGTATAGATTTCATCCGGACATACATACACACAACTGCCCTTTATACATGTATAGATTTCATCTAGACATACATACACACAACTGACCTTTATATATGTATAGATTTCATCCGGACATACATATACACACAACTGCCCTTTATATATGTATAGATTTCATCTGGACATACATACACACACAACTGCCCTTTATATATGTATAGATTTCATCCGACATACATACACACAACTGCCCTTTATATATGTATAGATTTCATCCGGACATACATACACACAACTGCCCTTTATATATGTATAGATTTCATCCGGACATACAGATTCACACAACTGCCCTTTATACATGTATAGATTTCCTCTGGACATACATACACACACAACTGCCCTTTATATATGTATAGATTTCATCTGGACATACATACACACACAACTGCCCTTTATATATGTATAGATTTCATCTGGACATACATACACACACAACTGACCTTTATATATGTATAGATTTCATCTGGACATACATATACACACAACTGCCCTTTATATATGTATAGATTTCATCAGGACATACATACACACAACTGCCCTTTATATATGTATAGATTTCATCCGGACATACATACACACACAACTGCCCTTTATACATGTATAGATTTCCTCTGGACATACATACACACAACTGCCCTTTATATATGTATAGATTTCATCCGGACATACAGATTCACACAACTGCCCTTTATACATGTCTAGATTTTCCCTGGACATACATACACACACAAATGCCCTTTATATATGTATAGATTTCATCCGGACATACATATACACACAACTGCCGTTTATATATGTATAGATTTCCTCCGGACATACATATACACACAACTGCCCTTTATATATGTATAGATTTCATCCGGACATACATACACACAACTGCCCTTTATATATGTATAGATTTCATCCGGACATATATATACACACAACTGCCCTTTATATATGTATAGATTTCATCCGGACATACATACACACAACTGCCTTTTATATATGTATAGATTTCATCTGGACATACATACACACACAACTGCCATTTATATATGTATAGATTTCATCTGGACATACATACAGACACAACTGCCCTTTATATATGTATAGATTTCATCCGGACATACATACACACAACTGCCCTTTATACATGTATAGATTTCATCTGGACATACATACAAACACAACTGCCCTTTATATATGTATAGATTTCATCTGGACATACATACACACAACTGCCCTTTAAATATGTCTAGATTTCATCTAGACATACATACACACAACTGACCTTTATATATGTATAGATTTCATCCGGACATACATACACACAACTGCCTTTTATATATGTATAGATTTCATCCGGACATACATACACACAACTGCCCTTTATACATGTATAGATTTCCTCCGGACATACATATACACACAACTGCCATTTATACATGTATAGATTTCCCCTGGACATACATACACAACTGCCCTTTATACATGTATAGATTTCATCCGGACATACATACACACACAACTGCCCTTTATATTTCATCTGGACATACATGCAAACACAACTGCCCTTTATACATGTATAGATTTCATCTGGACATACATACACACAATATAGATGGAATGTTGTTTGCTGATATGTGGTGCTTATAAGTAGAAGTCCTCTGTGTGTGTGTGTGTGGGGGGGTATTATTTATTAATTTTTTTTATATAGTTATCGGGCTTGAATTAATCTATGGGGCAGCAGAGGTGCCCTACTGCGGAATATTTTGATGAAAAAGTACGATGGGTTCATAAAGAAAAGGTAGAAAGAAAAAAAACCTGAAAAAAACTGAAAAAAAAAAAAAAAAAAAAGAACATTGTTTACCCAAGTTGAGATTTTGTTTGTGGGAAAAGTACCATCTGTAGTCACGTTCGATTAAGAAATGGTAGAAATTGCTTATTTCTGTTGACTTTTCTTTTTTGCTAATATAAAAAAAAAAAAAAAAAAAGAAGGAAAAAACAAAGTTCTACCCCGAAGAGTCTTTACTTTTCTTTTTCTTCCCCCCATTTTTTTCTTCCTTTTTCTTCTTCCTTTTTCTTCTTTTTTTTTTATTCGGAAGCAAGGAATCTTGCCAGTTTTAGGAACAGTATTTTCTTTGATATGATAATTGGTAAATATCTTCAGTTCCAATATCTTTGGTGCATGCATTTGCAGACAAAAAGAGATAATGGATGATTCTGATGTCGAAAATATGAAGAAAACGTATACTTGTCGCAATTTGTCAGATAAAATTATGCATATCTTATTATAATGGAGATTGTGGGTTTGTCTGTCTGTAACCGAAACTATATTACTAATCAAGTCACAATTCCTTTTGTTATTTATACCACATTCTCCATGATTTTATTTTTAATTTAAACTTCAATTATTAATAAAATTATTTTACCTCATTAAGACTGTTGACCATATCGATATCGATATTTACCGCGTACCCCACTTGTACGGGTCAGGCACAAAGTCCCTATTAACGTGGGACCACCCACAAGCCGAGACTCATTGGGTGGCAGGTGAAAAATTGCGTCGATCCCGTCGGCATTCCCCCTCAAGAGGGGCGCCTCAGGCACTGGGCAATAAACCCAGCCCTGCCCCTTTAAATCGAGGGGGCAGGTGTTGCCTGGGGGGATGGCCCCCTGGGATCAACGCCGTTAATTATATCAATGGTCCAGAGGCCGAAGCCACTGTAGACCATATCTACAAACTATTAACATGCAATTGTATTTATATATACAACAAAATAGTGGTTTACAGTGTGAATGGATAGGCTAATTTGCATATTGATATTAAAAATTTGATTTTAATAAATATATGCTTAGTATTATGGATTTCTAATTGTTTGGTTTTATCTTATTGAATATGAGCAAAAATCTTGGGATAAATCTTAAAAGAAATCCATTAACAAGAAGAAATAACTGTAAATTTATTCCTTACTTCCTATTTTAACTAAAGAGTTAAACTAGGAAAATTTACCAATGATAGACGGGAGTAATGGTAAATGATGGAAGAGTTAGTTTCGAAGTTGTTCTATTTTTCAATCATACCCCCTCTGTTCCAAATCTTTTTATCTACATTCTTATTCAGTTTCATTAGCCTTTCTAATTTAATATGATATTTTATTATATTAAAACTTAAATACTTGCACCCGGAGGGTGCATATATTTGCTAGTACTAATAACAAATCGGTGAAGCGTATACCACACACACACACACACATACATACATACATATATTTATTTATTTATTCTAAACAGTGGGGGGGTCACAGTCAAGTCTGATGCAATGTTCTTCCAATCAACAGGCTAAACACTCCCAACTGTATCATGCTCGTCTCACCAAACAATATCCAAAATCATTCCTCTATCCCGCTCGTCTCGACAACAAAATGCTACTGCAGTTGTTCTCTGTCTCGTCTGGGAGGATAAGTCCTTAAAATATACCTCAATCTCACGACATCCGGGCTACTCACTCAGAATTGTCCGTGCAGCACGTGCGACACTCGTCAGCAACATAAAAAACATAAGATGATAAAATAATCAGATTATATATACTAGCAAAAAAAATTAATCAAGTCTGTGTGTTCTGTAAAACCTTGATCTAGAAAATATGTTTTATAAGTTTATATTCTCACTGCGGTTACCCACACATTCTAGCCTTGTGCAAACTAAGTTAGGCTCAGTAAACACAGATGCTGACAACAGCATAGTTAATAGACTCCATTGCCATCTGTCCTTGATTGGTCCTTGGTAAGTCCTCTAAACGCATCCAGTGTCTTCACATAGCTATGATTAATGTAATTTTTGCTGTTGAATAAAGACATCTTGGGTTGAATTAAAACATTCTAAAAAAGTGATAAGTCTTGTGTTTGTTACTAAGAACAACACAGACACCAAAGATGAAGTCCCAGAACAAAGTCAGTCAAACCCAACATAAAATAAATAATACAGCAAGAGAGAGGGGGAGGGTGGACTGATATAGAAATAGATAGGACAGTAATGAAGGGATAATAGATATAAACAGACTGCGGGTGATAGATAGTGGAATATGAGAAATATAAATAATGAACGGCTGAGATAAGTGAGATATAGATGAGTAGTAGATAGATAGATAATGAAGTACTGGATATAGATGATTGTTAGTGAGAGAGAGAAAGGAGGAGAGAAGAGTGAGATAGTATACATTACATACATACATATGAAACAGACATAGATAGAGATACCGTAATGCTTGAGATAGGATAGATAGATAGATAAGATAGATAGATAGATAGATATGAAGTGACTGAGGTAGACAGATAGTTATAAGAGAGACAAGAGATACTAGAACATAGATAATACAGAACACTTGAACCACTTTTCGAAGATAAGTATATGATTTTATTGAATTCTATCTCTGCAGGTTTCCACCAATGTATTCTTTTAAAAGGACATATGCTGGTCATTGTACAAATATAGAATCTTATTTTAGTAAGTATATTTTTGCAGCATTTTTTCTTTATATTTTTGGTTTGAAACGCGAGTGACATTCGTGTCTGAGAGTTTCTTTTTCCAATCTTTTCAAGTTGTCTGGCAACTTTAAGTGGTGTATTTTGGTTAATGATCCACTGAAGTCTATCATAAGTACTTTAGCACTACCTTAGTGCCATTATCAGGTGTGAGTAGTGAGTTTGGTTTCTTTTTAAACTAACAATTAAACTAAGGAGATGGATATAACTTTGGTGACTCATAACCAGCTCAACCAGACATTAAATGCTGCAGACAACTTTGGAAAGATGGAAAGAAACTCAACATGAAATGTCTGTCGCATTCAATCAATATGCATCGAATGTATCAACACCCTCACTCACGGGTATTTTTTTATATAAAAAAGACGATAGTGGTATATACCCTACCTATGAACATTAATGGGTAGTCACAATTCATAAATATGGTGTATTATGCTGAGTGTCTCTCTCCACAACATCACTTTTACCCTTTCGGGTCATATATCCAAAAATAGGGATAAAATGAATTTGTGATGCAATATTTCTACAAGGACTCTAACAATATCCTATTATGCCTTTGGATTACATATCCAAAATTATGAATATTTCCAAAGATTGAAAAGAACGATCAAAGGACATTTGTATACAATGGATCTGCTAATCTACAGATTGGAAGGGAAGGAAATTCATTATTGGTAAAATTAAATTTCTGTGTGACATTTTGCAAGTGATTACTTGCCTTATTTTAGAGAGTGTCTTAAGAATTTGGTTATTGGTTAAAATGATTTAAATGAAATTTCTTTAACATTTTACGAGGCACCTGCTCATTCTTTTAAGATTGGAAGATCAAGAAATGAATTATTGTTAACCAGTGGTAAATGAAATTCAGTGTCATGATTTTTTAGTATGGGATTTTGCTTTGTTGTTTGTTTTTTTTTTGTTTTGTTTTTTGGGGGGGCTTTTTTAAATATTGGGAAATCAAGAGAAAGTTGAATAATTTATGTGGTAGAAAGAATTTCAGTCAAAGAGATTGTTGGTAAAATAATTTCATTTTCTTAACGCATAATACATTCTATCTTGTATCAACTCATTGTTTTCTATTTATTACTCTAACAGGTACTACCTTCCGGGTCAGAGTGGACCAGGGAGTAATGTGGTGAAGGTTGGCTCCACATTACCCAACCTCAAAACTGGAACCTCACATTCAGATCAGAGTTACGTTCATTCCCAGGGACATGTAGGACCTCATCAGTCCTTCTGAGACCACTATGATAAAAAGGCTGGGTTGCCATAAGGGCAAATAGCGTTGGGAAATCATTATACAGATTGAATGAAGAAATTTTCTTTATAGAAAACTATCATCATCATCATGTCGCGGTGTCAGTTGTTATCCATAACAACTCTCTCCATCCGTCCCCTATCGCTCTTCAGTTTGGAGTCCTCTATGCAGCATCCTGATTTTCCGTACAGAACTGATAATATACGGCTTGCTTCGCCCACACTGGCGTGTCCATTGTGCTGGCCCAAGGAGGACGTCGCTTATAGAGTTCGTCTTGCTTTTCCAGCAGTGTCCCGCGTTCTGTCCGTTCTTACTCGAATGGTTTGGGTGATATGTGGCAGCGTGACCGTACAGCTGTTTTCTCGTAGGGTGTTGTTTACACGTCTTGTTTCAGGATCACCCGCGCATTCTTGTTGCACTCCGTCTAGTCGCTTAGTTAGGGTCCAGGTGGTGCAAGCCATTACAGCAGTACTGGACAGAACAACGCCTGAAGAACTGCTCTTTTAATTGTTCTGTGAGATTGGTCTCCATATGATCGGATGTATTTATTTGGCCCATGCTTTCCTTCACTGCATTAACGTTGTTTTCTTGGAGAGATGTTGCTGCCTTAGTATCGAAATTGTTCTACAGAAGTTAACGATTTGCCATCGTTGGTTGAAATAACAGGTGAATTTCTCAAGGGATTTGTTTGTCTCTCTTAGTTGATCAGATGAGCAAGACATTAAATTATTAGCAAAACATGGTAAAATGAAATTATGGTGTGACATTTTTTCATGGATTGTAGTCTCTTTTACGGATTTTAAGGACCAACAAGGATTATTGTTAAATATCGTCACAGTGTGGCATTTACAAGGGATCTGCTCATCTCTCTTTTAGAAATCGATACAAGAAATGGAAATTATTGGTAAATATGAATAAATTTACCGTGCCATTTTTTACAAGAGATCTGTTAGTCTCTTTTACAGATTGGAATATCAAGAAAATTGTTTATTGCTAACATGTGAGATAAAATTTCTATGCGCATTTTTACTAGGAATATGGTTGTCTCTCTAAATATGAAGTAGCAAAGAAATTGATTAATCGGTACCTAATTAAAATGAAATTTTCTGAACTTTTCAGCAATTTGCTTAATCTTTTTTTCCAGATCAGAACAATAGCAGCTCACCATATAAGTGCTGTCGAATTACAGCAACCCTTATTTTCCCCCAAAATATACAGAAAATAAATGTATTTATCATTCATAAATATATTTAAGTACATTGTGTACCTAACAATGTACTAAATGAGGAATAACTACGGAGGTTGGGAATGAAATGGAATCTTTATACATTACAAAATACAATACTTATAAATTAAAATGGATTAACGGGGTTAGCAGTTGAGAAAATGCGAGATATACGTCAAGGACGAGAGGTACAACGATATGAAATGCAACAGGTTTTAATACAAATTGCACATTAAAATGGACAACAAAGAGAAGAAAGTTTGTAGTTCGGACAAGCAGCCTGGGTTTGTAACAGTTCATTTAAAGTTAGGGCACCTGCTCGTGAGGTATGTCGTATGTTATTATTTTAGTTCTCAGCTCCGTAAGGTCTTAGCCAAATCATTTAGTTTAGTTAGTTTGGTTTTTGTTACAGCACGTTCGATGGTAAAGCGTTAATAATTGGTTGTGGGTTTGTTTAGGTTGCAAAAAGTTTATTCCTGCTAGCAGCCTTTTCGACTGCATTGGTACAAAGGGTAAAGCGTTGTCGAGTTGCATTTATCTCGTCGGCTCCCTTAGTTGTTATCTGGTGATTAAAGGTAATTGCATATCAGCCTCCATGGGTCAAAGTAGCAATCTCTCTTGAGAGCGGTAATGGATGAGTCTCGTGGGTTTCTTCTTTCCGATGCAGATTCGTAGGAAAGAATTGCAAAGCGCACTTACCTTGTTTTAGTAGTCACCCAAGGGGTTGGGTTGAAGTGGTGTTAACCCCTCTGATGTCACAAGCTAAAAGGTGGCTGTGGGCCGAACGAGCAGTCGCCCTCGGAGGGTTACAACTAAAAGAAGCGAATCGTAATGACATGGCTTTTTATAAAGATAACCACTGACTACAAATATTAGGGAAATGCTGCTGCTGCTGTGTCGTGCACATTCACACTGTCCCTAGGGCACAAGTGTCGTTTGTTGAAGATAATAACATAAAATTCAACAGCAGAATCCTTGTAAAAATGATATTAGAATTTAATTTTTCTATTTTTGGAATATGCACCCAGAAGGGTGATTAATTAGTGATATTGATGCAGTCTCTGATAGTCAAACTAGTC
Source organism: Doryteuthis pealeii (assembly GCA_023376005.1). Lineage (NCBI taxonomy): Eukaryota > Metazoa > Mollusca > Cephalopoda > Myopsida > Loliginidae > Doryteuthis > Doryteuthis pealeii. Next base: position 74,681,387 of record CM042166.1, read on the forward strand.
TTCGTAGGTGCACAAAAATTATTTAGTCAAATAAAAAGAACTGTCAGAAATCAATATTTTTAACCCCCAAAAAAAATATTTTTTACGATAAAAAGTATGAATGATTTTTTTTTCTTTTGAGATAAAATTGCAAAATTAACTTTTAAGCAGAAAAGTTCTTGTTAAAAAAGCTTGTTATTTGTTATTTGCATACTAATATGTCTTACCCAGACGCTAAGATGAATCAACAGTTTTCAAATCACCATTCGTGTATTACCCAGCCTCCATCCAAGCAGAATCAAAGCTAAATTTATAGTAGTATTATCTGGTTATTCGACTATGTCCCCATCCTTCATTGTTATTTGATGGAAAAACGTTTCGGCTTGATATGGTCCGGCCTCTTCAGGTATTCTTGTTGGACTCAGGAACCTCTCGGGACTCGGAACTTCTTTTCTAAACTCTGGAACTTTCTTGTCGTTAATCGGGAGTTCATTACGGGACTTGACCTAACCCCTTTATTTAGATCCACGCGGGGTTCCTTTCTCATCCGCTAACATAGCTGGTAGGATTAAGTAGGTTAGGTTAAGACAGTTCTAAGTTGACAGTTATCTCTGGAACCAATCCTGAGTGAAGCAGTTAGAAATAATAACACAACTCCTACCCCCGCTATGGTACGGAATGAGAGGGAATTCGAAAAGAAGGTTTCCCGAGTCGAACAAGAAATACCTGAAGAAGGCCAGAGGCATATCGGCCGAACGTTGTACAAATAACAATGAAGATGGGACAATAGTCCGATAACGCAGATAATACTATCTTCAAGCCTCATCTCAAAATTCAAGAAATAAATTTATTAGTAAAATTTTAAAGTGAAATTAAGGAGTTACAAAAATCAGAGTTTTCTTTTTGTAGGCTTGAGATGGGTTCTGACATGAAGAGGCTGGATGGCACTATTGTCCCAGTATTCGCCAAGTATATAGGGAATACTTTGAAGGATGGTAAGGATCTTACACCCACTAGGCCATCAATTCTCTGTCCCCATGAGGAATATGTTCAAATACTAGATGAATCTTGAGAAATTCATCTGTTGGTATATTAGCAGTTTCACAATGGAGAAAGAACGAGTAAAAATTGTCCTTCCTAGATGTTTTAATAGTCCAAAAATCCAAAAAAATATCATCATTATTAAATAGAGTTATATATGATATGTATGTATGATATAACATTTTTAATATCTGATCCATTCTGATATGACAGGAAGACGTCTTTCTAGTCATGTTTGCTCAGAACGTGGATCTGCAGCGGTTTGTGATTCATTTGAGGGCTCGTGATAGGAAAGGTTAGGTGGGGCTTAATAGGAATTGTGAGGATCGCCAGTGATTATGTATTGCAATATATATATATATTATATATTAATATAATATATATTATAAAGATGAATTAAATATTTTTGAAAAAACAAATGAGTTGATAATCGCTTGACATAATTCTGTTTCAACCTTTACGATCTTCTTCAAGAGCGAAATATAATTAATGATAAAGACGGATAAATAACCGTTAAACGATAGGAGGGTACAAACGAATGCCTGTGTGAACGTTCATGTTCGGAGCCGGGAATTTATTTAAATTGTTAAAAAATGACAATACTGTGTTAAAAATAAAATGAATTTTATATATATATTATGATTTGCTCTTGAAGAAGACGCTAAAGGTTTGAAACAGATTCTGTCGAGCGATTATCAACATCATTTGTTTTTTGTTTTTTTAATGTTTAATTCATACTGTCGATTTCACTCCATTTATTACATATATAATAAATACACACAACACATATATATATATATATATATATATATATATATATATATATGCATATGTACATATACATGGTATGTATATGTACATACATGATATATATACTACAATATATATACATACATACATATATTTATATATATATATATATATTATATATATATATAGGCAATAGTTTTATATTTCTTTTCTTCTGCAAGAATATGAATCACCGTTAGCCGCAGGAAACTAACCAGTGTTGAGGTGACAGCATTTTTTAGTTGCACCTTTTTCTAGCACCATCCCGATTAGTTTGGGTGAGCAGTGCTCTCCAAATAGACTGCTCGACACAAGAGTCTCCACGGGGTTAGTCCCTGTCACGGTAGAGGTTAGACACCAACAACGATGTATAGGATAAGACTAGTGACGTCAAGTGTTAGATAGTAACTGCATTGCTTCCAACTGTCAGGTCTGCACACGTTGCCACACAGTCATCGCCCATGGGGACTTTTTAAGAGATGATAGATGAAAGAAAGGAAAGTAGGAAATTTTACATCATGATATTATAGTGGTAAACGCTTGTACAACACGATTACCATCTCTCTAAATTTTCATGATTGTTGTCCAGTGCAAGCCTAAGCAAGATAACTGGCAATGCATGTCATCGGCAGGTGTTTAAGTCAGAGTTGTTCTTCTCCTAGATGGATAACCTAACAAGGATAAGGGGTCCAACACTCCCAAACAAAAAAAAGTCTAGATGCTGTTGAGCTTATAGCTTCCTCGCCCTTGAACAGGTCTGTTTTTCGTCCTGCAAGAGTCTAGCCACCCTTCTCATTCAGATAAATCTTGGGGTTACGTTTATCGCCGATGACCCGATATAAAACAGGTTGTACTGGAATACATAGTACCAGTAGCGCATAACTGACCTGACCTAAATACTATATATACATATATTACAATACATATACATACATATGTACATATACATGTATGATATGTACATACATAATATATACATACATTATGACATATACATACAATACATACATACATGCTTCAACTGAATTATTTATGGAGGCGGAAAATATATGTATGTATCATATACACACTACAGATAGTTTTTGTTTTTCATTATATAGGGGAGAAGAAATCGAGTTAACATCAGAGAATAGTAGATCTAAACTTGTGATGTATCTGCATCCCCTACACATACAGAATATATGCAGACAATTCCTACATACACCACATACATACATATGCTATATAAAATATTGAATATAGAACTAAATATTAATTTCACTATATCTTACATTTTATGCGATATCGTATTCACACCATGTTTGTGATCTCAGAGTTAGCATAATTTATGCAGTTCCAAGGCAAATTACTTGGTTCTGAAACATTTTGTTATGCGGATCTCCTGCCCCCTTATTATGTTCTTGTAAAAATATGTAAAAAACGGCCAAACTTAGATCATTAAAACATTGTTATTCATCAGTGGGTTGTAGAAAGCATTGTAAGATATCAAATCAATTTGATGACTAAAAATTTGTTTGATTGATTATACTGCATGTCACCCATCCAGGGTTTATTTCTATGCCAAAGCAGTAGGCTGGTGAGAGATGGCTCAAATTTAGATATTTAAAAAAAATTGTATTACATCCAGGTGGGTTGTAGAAAAGTTTTCGTAGATATTCAACAATCAATTTGATGATAAAACTCTATGGATTGATTTTAACGGCCATGTCAACCCATCCAGGTTATTTTATCGCCAAGCAGTAGGGTGAGAGATGCGTCAATTAGATATTAAAAAAAAATTGTATTACACCAGGTGGGTTGTAGAACGCACTGTAAGATATCCCAAAATCAATTTTTGATGATAAAAGGTTGATGATTTGATTTAACGGATGTCAACCCATCCCAGGTGTTATTTTATGCAAGCGTAGTGGTGAGAGATGGCAAATTTAGTATTAAACAAACAATTGTCCATTACATCCAGGTGGGTGAGAAAGCTATTGTCAGATATCAAAATCAATTTGCTGATAAACAGTTGATTGATGATTTTAACCGGCATGTCAACCCATCAAGGTTATTTTTGGCATTCTACTTAGGTTGTGAGCAGATGGTCAAAATTTATTGTCCTATCATCTTTTTTAAACGGATTTTATGATTTTGACAGTCGGTTGTTCGCCGCTTGTTGTTGCTAATGGATTGGAAATAATAGTTTAAGCTCAGTTTTATAGGATCAAAGTTCAATCTTGTTAATAAACGGAAGTTAGGCTAGAAATTCTTTTTACAAACAATTTTTACACCACATTATTTTTTCTATTTAACCATAGATGGACCCTAAACAGTTCTACCACTCCGGGTCAGAGTGACCTGTGAGCCGTATGGTGATGAAAACGGTCCTGCCCATATTCCCAGACCTCCCAGAACGGAACCTCCCATCAGATAGAGTTTAACGTCCATTCCCCAGGACATGGTGAAGGTCCTAAGCCAACACCTTCCTAGACCATATATGATAAAAAGAGTTTGCGGCTTGCCATTAAGGCAATCTATAGTGCTAGAGCTTGACATGATCAGCTGACTGATCGAGGGGCCCCGATAAATTGAAACTCAGTGTATAGTTATGCTAGTTACAGCGCATAGGTTTAAATGGTTTTACGGTCATTATGCCTGACACTGTCAAGAAAAACATTTGAATACTATACAGATCCGTATATGCTATAATGTTATTACATATCTATTAATAATGGTATTTCGCTTCGTTTCTCTGTTAACAAAAAACTACGTCATGCTTAGATCACTAATACCCGAAATCGTCATACATAAGAAATAAATACACTCAAAATGTGAGCATGCACACATTAGACAGTCCTCATGGGTTTTTCTTAACAAGTTTTAATAGCATTCTACTATGTTTATATAACTGTTACACTATGTGCCTCCACATTACATAAATATAAACATATTAAACCAAACCCAGAATTGAACTCGTCTCACTGTGTCCATTTCTACAATGATAACCATGCACAACGTGCTACGCATACATATAAATACAAATATCTGTCACTCAAACCACGATTTTGGATCTGTTTTGAACAGGTCCAATTCCTACGATTTAACATCAGTTATGTGCCCATCCACATACCATATAAAACTCATTGTGTTCGTTCTCTCCATACATACATTGCCTTCACATGCCAAATAAATACTTCACTCAAGCCAAGATTTACCACTGTCCTCACTGTGCCCACTTTCTACGAAAGATAACCATTACACAATGTTGTCCTCGGCTGGGGCTAAGAAGCACTGGGACTGCCACTTCCAGAGGGGTAAGACTCCCCAAATGGCGGCCACTTTGTTGAGCGCGGTCAAGAATTTCCGTGCCTTTCGGCATGCCTTGATGGTGATATAATACATGATGATGTTGCATGATGATGATTACAAATGACATACCTATCATACAATCAATGTCTGTAGAGGTTCTATTCATAGGAGCGCTCATCACATCTACTCCTACCCACGTATTTATCGCCCTGCGGCTGGGTGGTTAGAATGCACCGACCGCACTCTCTGCAGAGGGTAAGCCCCCCAATGGGGCCACCTGTTGGCCCTGGGTGCCCGTGATGCTTAAGGATAGAACCCAGTGATAGAGCAGTTCATGACTGCAATAACCCTTTGGCCCTATCTTGGCTAGACGGCGGTCAGAGAGGCCTCCTCCGATCCATCGGCTTGTCAAGTCAAGCCCTAGTACCTCTATGATTTTCCAACCCTATTGCCCTTATGGCAAGCCCCACCCTTTTTATTCATATGGGGCTAGAAGCGGTGTGATGAGGTCTACATGTCCGGGAATGACATTAAACTCTATCTGATGGTGAGTTCCAGTTCTTGAGGTTTGGGAATGTGGAGCACCCATTCATCACCATGCTCCCGTGCTCCACTCTGCCGCGAGTGGTAGTACTGTTAGTGTCCCATCTATGGGTTAATAGAAAAACATGAGTTTATAAAAAAATTGTATTATCCATTAAGAATATGATTTATTCAAAACTTTATCCGCATTAAACGACCCAAGGTTGATATGCGTAAAACAAAACAACCAAACCAACGAAGGGATTTGAAATATGTGGCGTGGCCATCATTCTCTATGATAACCATTACCACTGTACCTCCACTTAATATGATTCAACCACTTCACTTGAACTCCTGCTTTTGATGATAACCATTAAACAATGTGCCTCCATTTAATATATATACAATAAAACACTTCACCTACAAACCAAATCTGAACTCTTTCCGTCGCTGTCCATGCTCCTTTAATGATAAACCATTACATGATGTGCCTTCCACATACCAACTGATATAGAGAAACTTCACTTCCAACCCAGGATTTGAACTGTCTGTCGTTCATTTGCAACGATGTAAACCATTACACAATAGATGCCCCACATATAAATATAAGATAACTTCACTCAAGACCAAGATTTGACAACTCTCTCTCGCCCCATACCCCATTTTTTCTTGATGATAACCATCTACACAATGGGCCTTTCATACATTTTAAATATAAACACTTCGCTTCAACCAAGATTCGACACTTCCTCTGACCCTGTCTATGTTCTTGATGATAACTTAACACAATGGGCCTTTCATACATTTAATATAAACACTTCGTCAACAACAAGATTCAAACACTTCCTTCGTGTCCTTGTTCTTGATGAACACCTTACACAATATGCCTCTTGAAATATTTATAAAACACTTCGCTCAACCAAGATTTAACTCTTTCTTTTCTTTGTCCATGTTCTTTGGATAACCATTACACAACTGCTGCCTCCTATATATATAAACACTTCACTCAAACCAAATTTTGAACACTTCCTTCGGTGTCCATGTTTTTATGATAACCCTTTACACCAAATGGGCTTTTTCATACATTTATAGATATAAACACTTCATCAAAACAAGATTGAACACCTTCCTCTGTGTCCATGTTCTTTGGTCGATAACCATTCACAATTGACCTTTTTCATACATTTAGATATAAACACTTCCCTCAGAACACGATTTTAACACTTCCTTCGATGTCCATGTTTTTATGATTACCATTACACCAATGTGCCTTTCATACATTTAAAATAACCACTTCGCTCAAACCCAAAGATTTGAACATTCCTTCCCCCTGTGTCATGTCCTTTGGTATAACCATTACACAATCGACCCTTCAACATTTAAATATAAACCCTCGCTCACAACCAATTTGAACACTTCCTTCTGTCCGTGTTCTTTGATGATAACCAATTACACCAGATGCGTGCTCCTAATATATATAAACCCTCACTGAAAAAACCCAGATATTCGAAACATTTCCTTCCTTTGTCATGTTCTTTTGATAACATTACACAATGTGCTCCTACAATATAATATAAACACTTCACTCAAACCCGATTTGAAACACGCCTTATGTGTCTGTGTTCTTTGATGCTAACCATTACACAATGTGCGCCTCCTAATTATATAAAACATCACATCCAAACCAAGATCTGAAAACACTTCCTTATGTGTCTGTGTTCTTGATGATCACACATACACATGTGGCCTCCTAAATATATAAACACTTCACTCAAACTAGATTTGAACACTCCTCTGTGCTCATGTCTTGAGATAACCATTACACAATGTTGCCTCCCTCATATATACTAAAAACACTCCACTCCAAAACCAAGATTTTTGCAACCACTTCCCTTCTGTCGTCACATGTTCCTTGATCTGATCACCATTACACCAATGTGCCCCCTAATATATATAAAAACACTTCACCTCAAACCAAGATTTGACACATTCTTCTAGTGTCAAGTTCTTTGATGATAACCATTAAACAATGTGCCTCCTAAATATGATATAACACCTCACTGAAACCAAGATTTGAACATTTCCTTCTGTGTCCACTGTTCATTTTGCTGATAACCATCACACATGTGCTCCCCTAATATATATAACACTTCACTCAAACAAGATTTGAACACTTCCTTATATGTTCTGTCTTCTTTTGATGATAACCATTACACAATGTGCCTCCTAATATATATAAACACTTCCACTTCAAACCAAATTGAAACTTCCTATGTGTCTGTGTTTCTTTGCATGATATTGATGATAACCATTACACAATGTGCCTCCTAATATATATAAACACTTCCTCAAACTAAGATTTGAAACATTCCTTTCCTTGTCCATGTTCTTTCGATGATAACCTTTACACAATGTGCCTCCTAACTATATAATTAAACACTTCACTCAAACCAAGATTTGACACAACTTCCTTCTGATCGTCCATGTTCTTTGAAGACAACCCATTACACAATGTGCTTCCATCAATATATGTAACACACTTCACTCAAAACAAGATACTGAACACTTCTTCTGTGCTCCCATGTTCTTTGATGATAACCAACACAATGTGCCTTCCTAATACTATAATAAACCACTTCACTCAAACCAAGATTTGAACACTTCCTTCTGTGTCCATGTTCTTTGATCGATAAACCATAACACAATGTGCTCCTAATAATAATATAAACACTTCACTCAAACCAAGATTTGAACACTTCCCTTATGTGTCTCTGTGTTCTTGATGATAACCATTACACAATGTGGCCTCCTAATATATATAAACACTTCACTCAAACTAAGATTTGAACAATTTCCTTCTTGTGTCATGTTCTTGATGAACCATTACACAATGTGCCTCCTAATATATATAAACCACTTCGCTCAAACCAAGATTACACTCTTCCTTCTGTGTCCATGTATCTTTGATGATAACCATACCACAATGTGCCTCCTCAATATTTCTCATAAACACTTTCGCTCCTAACAAGATATTGAAACACTTCCTTCGTGTCCTGTTCTTTGCAATGATAACCATTACACAATACTGCCTCCTAATATGATAAACCTCCCCTCCTAACCAGATTTGAACACTTCCTCTGTGCCATGTCTTTGATCTACCATACAAATTGCCTTATATTTATTAAACACTTTCGCTCAAAGCCAAGATTTGAACTCTATTTCTGTGCCTTGCGTCTGATTAATAACCTACTCCACTATATGCTTCCACATACAGTACTAAGAATAAACACCACTTCACCTCCAAACACGAGTAAAAATTAAATATCCTCTCTGGTTACACAAACATTACGTCTTCCTGAACGCCAACAAACATTCTACTCATCACCAGGGAAGCGGTTTCGTCAAAAAAAAACTGAATTCTCATTCCAAACTCTTTGGTACAATTTTGATAAGATATCAAAGTTCTTCTCTTTCTATTACCTCCTCTGCTCGTTCTATGCTTTGTTTCTGTTCTGATGCCAATTTTGTCAGATTTAAACAGACCAGCTGTTTCTAAAATGGCAAAGCTTCAGAACCGCAGCACATGTTGGATCCAAAGTTTTGATTATCATACTGATCAAATGCTAGTGGCTCAGTATCACGCAGCTCTATTAAAATTGGGTTAAATCATAAACCGAGTAACCTTCCATTGTTGTTGAGACGAATGATGCATAACACCGACCATAGAATAGCCATAAATAAACTTGGTAAACGGAAAACATAAACACCTAGCCAGCGAATTTAAATTTTTTTCCAAATGTCAAAGTTTTACCAAATCTCCTCACCGAGTAGGACTGCCACACAAGGTCACATTCTTAAAGAGCGTTACAGTTGAATTCAGAATTTTCCTTCTCCTAGGACTGAGTTACCCTCCATGGTAAAAGCCCAGTCCTTCCCTCCTATTTGCCCCATAGCTGAGATGAAATTGAGGCATTTCATACCTTTCCCTTGGTTAGGCAGCTGGTTCTAGGAGAAGGAAAACTCTGAATTCAATACCTCTTAAACTCCGCTTAAGAAATTACCTTGTGTCACTCCTGCTCTGCGGACGGGGCGTTGTAAACTATACTATTTATATTACCTAGCCCATGGATTTAGGCCCAGTCTCCCCTTTGCTATTTGCCCACTAGTTGAGGCGAGAACTGGTTCAATACCTTTCCAAGAGATTAGCACCATCCCTGTGAAATGGCAACAGCTTCGTCCCAGAATTGAGTGATATATGATCACTGTTCTATGCTGAATTCAAAAATTACCATTCATTGTGAGCTGTTAGTCAGGTCTGTTTTTCAAAGATGCTGCTTGAATAAGTTGTACATCATAATAACACTTATCAAAAGCCTGTGGACTCTAATTGCACAACTATAATATGTTCTAGTACATTTCAAGTCCATCTTGTATCTTTAAAAATATCAAATGCTAGTAGCTTGCAGTATACCATTGTAAGATCTTTGTTAAATCCTCAACTGAGTACTCCATTCCTTGAAACAACATGAACGTATCTTCTCCTAATAATAGTAAGTACACTTTTCGAGCCAGAAACAGCAATCCAAATCAATATGCTTTGCATTAAAACCTATCTGGAACAGCATCATTCCAATCGAATATGAAATAAGCCAAAAAGCTTACCTGTGTAATATTATACAAACAGTCTGAAAAAAACATTACACATAAACAACACATGGGTGACTAATCAGGGGGGGGCACAGTCAAGTCTGGACGCAGGTTCCAATCGACAAGTTTAAAATCTACTCCCAACTGTATCACGCTCCCTTGTCTGCAAGAGTAGGAGCTGCTTGTAGCGCTAGGAAGTAGCAGTCCTGCCTTAGCTACCGAAACTGTGTTATCACCCTAGTTGGCAGGCTTGATGAGGGGCAGGGTATCGCACGTGCTATCACACGTTGTATGACTAAATTTAAGAGAAAATATTTGAATTTACATTCTTGAAAATAAAGAAGTTCAAAAATTGATATACTACCATTACCACCTGAACTGAGCTGTGTCAGTTCTTTTACCAGAGTTTTTCTTAGTGGTAAGGTCTATTTTATGGGAATTAAAACTGTAAAAGTATTAACTCTCACTTACCTTGAAATTACCGCAACTTTCAAAGTTCGGACACTGAATGAAAAGACCAAGACAAACAATATAATTTAACAATTTAATATGTATAAAGAAAAAAAGGGAAAGATAGATTTAAGGAATAGTTTTTGGCAAAATTTTTGGTGTGATTTGGCGGAGAACTTAAAGCTCAGAGTCTGGTTAACAAAGTTCTTTGAGTGAAAATGTGACCCACCAACCTATCGGCAGAGGCGGGGGTTGAAATTTCGTATGTTTTGCTGGTGACGAATTTTAGAGGTTGATTTAGGGAGCTGTCTTTGAGTTGCAACACCTAATTGAGTTGAGATGATTTCTGTATAATTCTTTCAAAGTTGAATTTGTTGAATTTCAAGGTTTGCTCCGGGAAGCGAGTGGGAACTTATTTACCAATTCAGTCTGAGGGAGTTAACTCATTCAGGTCCTTAAAGGTTTAAGCCGAACGACCACTGACTGTTTTCTCGTTAACAGTGGGGATCGATGACGTAGCAGAAGGGCACTGGAATCTGGCGCCTTAGAGTCCAAGGCTTTCGGGTTAAGAAATGGGACATATCTTTAATAGACACGTCATCTTTAATCAAGTTTTTATTGTGATTTTTAAGGAAATTTTCATTACGTTTTCGTGTTTTTTCTTTTGACATATACTTAGTCATTTTTGTTTTGATTTTTAAAGGAAATTTTCATAATTTTTTTTAGTGGCAAATTTCTTATTTCTGAGGTGTCAATTCTTTCCTCTATCGGAAAAATTATAGTTAAATTATCTCCCCCTGGCACCAGATGGCAAATCGCCAATATACGATATTGGTGCCTAAATTGAATTCCTTGACGAAAGTCACTTATTGAGTTGGGCAGTCAACCAGCGGGACATGATCTTCAAGCACTCCCTTTACCTTCACCACACCCTCAGCAGGATAAGTCTGACAGCAAACGCCACAAGTTTGCAACCTTTTTGTACCTTGTGAATATATGTTTCTTTATCTTCAATTGTTGTTCTTGTCTTCGTTCATCCGAAATTACTTGCTTATCACTTGGAAATTATAAGAGTTCCCAAAATATCTCTTACTCCATTCTGACTGATGTTTTTAACGATTCAAATAGAATTCTTTTATATAGAAAAAAATCTGAGTAACTTTGCAATCGTCAGCCAGTGCAATCTGCCAGCCCCCCAAATATGTCTACCCATTAATTTCTGACAGCTTTGATAAACATATCCCTTTTGCCTGTATCTATAAACACAATAAGTAAAATAAAAATTTATACAATATTTTGATTTTCCCCATTTTAACAAAACCGTTTCCTTTAATTAACAAAAATAACTTTTACACTTTTCCTCTTTCATTCAAAATTAGTTGACGCTGTAGCGTTAGTTTGTATTCGCCTGGTGGAGTTGTCTGCCCCTTTTAGTTCGTTGGTGCCCGCTAGGGCGCTATAGTATTTAAGCGCCGGGTTCAAAACCTTTCGGCCTCTTTTTCCTGTTTCAGCAACTACAAGCCACATGGGGTAGATTTTATCTAACCCCTCTCGTTGGGGCTCCGGCCCCCTTACATTACTGTAAGTCTCTACAGCATGGACTATTCCTAGTCTCATGTCTGTACTTTTATATGTTATAATGTACCATTCATGAATGTGTCTTTATCTTTATTTGTGTACCCCTTTTTATATGTACTCTTTTACTATGTACGTTGTATCTACTGTTATCCATGTGCTGTATATATTAAATGTTTTGTCCGTTAACCTTCGTCGGAGTTTTGTGTATCCAAAGTATGTATAACTTTGAACCTTCCTTACAACGCCAATAATTCGCTGTGTTACAGAGCCCAACTAAAATCGAGCTTGCTGCACAGTAGACAAAACCTGTACATACACGAGATTGATAATTTAAAATGGCAACAATTTACCTATCGCGTCCTGTAGATATGAATTATATTTGTAGATTCAAAGATTTATGGATCAATATTTAGAGAAAATATCCAAATTTACATTTCTTGGAAATAAACAAGATTAAAAATTGATACACCACCAACACCAGCCCCACCATCTTGAATCTCTGTAATGATATTGCACAGGTGGAAAAATATTCCGTATGGCTTTGAAAAACAAGTCAATCAAAAGTGAAATGTTGAAAGGAAATTAAAAATAAAATTGCAAAAAGTAAATGAACAGAAAGTTTGTAGACAATCAACATAAGAAAAAACATAAGATTATAAAATATCAGATTATATATATACTAGCAAAAAAAAATCATCAAGTCTTGTGTTGTGTAAACCTTGTCTAGAAAATCATTGTTTATAAGTTTATATTCTCACTGGGTTACCCACACTTCTAGCCTTGTGCCAAACTAAGTTAGGCTCAGTAAAACACAGATGTGACAACAGCATAGGTTTAATAGACTCCATTGCCATCTGTCCTGATTGGTCCTTGGTAAGTCCTCTAAACGGCATCCAGTGTCTTCACATAGCTGATTAATGTAAGTTTTTGCTGGTTGAATAAAGACATCTTGGGTTGAATAAAGACATCTAAAAAAAGTATCAAGTCTTGTGTTTGTTACTAAGAACAACAACAGACACAAAGATGAAGTCCCAGAAACAAAGTCAAGTCAAACCAACATAAAATAAATAATACAGCAGAGAGAGTGGGAGTGAGTGACTGATATAGATAGATAGGGACAGTAAGTGAAAGGGATACATAGATATAAACAGACTGGGGTAGATAGATATGGACATATGGAGAAATATAAATAAGAACGGGCTGAGATAGATAGATATAGATAGATAGATAGATAGATAGATATGAAGTGACTGATATAGATGGATTGTTAGTGAGAGAGAGAAAGAGAGGGAGAGAAAGAGTGAGATATATACATACATACATACATATGAACAGACATAGATAGATAGATACGTAAATGCTGAGATAGATAGATAGATAGATAGATAGATAGATAGATAGATATGAAGTGACTGAGGTAGACAGATAGTTAGCGAGAAAGAGAGACAAAGAGATACATAGATACATAGATAAATACAGAGACGACTTGAACCACTTTCGAAGATAAGTATTATAAAATGTTAAGTGGATTTTATTGAATTCTGATCTCTGCAGGTTTCCACCAATGTATTCTTTATAAAAGGACATATGCTTGGTCATTGTACAAATATAGAATCTTTATTTTAAGGTAAGTATATTTTGGCAGCATTTTTTTCTTTATATATTTTTGGTTGAACGCGAGTGACATTTCGTGTCTGACGAGTTTCTTTCCAATCTTTTCAAGTTGTCTGGCCAACTTTTTAATGTTTGGGTGTATTTGGTTAATGAGTCCACTGAAGGTTCTATCATAAGTACTTTTAGCACTACCTAGTGCCATCATCAGGTGTTGAGTAGTTGAGTTGTTTTTGTGGTTCTTTTTAACACTAACAACTCAACTACAGACGATGATATAACCTTTGGTGGACTCATTAACCAGCTCCACCCAGACATTAAAATGCTGGCCAGACAACTTGAAAAGATTGGAAAGAAACTCAGACATGAAATGTCTGTCGCATTCAATCAAATATGCAGTCGATGTATTCAACACCCTCACTCAACAGGGTATTTTTTTATATAAAAAGAGATAGTGGTATATACCCTACCTATGAACATTAATGGGTATGTCACAATCCTCATAAATATGGGTGTATTATGCTGAGTAGTCTTATACCACAACATCACTATTAACCCTTTCGGGTCATATATCCAAAAATAGGATAAAATGAATTTTTGATGCAATATTTCTACAAGGGACTCTAACAATATCCTTATTATGCCTTTTGGATTACATATCCAAAAATTTTGATGCAATATTTCCATAAGATGAAAAGAACATTCAAACGGACATTTGTACAATGGATCTGCTAATCTTTTACAGATTGGAAGGGAAGGAAATTCAATTATTGGTAAAATTAAATTTCTGTGTGACATTTTTGCAAGTGATCTACTTGCCTATTTTAGAGATTGGTACCTTAAGAAATTTGGTTATTGGTTAAAATGATTAAATGAAATTTCAACATAACATTTTTACGAGGCACCTGCTCATCTTTTTTTAAAGATTGGAAGATCAAGAAATTGAATTATTAGTAACCATGGTAAAATGAAATTTCAGTGTGACTTTTTTTATAGGGGATTTTGCTTTGTTTGTTTTGTTTTTTTTTTGTTTTTTTTTTTGGGGGGGGGCTTTTTTAAAATATTGGGAAATCAAGAAGTTGAATAATTAGTAAATGTGGTAGAAAGAAAATTTCAGTCACAAGAGATTTGTTGTGAAATAATTTCATTCTTAACGCATAATACAATTTTCTTTATAAACTCATGTTTTTCTATTTAACCCATAGATGGGACCTTAACAGGTACTACCTCTCCGGGTCAGAGTGGACCAGGGAGCAATGGTGATGAAGGGGTGCTCCACATTCCCCAACCTCCAAAACTGGAACCTCACCATCAGATAGAGTTTAACGTCATTCCCAGGACATGTAGACCCGCAGTCACCGCCTTCTAGCACCCATATGATAAAAAGGGGTTGGGGCTTGCCATAAGGGCAATAGGGTTGGGAAAATCATTATACAGATTGGAAAATGAAGAAATTGACTTATTAGAAACTATCATCATCATCATGTCGCGGTGTCAGCGCAGATATCCATGACAATCTCTCTCCATCCGTCCCTATCGCTCTTCATTCTCGGGAGGTCCTCTATGCAGCATCCTGCATCCGTACAGAGCTGATCAATATACGTCTTTGCTGTTCGGCCCACACTGGCGTGTCCATGTGCTGGCTTCCACAGGAGGACGTCGCTTATGAGTTCGTCCTTGCTTTTCCAGCAGTGTCCCGCGTGTCTTGTCCGTCTTACTCGAATGGTTTGGGTGATATGTGGCAGGTGACCGTACAGCTGTTTTCTCGTAGGGTGTTGTTTACACGTCTTGTTCAGGATCACCCGCAGCATTCTTGTGCAGCTCCCGTCTAGTCGCTTAGTTAGGGTCCAGGTGGTGCAGCCATACAGCAGTACTGACAGGACAACGGCCTGGAAGAACTGTCTCTTTAACTTGTCTGTGAGATTGGGTCTCCATATGATCGTTGATGTATTTATTGCGGCCCATGCTTTTCCTTCACGTGCATTAACGTTGTTTTCTGTGGAGGAGATGTTGCTGCCTAAGTATCTAAATTGTTCTACAGAGTTAACGAGTTTGCCATCGTTGGTTGAAATAACAGTGTGACATTTCTACAAGGGATTTGTTTGTCTCTCTTAGTGATCAGATGAGCAAGACATTAAATTATTAGCAAACATGGTAAAATGAAATTATGGTGTGACATTTTTTCATGGGATCTGTTAGTCTCTTTTACGGATTTTAAGACCAACAAGTTGAATTATTGTTAAATATCGTCAGTGTGGCATTTTTACAAGGGATCTGCTCATCTCTCTTAGAAATTCGAGGAGCAAGAAATGGAATTATTGGTAAATATGGAATAAATTTCCGTGCCATTTTTACAAGAGATCTGTTAGTCTCTTTTACAGATTGGAATATCAAGAAAATTGTTTATTGCTAAACATGGTGAGATAAAATTTCAGTGCGGCATTTTTACTAGGAATATGGTTGTCTCTCTTAAATATATGAAGAGCAAGAAATTGATAATTGGTAACCATAATAAAATGAAATTTTCTGAAACTTTTACAAGCAATTTGCTTATCTTTTTTTCCAGATCAGAACAATAGCAGCTCACCTATAAGTGCTGTCGAATTACAGCAAACCTTATTTTCCCCCAAAATATACAGAAAATAAATGTATTTATCATTCATAAAATATATTTAATACTATTGTTGTAACCTAACAAATGTTACTAAATGAGAAATAAACTAACGGAGGTTGGAAATGAAATGGAATCTTTATAACATTAACAAAATACAATACTTATAAAAATTAAAATGGATTAACGGGGTTAGCAGTGAGAAAATGCGAGATATGACGTCAAGGAACGAGAGGTACAACGATATGAAATGCAACAGGTTTTAATACAAATATGCACATTAAAATGGTACAACAAAGAGAAGAAAGTTCGTAGTTCGGACAAGCAGCCTGAGGTTTAGTAACAGTTCATTTAAAGTTAGCGGCACCTGCTCGTGAGGTATAGTCGTATGTTATTATTTTAGTTCTCAGCTCCGTAAGGTCTTAGCCAAATCATTAGTTTAGTTTAGTTTGGGTTTTTGGTTACAGCACCGTTCGAGGTAAGCCGTAATTAATTGGTTGTGGGTTTGTTTAGGTTTGCAAAAAGTTTATTCCTGCTAGCAGCCTTTCGACTGCATTGGTAACAAAGGGTAAAGCTTGTCCGAGGTTGCATTTATCTCGTCGGCTCCCTTAGTTGTTATCCTGGTGATTAAAGGTAATTGCTATCAGCCTCCATGGGTCAAAGGATAGCAATCTCTCTTGAGAAGCGGGTAATGGATGAAGTCCGTCGTGGGTTTTCTTCTTTCCGTATGCCAGATTCGTAGGAAAAGAATGCAAAGCGCACTTACCTTGTAGTAGTAGTCACCCAAGGGGGTGTGGGTGTGGAAGTGGTGTTAACCCCTTGATGGTCACAACTAAAAAGGTGATGCGTGGTGGGCCGAAGCGAGCAGTCGCCCTCGGGAGGGTTACAACTAAAAGAAGCAGAATCGCTAATGACATGGCTTTTTATAAAGATAACCACGTGACTACAAATATTAGGGAATGCTGCTGCTGCTGTGTCGTGCACATTCAACCACTGTCCCCTAGGGGCACAAGTGTCGGTGTTGTATGAAGATAATAACATAAAATTTCAACAAGCAGAATCCTTGTAGAAATAGTGTATAGAAATTTAATTTTATCCTATTTTTGGATATGCGACCCAGAAGGGTTAATAGTGATATTGATGCAGTCTCTGATTAGTCAACTAGTCTTCGTAGGTGGCACAAAAGATTATTTAGTCCAAAATAGAAAAGAACTGTCAGAAATCAATATTTACCAAAAATATTTTTTACGATAAAAAGTATGAATGATTTTTTTTTCTTTTGAGATAAAAATGCAAAATTAACTTTTAAGCAGAAAAGTCTTGTTAAAAAAAGTCTTGTTATTTGGTTATTTGCATACTAATATGTCTTACCCAGACGCTAAGATGAAATCAACAAGTTTTCAAATCACATTCGTGTATTTACCCAGCCCCTCCATCCAAGCAGAATCAAAGCTAAATTATAGTAGTATTATCTGTGTTATTCGGACTATTGTCCCCATCTTCATTGTTATTTATAAAACGTTTCGGCTGATATGCCCTCCGGCCTTCTTCAGGTATTTCTTGTTGGACTCAGGAACCTTCTCGGACTCGGGAACATTCTTTTCGAACTCTGGAACTTTCTTGTCGTAATCGGGAGTCATTACGGAACTTTGAACCTAACCCTTTATTTAGTCCACGGGGGTATCCTGTTCTCATTCCGCTAAACATAGCTGGGGTAGGATAAGGTAGTTAGGTTAAGACAGTTCTAAGTGACAGTTATCTCTGGAACCAATCCTGAGTGAAGGCAGTTAGAAAAATAATTAACACAACTCCTACCCCAGCTATGGTTAGCGGAATGAGAGTTCGAAAAGAAGGTTCCCGAGTCCGACAAGAAATACCTGAAGAAGGCCAGAGGGCATATCGGCCGAAACGTTGTACAAATAACAATGAAGATGGGGACAATAGTCCGAATAACGCAGATAATACTAATCTTCAAGCCTCATCTCAAACATTCAGAGAAATAAATTATAGTAAAATTTTAAGTGAAATTAAGCAGGTTACAAATTCAGAGTTTTCTTTTTTGTAGGCTTGAGATGGGTTCTGACATGAAGAGAGCCTGGTGATGGGATCACTATTGTCCCCAGTATTCGCCAATGTATATAGGGAATACTTTGAAGAGATGGCATAAGGATCTACACCACTAAGGCCATCAATTCTCTGTCCCCATGAGGAAGATGTTCAAATACTAATGAATCTTGAGAATTCAATCTGTTGGTATATACAGTTCACAATGGAGAAAGAACGAGATAACAAATTGTCCTTCCTAGATGTGTTAATAGTCCAAATAATCCAAAAATATCATCATTATTAATAGATATATATGAGTATGTATGTATGTATAACATTTTAATATCTGATCCATCTGATATGACAGGAAGGACGTCCTTTCTATGTCATGTTTGCATCAAACTGTGGATCTGCAGCGGGTTTGATGATTCATTTGAGGGCTCGTGATAGGAAAGGTTCAGGTGGGCTAATAGGATTGTGAGGGATCGCAGTGATTATGCTATTGCAATATATATATATATATATATATATATATATATATATATAAATGAATTAAATATTTTTTTGAAAAAACAAATGATGTTGATAATCGCTGACAGAATCTGTTTCAACCTTTAGCGATCTTCTTCAAGAGCGAAATATATATAATGAAAAGACGGAATAAATAAACCGTTAAACGATAGGAGGGTACAAACGAATGCCTGTGTGAACGTTCATGTTCGGAGCCGGAATTTATTTAAATTTAAAAATGCATATACTGTGTTAAAAATAAAATGAATTTTATATATATCATATATATTTTGCTCTTGAAGAAGACCGCTAAAGGTTGAAACAGATTCTGTCAGCGATTATCAACATCATTTGTTTTTTGTTTTTTTTAATGTTTAATTCATACTGTCGGATTCACTTCCATTTAATTACATATATAATAAATACACACACACACATATATATATATATATATATATATATATATATATATATATGCATATGTACATATACATGTATGTATATGTACATACATATATATATACATACATATATATATACATACATACATATATATATATATATATATATATATATATATATATATATATGGCAATAGTTTTATATTTCTTTTCTTCCTGCAAGAAATGAATCACCGTTAGCCGCAGGAAACTAACCAGTGTTGAGGTGACAGGCATTTTTTAGTGCACCTTTTCTAGCACCATCCCGATAGTTTGGGTGAGCAGTGCTCTCCTAAATAGGACTGCTCAGACACAAGAGTCTCCACCGGGGTTAGTCCCTGTCACGGGTAGACACAACAACGATGTTAGGATAAGACTAGTGACGCCAATGTGTAGATATGTAACTGCATGCTTCCAACTGGTCAGGTCTGCACACGTTGCCACACATCCATCGCCATGGGACTTTTTAAGAGACTGATAGATGAAAGAAAGAAAGAAGGGAACATTTGTACATCATGATATTATAGTGGTAAACGCTTGTACAACACGAATACCACTCTCTAAATTTTCATGATTGTTGTCCAGTGACAAGCCTAAGCAAGATAACTGGCAATCATGTCAATCGCAGGTGTTAAATCAGAGTTGTCCTTCTCCTAGATGGATAACCTAACAAGGAATAAGGGGTCCAACACTCCCAACAAAAAAAAGTTCTAGATGGCTGTTGAGCTAATAGCTTCCTCCGCCCTTTGAACAGGTCTTGTTTTTCGTCCTGCAAGATGTCTAGCCACCCTTCTCATCAGATAAAATCTGTGGGGTTACCGGTTTAGTCGCCGATGACCCGACTATGAAACAGGTTGTACTGGAATACATAGTACCAGTAGCGCATCAACTGACCTGACCTAAATACTTATATATACATATATACATATACATATACATACATATGTACATATACATGTATGTATATGTACATACATACATATATACATACATATGTACATATACATACATACATACATACATTGTTTCAGACTTGAATTATTTATGGAGGGGAAAAATATATATGTATGTATGCATATACACACATACAGATAGTTTTTGTTTTTCATTATTAGGGGAGTGAAGAAATAAGAGATTAACATCAGAGAATATGTAGATCTAAACTGTGTGAATGTATCTGCATCCCTACACATACATGAATATATGCAGATGTAATTCCTAAATACACACATACATACATATGCATATATAAATATTGATATAGAAATAAAATTTAAATTCATATATCTATACATTTATGGATATGTATTCACACATGTTTGATCTCAGAGTAGCATAATTTTGCAGTCCAAGTGCAAATTTCTGGTTCTGGAAACATTTTGTTATGCCGGATTCCTGCCCTTATTTATGTTATTTGTAAAAATATGTAAAAACGGCCAAACTTAGATATTTAAAAAAATTGTATTTCATCCAGGTGGGTTGTAGAAAGCATTGTAAGATATCAAAATCAATTTGATGATAAAAATTTGTTTGATTGATTATAATGGCATGTCAACCCATCCAGGGTTATTTTATGCCAAGCAGTAGGTGGTGAGAGATGGTCAAATTTAGATATTTAAAAAAAATTGTATTACATCCAGGTGGGTTGTAGAAAGCATTGTAAGATATCAAAATCAATTTGATGATAAAAAGTTGATTGATTGATTTTAACGGCATGTCAACCCATCCAGGGTTATTTTATGCCAAGCAGTAGGTGGTGAGAGATGGTCAAATTTAGATATTTAAAAAAATTGTATTACATCCAGGTGGGTTGTAGAAAGCATTGTAAGATATCAAAATCAATTTGATGATAAAAAGTTGATTGATTGATTTTAACGGCATGTCAACCCATCCAGGGTTATTTTATGCCAAGCAGTAGGTGGTGAGAGATGGTCAAATTTAGATATTTAAAAAAAATTGTATTACATCCAGGTGGGTTGTAGAAAGCATTGTAAGATATCAAAATCAATTTGCTGATAAAAAGTTGATTGATTGATTTTAACGGCATGTCAACCCATCCAGGGTTATTTTTGGCATGTAGTAGGTTGTGAGAGATGGTCAAATTTATTGTTATATCTTTTTTTAAAGGATTTTTATTGATTTTGACAGTCGGTTGTTCGCGGTTGTTTGTTGCTAAGTGGATTGGAAATTAGTTTAAGGATAAGTTTATAGGATAAAGTTCAAGTTTGTTATAAACGATAGTTAGGTAGAAAGTTCTTTTTTACAAACAATTTTTATAAACAATATTTTTTCTATTTAACCCATAGATGGGACCCTAACAGTTCTACCACTCCGGGTCAGAGTGGACCTGTGAGCTATGGTGATGAAAGGCTGCCCCATATTCCCCAGACCTCCAGAACTGGAACCTCGCCATCAGATAGAGTTTAACGTCATTCCCAGGACATGAAGTCCCTAAGCCAACACCTCCTAGCACATATATGATAAAAAGGGTTGGGGCTTGCCATAAGGGCAATCATATAGTTGCTAGAGCTTGACATGATCAGCTGACTGATCGGAGGGGCCCCCGATAAAAAATGAGAAACAGTGTATAGTTATGCTATGTTACAGCGCATGGTAAATGGTTTTAGGTCATTATTATGCCTGACACTGTCAAGGAAAAACATTTTGAAATATATACAGATTATATGTATAAAATGTTATTACATATCTATTAATAATGGTGATTCGCTTCCGGTTTTTGTCTGTAACAAAAACTACGTCACTGCTTAGATCACTATACCCGAAATCGTCATAACATAGAATAAATACACTCAAAATTTGAGCATGCAACATTAGACAGTCCTCATTGGGTTTTTTTAAACAAGTTTTAATAGATATCTACTATGTATGATAACTGTTACACTATGTGCCTCCACATACATAAATATAAACAATTAACTCAAACCAGAATTTGAACTCGTCTCACTGTGTCCACTTTCTACAATGATAACCATTGCACAACGTTGCTACGCATACATATAAATACAAATATGTCACTCAAACCAGGATTTGGAATTGTTTTGAAATGTCCAATTCCTACGATGGTAACCATTACAGTATGTGCCTCCACATACATATAAACTCATTGTGTTCGTTTTCTACATACACTACATGCCTTCACATGCATATAAATACTTCACTCAAGCCAGAATTTGAACTCGTCTCACTGTGTCCACTTTCTACGAAAGATAACCATTACACAATGTTCCTCGGCTGGGGCGCTAGAATGCACTGACTGCACTTCTGCAGAGGGGTAAGACTCCCCAAATGGGGCCACTTGTGAGCGGGTCATACGAATCCGTGCTGTCGGCATGCCTTGATGATGATAATAATAATGATGATGATGATGATGATGATTACAAATGATCATATATATAAATCAGCATGTGTAGAGGTTCTATTATAAGGAGTCTATCAACATTACTCCTACCCACTATTTATCCGCCCTGTCGGTGGGGCGTTAGAATGCACCGACCGCACCTCTGCAGAGGGGTAAGACTCCCCCAATGGGGCCACCTGTTGGCCATGGGTAGCAACCTGTGATGCTTAAGGATAGAACCCAGGTGGATGAGCAGTTCATGACTTGCAATACTCCACTTTGGCCCTATCTTGGGCTAGACGGTCGGTCGGAGAGGCCCCCTCCGATCAATCGGCTGGTCACGTCAAGCCCTAGCACCTATATGATTTTTCCAACCCTATTGCCCTTATGGCAAGCCCCAACCCCTTTTTATCATATGGGTGCTAGAAGACAGTGACTGAGTGTCTACATGTCCTGGGAATGATGTTAAACTCTATCTGATGGTGAGATTTCAGTTTTGGAGGTTTGGGGAATGTGGAGCACCCCTTCATCACCATGGCTCCCAGGTCCACTCTGACGCGGAGTGGTAGAACTGTTAGTGTCCCATTTATGGGTTGAATAGAAAAACATGAGTTTATAAATAAAATTGTATTATACATTAATAATGAATTTATTTCACAACTTTGTCGGCATTAAATAACCCACCGAGGTTGATATGCCGTAAAACAAAACAAACCAAACCAATCGAACTGGATTTGAACTCATAGTTGCTGTGGCCATCATTCTCTGATGATAACCATTACACAATGTACCTCCACTTACATATGAATATAAACACTTCACTTGAACTCCTCTCTTTGGTGATAACCATTAAACAATGTGCCTCTTTATATATATAAATATAAACACTTCACTCAAACCAAAATTTGAACTCTTCCTTCCGTGTCCATGTTCTTTAATGATAACCATTACATGATGTGCTTCCACATACAAATGAATAGAGAAACTTCACTCAAACCAGGATTTGAACTTGTCTGTGTTCATTTGCAACGATGATAACCATTACACAATGTGCCTCCACATATAAATATAAATACTTCACTCAAACCAAGATTTGAACTTCTCTCGCCATACCCATTTTCTTTGATGATAACCATTACACAATGGGCCTTTTCATACATTTAAATATAAACACTTCGCTCAAACCAAGATTCGAACACTTCCTTCTGTGTCCTTGTTCTTTGATGATAACCATTACACAATGGGCCTTTTCATACATTTAAATATAAACACTTCGCTCAAAACAAGATTCAAACACTTCCTTCTGTGTCCTTGTTCTTTGATGATAACCATTACACAATATGCCTCTTAATATTTATAAACACTTCGCTCAAACCAAGATTTGAACTCTTCTTTCTGTGTCCATGTTCTTTGGTGATAACCATTACACAATGTGCCTCCTAATATATATAAACACTTCACTCAAACCAAGATTTGAACACTTCCTTCGGTGTCCATGTTTTTTATGATAACCATTACACAATGGGCTTTTTCATACATTTAGATATAAACACTTCACTCAAACCAAGATTTGAACACTTCCTTCTGTGTCCATGTTCTTTGGTGATAACCATTACACAATTGACCTTTTCATACATTTAGATATAAACACTTCACTCAAACCAAGATTTTAACACTTCCTTCGGTGTCCATGTTTTTATGATAACCATTACACAATGTGCCTTTTCATACATTTAAATATAAACACTTCGCTCAAACCAAGATTTGAACACTTCCTTCTGTGTCCATGTTCTTTGGTGATAACCATTACACAATTGACCTTTTCATACATTTAAATATAAACACTTCGCTCAAACCAAGATTTGAACACTTCCTTCTGTGCCCGTGTTCTTTGATGATAACCATTACACAATGTGCCTCCTAATATATATAAACACCTCACTGAAAAAACCAAGATTTGAACATTTCCTTCTGTGTCCATGTTCTTTGATGATAACCATTACACAATGTGCCTCCTAATATATATAAACACTTCACTCAAACCAAGATTTGAACACTTCCTTATGTGTCTGTGTTCTTTGATGATAACCATTACACAATGTGCCTCCTAATATATATAAACACTTCACTCAAACCAAGATTTGAACACTTCCTTATGTGTCTGTGTTCTTTGATGATAACCATTACACAATGTGCCTCCTAATATATAAAACACTTCACTCAAACTAAGATTTGAACACTTCCTTCTGTGTTCATGTTCTTGATGATAACCATTACACAATGTTGCCTCCTAATATATATAAACACCTCACTCAAACCAAGATTTGAACACTTCCTTCTGTGTCCATGTTCTTTGATGATAACCATTACACAATGTGCCTCCTAATATATATTAACACTTCACTCAAACCAAGATTTGAACACTTCCTTCTGTGTCCATGTTCTTTGATGATAACCATTCACAATGTGCCTCCTAATATATATAAACACCTCACTGAAAAAACCAAGATTTGAACATTTCCTTCTGTGTCCATGTTCTTTGATGATAACCATTACACAATGTGCCTCCTAATATATATAACACTTCACTCAAACCAAGATTTGAACACTTCCTTATGTGTCTGTGTTCTTTGATGATAACCATTACACAATGTGCCTCCTAATATATATAAACACTTCACTCAAACCAAGATTTGAAACACTTCCTTATGTGTCTGTGTTCTTTGATGATAAACCATTACACATGTGCCTCCTAATATATATAAACACTTCACTCAAACTAAGATTTGAACACTTCCTTCTGTGTCCATGTTCTTTGATGATAACCATTACACAATGTGCCTCCTAATATATATAAACACTTCACTCAAACCAAGATTTGAACACTTCCTTCTGTGTCCATGTTCTTTGATGATAACCATTACACAATGTGCCTCCTAATATATGTAAACACTTCACTCAAACCAAGATTTGAACACTTCCTTCTGTGTCCATGTTCTTTGATGATAACCATTACACAATGTGCCTCCTAATTATATAAACACTTCACTCAAACCAAGATTTGAACACTTCCTTCTGTGTCCATGTTCTTTGATGATAACCATTACACAATGTGCTCCTAATATATATAAACACTTCACTCAAACCAAGATTGAACACTTCCTTATGTGTCCTGTGTTCTTTGATGATAACCATTACACAATGTGCCTCCTAATATATATAAACACTTCACTCAAACTAAGATTTGAACACTTCCTTCTGTGTTCATGTTCTTTGATGATAACCATTACACAATGTGCCTCCTAATATATATAAACACTTCGCTCAAACCAAGATTTGAACTCTTCCTTCTGTGTCCATGTTCTTTGATGATAACCATTACACAATGTGCCTCCTAATATTTATAAACACTTCGCTCTAACCAAGATTTGAACACTTCCTTCTGTGTCCATGTTCTTTGATGATAACCATTACACAATATGCCTCCTAATATATATAAACACTTCGCTCAACCAAGATTTGAACACTTCTTCTGTGTCCATGTTCTTTGATGATAACCATTACACAATATGCCTCCTAATATTTATAAACACTTCGCTCAAACCAAGATTTGAACTCTTATTTCTGTGCCTATGTTCTTTGATAATAACCAATCCACTATATGCTTCCACATACATATAAGTATAAACACTTCACTCAAAACGAGTAAAATTAAATATCTCTGCTGTTGTTACACCAAACATACGTACTGTCCTGAAGGCAACAAACATTTATCTCACTCAGGAATCGGTTTGTCAAAAAAAAATGAATTCTCATTCCAAACTCTTTGGTACAATTTTGATAAGCATATCAAAGTTTCTTTTCTCTTTTTATTCACCTCCTCTGTGTTCTATGTGTGTTTCTGTTCTGATGCCAATTTTGTCAGATAACAGACCAGCTGTTCTTAAATGGCAAAGTCTCAGAACCGCAGACATGTTGGATCCAAAGTTTTGATTATCATACTGATCAAATGCTAGTGGCTCAGTATCCACGCAGCTCTATTTAAAAATTTGTTAAATCATAAACCGAGTAACCTTCCATTGTGTTGAGACGACTGAATGCATAACACGACATAGAATAAGCATAAATAAATTGTAAACGGAAAACATAACACTAGCCAGAATTTAAAATTTTTTTTCAAATGTCAAAGTTTTACCAAATTCCTCACACGAGTAGGATGCGACACAAGGTCAATTTCTTAAACAGAGTTTAACAGGTTTGAATTCAGAATTTTCCTTCTCCTAGACTGGTTACCTAGCCATGGTTAAAAGCCCAGTCTTCCCTCCTATTTGCCCATAGCTGGAGAGAGAATTGGATTCATACCTTTCCCTTGGTTAGGCAGCTGGTCTAGGAGAAGGAAAACTCTGAATTCAAACCTCTTAAACTCCGCTTAAGAAATTGACCTTGTGTCACATCCTGCTCGTGCGGAGGGGTTGGTAAATATATATATATTACCTAGCCATGGTTAAAGGCCCAGTCTCCCCTGCTATTTGCCCATAGTTGGAGGGAGAATTGGATTCATACCTTTCCCAAGGGTATTAGCACCATGTGAAATGCAAACAGCTTCGTCCAGGAATTGAAGTGATATATGATCACTGTTCTATGCTGAATTCAAAAATACCATTCATTGTGTTTAGTCAGGTCTGGTTTTTAAAATGTGCTTGAATAAGTTGTACATAATAATAACACTTATTCAAAAGCCTGTGGACTCTAATTGTCACAACTATAATACTGTTCTATACATTTCAAGTCCATCTTGTATCTTAAAAATATCAAATGCTAGTAGCTCAGTATCCATTGTAGACTTTGTTAAATCCTAAACTGAGTTACCTTCCATTGCCTTGAGACCACTTGAATGTATCTTCTCATAATACATAGTAGTATCACTTTTCTAGCCAGAACAGCATCAAATCAATACTGCTTTGCATTAAAAACTCTATCTGGAACAGCATCATTCCAACGTAATATGAAATAAGCACAAAAAAGCTTACCTGTGTAATATATACAAACAGTCTGAAAAAAACATTACAATAAACAAACACATGGGGTGATCTAATCAGGGGGGGGGGCACAGTCAAGTCTGACGCAAGGTTCCAATCGACAGTTTAAACACTCCCAACTGTATCACGCTCCCTTGTCTGCGAGGGTAAGTCCTTTAAATATACCTCAATCTCACCACATCCGGGCTACTCACTCAGAATTGTCCGTGCAGCACGTGCGACACTCGTCAGCACTGCAAGTACGCGTCAAGCCTTACGGCGCGACACCTACATCCGGATCACTCTGCTATTTTCTATTTCACTGCTCGTCCACAGCTATCACATTCTGAAGGATGCGGGTTCGACTCAAAGCCTAGCCCGCTTCCTTTGAGAATACGGCAAGTCTTCACGCCCACCACTCTCTCTGTCACACCGTGTTGCACGAGGTAGGTCTCCTCTCTCACTACAGGTGCACCAACCCAAGCCATAATAATAGAAAAAATATTTTGCATACTTTATCTTCTGTATGACCAGGACAATTTTTGCTTTTAAGTTATCTTAGTTGTGATATAAAGATAAAACAAATGAAGCTCCTCTTACCTCGGGCTAGGAAAAGAAATGGCGCCCGAAGGTTAAGTTTCTTTTATAAGAGTACAGACCGGAAGAGAGGTGGTTTGTGGGAGAGGAGTGGAGTAATAAATGAGCCGAATTTCTTGGTAGTGGGGTGAACGACGTGATTGTGAGCAGACAGTGAGCGATGTGATTGCGAGCAGATAGAAAAACTTGAGTAGAGATTTCACATTAGTTAAAATTGGGATTGATCCATATTTATTGCCATTGTTTAGAAGCACACATTTTAAACTCCACTTAGAACTATCTATGTACTAGCTGGAGGGAGAATAGTTGGATTCATACCTTTCCCAAGGGTATTAGCACTATGTGAAATGCAAACAACCTCATCCCAGAATTGAACTGTCCATGTCCATTTCCTACAACTAACCATTACAACACCACGCACGAACCATGTATTTGAATGT
>CM042166.1:74710414-74735414 GCA_023376005.1 Doryteuthis pealeii
AAAGAGAGAGATACAATTTTTTTTTTAAAAAATACTAAATTAACCATCTCTCACACCTACTGCTTGGCATAAAATAACCCTGGATGGGTTGACATGCCATTATAATCAATCAAAATTTTTTTATCATAAATTGATTTTGATATCTTAAAATGCTTTCTACAACCCACCTGGATGAATACAATTTTTTTTAAATATCTAAATTTGACCATCTCTCACAACCTACTGCTTGGCATAAAATACCCTGGATGGGTTGACATGCCATTATAATCAAATCAAACAAATTTTTATCATCAAATTGATTTTGATATCTTAAAATGCTTTCTACAACCCACCTGGATGAAATACAATTTTTTTTAAATATCTAAATTTGACCATCTCTCACCACCTACTGCTTGGATAAAATAACCCTGGATGGGTTGACATGCCGTTAAAATCAATCAATCAACTTTTTTTATCATCAAAATTGATTATGATATCTTACAATGCTTTCTACAACCCACCTGGATGAAATACAATTTTTTTTAAATATCTAATTTGACCATCCTCTACAACCTACTGATTGGCATAAAATAACCCTGGATGGGTTGACATGCCGTTAAATCAATCAATCAACTTTTTATCATCAAATTGATTATGATATCTTACAATGCTTTCTCTACAACCCACCTGGATGTAATACAATTTTTTTTAAATATCTAAATTTGACCATCTCTCACCACCTACTGTTGGCATAAAATAACCCTGGATGGGTTGACAATGCCATTAATAATCAATCAATCAACTTTTTATCAGCAAATTGATTTTGATATCTTACAATGCTTTCTACAATCCACCTGGATGAAATACAATTGTTTTTTAAAAATCTAAATTTGACCATCTCTCACAACCTACTGCTTGGCATAAAATAACCCTGGATGGGTTGACATGCCATTATAATCAATCAATCAACTTTTTATCATCAAATGGATTTTGATATCTTACAATGCTTTCTACAACCCACCCTGGATGAAATACAATTTTTTTTAAATATCTAAGTTTGGCCGTTTTTTACATATTTTTACAAAAACAAAAATAAGGGCAGGAATCCGGTTATAACAAAAATGTTTCCAGAACCAGAAATTTTGCACTTGGACTGCAAAATTATGCTACTCTGAGATCAAACATGTGTGAATACATATCCATAAAATGTATAGATATATGAATTTAAATTTTATTTCTATATCAATATTTATATATGCATATGTATGTATGTGTGTATTTAGGAATTGCATCTGCATATATTCATGTATGTGTAGGGATGCAGATACATTCACACAGTTTAGATCTACATATTCTCTGATGTTAATCTCTTATTTCTTCACTCCCCTAATAATGAAAAACAAAAACTATCTGTATGTGTGTATGTGCATACATACATATATATGTTTTCCCCTCCATAAATAATTCAAGGCTGAAACAATGTATGTATGTATGTATATGTACATATGTATTTATATATATATATGTATGTATATATGTATGTATGTACATATACATACATGTATATGTACATATGTATGTATATGTATATATGTATATGTATATGTATTTAGGTCAGGTCACTTAATGCGCTACTGGTACTATGTATTCCAGTACAACCTGTTTCATAGTCGGGTCATCGGCGACTAAACCGGTAACCCCACAGATTTTATCTGATGAGAAGGGTGGCTAGACATCCTGCAGGACGAAAAACAAGACCTGTTCAAAGGGCGGAGGAAGCTATTAGCTCAACGGCCATCTAGAACTTTTTTTTGTTGGGAGTGTTGGACCCCTTATTCCTTGTTAGGTTATCCATCTAGGAGAAGGACAACTCTGATTTAACACCTACGATTGACATGATTGCCAGTTATCTTGCTTAGGCTTGTCACTGGACAACAATCATGAAAATTTAGAGAGTGGTATTCGTGTTGTACAAGCGTTTACCACTATATTATCATGATGTACAAATGTTCCCTTCTTTCTTTCTTTCATCTATCAGCCTCTCAAAAAGTCCCATGGCGATGGATGTGTGGCAACGTGTGCAGACGTGACCAGTTTGAAGCATGCAGTTACATATCTACACATTGGCGTCAGGAGTCTTATACTAACATCGTTGTTGTGTCTACCCGTGACAGGGACTAACCCCGGTGGAGACTCTTGTGTCTGAGCAGTCCTATTTAGGAGAGCACTGCTCACCCAAACTATCGGGATGGTGCTAAAAAAGGTGCACTAAAAAATGCCTGTCACCTCAACACTGGTTAGTTTCCTGCGGCTAACGGTGGTTCATTTCTTGCAGGAAGAAAAGAAATATAAAACTATTGCCATATATATATATATGTAAGTATGTATATATATATGTATGTACGTATACATATATATATATATTATATAATATATATATATATAATATATATATGTGTGTGTGTATTTATTATATATGTAATTAAATGGAAGTGAATCCGACAGTATGAATTAAACATTAAAAAAAAAAAATGATGTTGATAGTTCGCTGACAGAATCTGTTTCAACCTTTAGCGGTCTTCTTCAAGAGTGAAATATATATGATGGAAGGACGGAAATAAATAAACCGTTAAAAGATAGGAGGGTACAAACGAAAGTTTGTGTGAACGTTCATGTTCGGAGCCGGAATTTATTTCAGTTTAAAAATGCATATACTGTGTTAAAAATGAAATAAATTTCATTTTTAAAATCATTTGTTTTTCAAAAAAATGTTTAATTCATACTGTCGGATTCACTTCTATTTACTTACATATTTGTCTTTTGAAAAAACAAAATATTTGGATTTTTACATCCGGAGGCTAAATATGATCTACAACACCACGGATTTTATCAACACCTTTAATCCTCTGAAAACTTTCCATCTCTTTTCAATTGTGCTGTGGACTTTTAAACTTACTTTCTTATAACATTTTTGATATTTTGATACATTTTTTATATATTTTTATTCCTGTAGATTATAAATGCTTCTGATTTTTAAAAATAAAATTTATAAATAAATAAATTAAATATATATATTTAAAAAATATTATAAAATATAAAAAGATAAATTGAATTAGATATAAATAAGTAAATAAACAAATAATAATAATAATAATAATAATAATAATAATAATAATAATAAATGATTAAATTGATTTTACATCCAACACGAAACATTATACATCACCATGGCCACAAAACACAAATACGCTTTTTCATTTGCACATACACACGTACAAAATCCCGCGCGAGGATACAGTCTTAACGTCACAACCAACACGTATTTTCAATGTCACGCGCATTACAACATACACACACGTACAAACAAAAATAAACGCATTCACGCTCACACGAGAATACAGTTATTTAAAAAATAACATCATTTTCAAAAAAAAAAAATTCATTTGGGAAGAAATGCCATAGCTGTACTGCTTCAGTTCAATTCTTTTGATAAAGAGGTATTACCTCGAAAATTCAAGAAAGAATAAAAATACAGGTCAACACACAACACCATTGTTACTGTATTATTATTTCTTATTTATTCCAAACTGCATTGTGATAGCCTTCTAAATCAACCTCCTAACCAATACATACACAATGCTTCAAGCAAATTATGAAACTCTCTTAAAATTTATTTTATTTTTAACACAGTATATGCATTTTTAAATTTAAATAAATTCCGGCTCCGAATATAAACGTTCACACAAACGTTCGTTTGTACCCTCCTATCGTTTAACGGTTTATTTATTCCGTCTTTCCATCATATATATTTCACTCTTGAAGAAGACCGCTAAAGGTTGAAACAGATTCTGTCAGCGACTATCAACATCATTTGTTTTTTCAAAAAAAATGTTTAATTCATTTATTATATATATATATATATATATATATATATATATATATATAATATATATAATTAATTAAAGAAATAACAAAAGACTTAGAGATCCTGCATTATAGACTATTTCAGGGAGCTTAGACAAAAATGTCTAATTCTCCCGACTCATCAGATGCGAATGATGAATTCTTTATTTTTAAGGCATTTGAAAACAGATTTTTTTTTCCTTCCTTTTAAATTGTCCTGTCCTGCTCAGCTGTAGAGTAATAAAAATAGGAATAAAAATACAAATAATAGTAAACAATAATAATAAAACCAAAGGTATCTGACCGCTTGTCAGTAATTTGTTAGGAGTTACTGTTAATTCAATTAATTCAGAATTCAGGGCCACCCCTGTTCACTTATTTAGTAGTTTTTATTTAATTTAATTTATTTTCTTTTCTTTCCATATCGCTTCAAATATACACACCCCTACATACCTATACAAACTTATACATATACATACACACATACATACACACACATACATACATATATCTACACACATACACACACATATACATACATATACATATATATACACATATATATACATACATATATCTACATATACACACATATACATACACCTATACACACATACACACCCCACATATACATACATATATACAAATACACATATACACACATACATCTATGAAGATCTGAGAGAGCCTGCTTTCTGTAAATTATCATTTAACTAGTTCAAATTATGTATTATTTCCTCTTTATTTGGAGGGTGGACCTGCATAAGTTATATTGCATTATGTTAAATTTAAACACGCATATACACATACACACATATACATATATATATATATATATATATATATATATATATATATATTGCAGTAGCATGATCTTTACAGATCACTGCGATCCCTCACAATCCTATTAGCCCACCTGAACCTTTCCTATCACGAGCCCTTAAATGACTCATCAAACCCGCTGCAGATCCACAAAGTTTGATGCAAACATACCATAGAAAGGACGTCCTTCCTGTCATATCAGATGGATCAGATGATAACATTTTATACATACACACATACTCGTATATATCTATTAATAATGATGATATTTTTGGATTATTTGGACTATTAACACATCTAGGAAGGACAATTTGTTATCTTGTTCTTTCTCCATTGTGAACTGTATATACCAACAGATTGAATTCTCAAGATTCATTAGTATTTGAACATCTTCCTCATGGGGACAGAGAATTGATGGCTTTAGTGGTGTAGATCCTTATGCCATCTCTTCAAAGTATTCCCTATATACATTGGTGAATACTGGGGACAATAGTAATCCCATCACCAGGCTCTCTTCATGTCAGAATCCATCTCAAGCCTACGAAAAGGAAAACTCTGAATTTGTAACCTGCTTAATTTCACTTAAAATTTTACTATAATTTATTTCTCTGAATGTTTGAGATGAGGCTTGAAGATTAGTATTATCTGCGTTATTCGGACTATTGCCCCCATCTTCATTGTTATTTGTACAACGTTTCGGCCGATATGCCCTCCGGCCTCCTTCAGGTATTTCTTTTTGGACTCGGGAACCTTCTTTTCGAACTCTCATTCCGCTAACCATAGCTGGGGTAGGAGTTGTGTTAATTATTTTTCTAACTGCCTTCACTCAGGATTGAACTCAGGTTCCAGAGATAACTGTCACTTAGAACTGTCTTAACCTAACTACGTTATCCTACCCCAGCTATGTTTAGTGGAATGAGAACAGGATACCCCCGTGGAATAAATAAAGGGTTAGGTTCAAAGTTCCGTGATGGCTCCCGATTACGACAAGAAAGCTCCCGAGTTCGAAAAGAATGTTCCCGAGTCCGAGAAGGTTCCTGAGTCCAACAAGAAATATCTGAAGAAGGCCGGAGGGCATATCAACCGAAACGTTTTATAAATAACAATGAAGATGGGGACAATAGTCTGAATAACACAGATAATACTACTATAATTTAGCTTTGATTCTGCTTGGATGGAGGGGCTGGGTAAATACACGAATGTGATTTGAAAACTTGTTGATTTCATCTTAGCGTCTGGGTAAGACACATTAGTATGCAAATAACCAAATAACAAAACTTTCTTTTAACAAGACTTTTTTTAACAAGACTTTTCTGCTTAAAAGTTAATTTTGCATTTTTATCTCAAAAAAAGAAAAAAAATCATTCATACTTTTTATCGTAAAAAATATTTTTGGTAAATATTGATTTCTGACAGTTCTTTTCTATTTTGGACTAAATAATCTTTTGTGCCACCTACGAAGACTAGTAGACTAATCAGAGACTGCAACAATATCACTATTAACCCTTCTGGGTCACATATCCAAAAATAGGATAGAATTAAATTTCTATACACTATTTCTACAAGGATTCTGCTTGTTGAAATGTTATGTTATTATCTTCATACAACACCGACACTTGTGCCCCTAGGGGAGAGTGGTTGAATGTCCCCGACACAGCAGCAGCAGCAGCATTCCCTAACATTAGTAGTCACGTGGTTATCTTTATAAAAAGCCATGTCATTAGCGGTTCTGCTTCTTTTAGTTGTAACCCTCCCGAGGGCGACTGCTGGCTTCGGCCCACCACGCATCCCCTTTTTAGTTGTGACCATCAAGGGGCTAACACCTCTTCCACACCCATACACCCTTGGGTGACTACTACTACAAAGTAAGTGCGGTTTGCACTCTTTTCCTACGAATCTGGCATACGGAAAGAAGAAAACCCACGACGGACTTCATCCATTACCCGCTTCTCAAGAGAGATTGCTATCCTTTGACCCATGAAGGCTGATAGCAATTACCTTTAATCACCAGGATAACAACTAAGGGAGCCGATGAGATAAATGCAACCTCGGACAAACTTCACCCTTTGTTACCAATGCAGTCGAAAGGCTGCTAGCAGGAATAAACTTTTTGCAAACCTAAACAAACCCACAACCAATTAATTACGGCTTACCTCGAACGGTGCTGTAACCAAAAACCCAAACTAAACTAAACTAATGATTTGGCTAAGACCTTACGGAGCTGAGAACTAAAATAATAACATACGACTATACCTCACGAGCAGGTGCCGCTAACTTTAAATGAACTGTTACTAAACCCCAGGTTGCTTGTCCAAACTAAACTACGAACTTTCTTCTCTTTGTTGTACCATTTTAATGTGCATATTTGTATTAAAACCTGTTGCATTTCATATCGTTGTACCTCTCTTTCCTTGACGTCATATCCCGCATTTTCTCACTGCTAACCCCGTTAATCCATTTTAATTTTTATAAGTATTGTATTTTGTTAATGTTATAAAGATCCCATTTCATTTCCAACCTCCGTTAGTTTATTTCTCATTTAGTAACATTTGTTAGGTTACAACAATAGTATTAAATATCTTTTATGAATTATAAATACATTTTTTTCTGTATATTTTGGGGGAAAATAAGGTTTGCTGTAATTCGACAGCACTTATAGGTGAGCTGCTATTGTTCTGATCTGGAAAAAAAGATAAGCAAATTGCTTGTAAAAGTTTCAGAAAATTTCATTTTATTATGGTTACCAATTATCAATTTCTAGCTCTTCATATATTTAAGAGAGACAACCATATTCCTAGTAAAAATGCCGCACTGAAACTTTATTTCACCATGTTTACCAATAAACAATTTTCTTGATATTCCAATCTGTAAAAGATCTCTTGTAAAAATGGCACGGAAATTTATTCCATATTTACCAATAATTCCATTTTTTGCTCCTCCAATCTCTAAGAGAGATGAGCAGATCCCATGAAAAATGTCACACTGTAATTTCATTTTACCATGTTTACTAATAATTTAATGTCTTGCTCATCTGATCACTAAGAGAGACAAACAAATACCTTGTAGAAATGTCACACTGTTATTTCAACCAACGATGGCAAACTCCTTAACTCTGTAGAACAATTTAGATACTTAGGCAGCAACATCTCCTCCACAGAAAACGACGTTAATGCACGTATAGGAAAAGCATGGGCCACAATAAATAAATTAACGATCATATGGAAATCCAATCTCACAGACAAGCTAAAGAGACAGTTCTTCCAGGCCGTTGTCGTGTCAGTACTGCTGTATGGCTGCACCACCTGGACCCTAACTAGGCGACTAGAGAATAAACTAGACGGGAGCTGCACAAGAATGCTGCGGGTGATCCTGAACAAGACGTGGAAACAACACCCTACGAGAAAACAGCTGTACGGTCACCTGTCACATATCACCCAAACTATCCGAGTAAGACGGACAAGACACGCGGGATACTGCTGGAGAAGCAAGGACGAACTCATAAGTGACGTCCTACTGTGGAAGCCAGCACATAGACACGTCAGTGTGGGCCGACCAGCAAAGACGTACATTGATCAGCTCTGTACGGATGCAGGATGCTGCATAGAGGACCTCCCGAGAATGAAGGGCGATAGGGACGGATGGAGAGAGATTGTCATGGATATCCGCGCTGACAGCTCGACATGATGATGATAATAGTTTCTAATAAGTCAATTTCTTGATTTTCCAATCTGTATAATGATTTTCCCAACCCTATTGCCCTCATGACAAGCCCCAATCCCTTATTATCATATGGGTGCTAGAAGGCAGTGACTGCGGGTCTACATGTCCTGGGAGTGACGTTAAACTCTATCTGATGGTGAGGTTCCAGTTTTGGAGTTTTTGGGGAATGTGGAGCACCCCTTCATCACCATTGCTCCCTGGTCCACTCTGACCCGGAGATGTAGTACCTGTTAAGGTCCCATCTATGGATTAAATAGAAAAACATGAGTTTATAAACAAAATTGTATTATGCGTTAAGAATGAAATTATTTCACAACTTTGTCGGCATTAAATGACCCACCGAAGTTGATATGCCGTAAAACAAACCAAACCAAACCAAACCAATCTGTATAAGAGATAAGCAAATCTCTTGTGACTGAAATTTTCTTTCTACCACATTTACTAATTATTCAACTTCTTGATTTCCCAATATTTAAAAAAAGCCCCCCCCCCAAAAAAAAAAAAAACAAAACACAAAAACAAACAAAGCAAATCCCCTATAAAAAAGTCACACTGAAATTTCATTTTACCATGGTTACTAATAATTCAATTTCTTGATCTTCCAATCTTTAAAAAAAAGATGAGCAGGTGCCTCGTAAAAATGTTATGTTGAAATTTCATTTGATCATTTTAACCAATAATCAAATTTCTTAAGGTACCAATCTCTAAAATAGGCAAGTAGATCACTTGCAAAAATGTCACACAGAAATTTAATTTTACCAATAATTGAATTTCCTTCCCTTCCAATCTGTAAAAGATTAGCAGATCCATTGTACAAATGTCCGTTTGAATGTTCTTTTCATCTTATAGAAATATTGCATCAAAATTTCATGTATTCCTATTTTTGGATATATGACCCGAAAGGGTTAATAGTGATGTTGTGGTATAAGACTACTCAGCATAATACACCCATATTTATGAGCATTGTGACATACCCATTAATGTTCATAGGTAGCGTATATACCACTATCTCTTTTTATATATAAAAATATCATGTTGAGTAGGGGTGTTGAATACATCGACTGCATGTTTGATTGATTGCGACAGACATTTCATGTCTGAGTTTCTTTTCGATCTTTTTAAGTAGTTTGGCCAGCATTTTAATGTCTGTGTGGAGCTGGTTAATGAGTCCACCAAAAGTTATATCATCGTCTGTAGTTGAGTTGTTAGTGTTAAAAAGAACCACAAAAATAACTCAACTACTCAACACCTGATGATGGCACTAGGTAGTGCTAAAAGTACTTATGATAGCACCTTCAGTGGACTCATTAACCAACTACACCCAAACATTAAAAAGTTGGCCAGACAACTTGAAAAGATTGGAAAGAAACTCGTCAGACACGAAATGTCACTCGCGTTCAACCAAAAATATATAAAGAAAAAATGCTGCCAAAATATACTTACCTTAAAATAAAGATTCTATATTTGTACAATGACCAAGCATATGTCTTTTTATAAAGAATACATTGGTGGAAACCTGCAGAGATCAGAATTCAATAAAATCCACTTAACATTTTATAATACTTATCTTCGAAAGTGGTTCAAGTCGTCTCTGTATTCATCTATGTATCTATGTATCTCTTTGTCTCTCTTTCTCGCTAACTATCTGTCTACCTCAGTCACTTCATATCTATCTATCTATCTATCTATCTATCTCAGCATTTACGTATCTATCTATCTATGTCTGTTCATATGTATGTATGTATGTATATATCTCACTCTTTCTCTCCCTCTTTTTCTCTCTCTCAATAACAATCCATCTATATCAGTCACTTCATATCTATTTATCTATCTATCTATCTATCTCAGCCCGTTCTTATTTATCTTTCTCCATATGTCCATATCTATCTACCCCAGTCTGTTTATATCTATGTATCCCTTTCACTTACTGTCCCTATCTATCTATATCAGTCACTCACTCCCTCTCTCTCTGCTGTATTATTTATTTTATGCTGGTTTGACTTGACTTTGTTTCTGGGACTTCATCTTTGTGTCTGTTGTTGTTCTTAGTAACAGACACAAGACTTGATACTTTTTTTAGATGTCTTTATTCAACCCAAGATGTCTTTATTCAACCCAAGATGTCTTTATTCAACCAGCAAAAACTTACATTAATCAGCTATGTGAAGACACTGGATGCCGTTTAGAGGACTTACCAAGGACCAATCAGCACAGATGGCAATAGAGTCTATTAAACCTATGCTGTTGTCACATCTTTGTTTTACTGAGCCTAACTTAGTTTGACACAAGGCTAGAAGTGTGGGTAACCCAGTGAGAATATAAACTTATAAACAATGATTTTCTAGACAAGGTTTACACAACACAAGACTTGATAATTTTTTTTGCTAGTATATATATAATCTGATATTTTATAATCTTATGTTTTTTCTCATGTTGATTGTCTACAAACTTTCTGTTCATTTACTTTTTACAATTTTATTTTTAATTTCCTTTCAACATTTCACTTTTGATTGACTTGTTTTTCAAAGCCATACGGAATATTTTTCCACCTGTGCAATATCATTACAGAGATTCAAGATGGTGGGGTTGGTGTTGGTGGTGTATCAATTTTTAATCTTGTTTATTTCCAAGAAATGTAAATTTGGATATTTTCTCTAAATATTGATCCATAAATCTTTCAATCTACAAATATAATTCATATCTACAGGACGCGATTGGTAAATTGTTGCCATTTTAAATTATCAATCTCGTGCATGTACAGGTTTTGTCTACTGTGCAGCAAGCTCGATTTTAGTTGGGCTCTGTAACACAGCTAATTCTTGGTGTCAACTAATTTTAAATAAAAGAGGAAAAGTGTAAAAGTTATTTTTGTTAATTAAAGGAAACGGTTTTGTTAAAATGGGGAAAATCAAAATATTGTATAAATTTTTATTTTACTTATTGTGTTTATAGATACAGGCAAAAGAGATATGTTTATCAAAGCTGTCAGAAATTAAGGGGTAGACATATTTTGGGGGCTGGCAGATTGCACTGGCTGACGATTGCAAAGTTACTCAGATTTTTTTTCTATATAAAAGAATTCTATTTGAATCGTTAAAAACGTCAGTCAGAATGGAGTAAGAGATATTTTGGGAACTCTTATAATTTCCCAGTGATAAGCAAGTAATTTCGGATGAAAGAAGACAAGAACAACAATTGAAGATAAAGAAACATATATTCACAAGGTACAAAAAGGTTGCAAACTTGTGGCGTTTGCTGTCAGACTTATCTTGCTGAGGGTGTGGTGAAGGTAAAGGGAGTGCCCAACTCAATAAGTGACTTTCGTCAAGGAATTCAATTTAGGCACCAATAACGTATATTGGCGATTTGCCATCTGGTGCCAGGGGGAGATAATTTAACTATAATTTTTCCGATAAAGGAAAGAATTGACACCTCAGAAATAAGAAATTTGCCACTAAAAAAAATTATGAAAATTTCCTTTAAAAATCAAAACAAAAATGACTAAAGTATATGTCAAAAGAAGAAAACACGAATTTAAACGTATATGAAAATTTCCTTTAAAAATCACAATAAAAACTTGATTAAAGATGACGTGACTATTAAAGACATGTCCCATTTCTTAACCCGAAAGCCTTGGGACTCTAAGGCGCCAGATTCCAGTGCCCTTCTGCTACGTCATCGATCCCCACTGTTAACGAGAAAACAGTCAGTGGTCGGTTCGGCTTAAACCTTTAAGTACCTGAATGAGTTAACTCCCTCAGACTGAATTGGTAAATAAGTTGCCACTCGCTTCCAGGAGCAAACCTTGAAATTCAACAAATTCAACTTTGAAAGAATTATACAGAAATCATCTCAACTCAATTAGGGTTTGCAACTCAAAGACAGCTTCCCTAAAATCAACCTCTAAAATTCGTCACCAGCAAAACATACGAAATTTCAACCCGCCTCTGCCGATAGGTTGGAGGGTCACACTTCATTTTAAAGAACTTTGTTAACCGGACACTGAGTTAAGTTCTCCACAAATCACACCAAAATTTGCAAAAACTCTCCTTAAATCTATCTTTCCTTTTTTTTCTTGTTTATACATATTAAATTTGTTGTTAAATATATTTGTCTTGTCTTGTCTTTTCATTCTGTGTCCGAACTTGAAAGTTGCGGTAATTTCCCCCACAAGTGAGAGTTAATCCTTTTACAGTTTTAATTCCCATAAAATAAACCTTACCACCAAGAAAAACTCTGATAAAAGAACTGACCCAGTCACGTGGTAATGGTAGTATATCAATTTTTGATCTTCTTTATTTTCAAGAAATGTAAATTCAAATATTTTCTCTAAATTTTAGTCATACAACGTGTGATAGCACGTGCGATACCCTGCCCTCATCAGCTGCCAACTAGGGGTGATAACACAGTTTCGGTAGCTAAGGCAGGACTGCTACTTCCTAGCGCTACCAAGCAGCTTTCGCCACCGGACAGGGTATTAAAAAAATGTAATACTACAGAGAAGAGATTATATGATCCGTTCATCGGAGATTTTTTGTTATCAGTTTGTTATTTAAAAACGCGTTTGTTCTCGGCCGTTGAGTTGATTACGCGATTGCATATGTTACGTAACAACACGGGAATGATGATTCCGAGCGCGTATCATTCGTGCTGAAGACTTTTAAATCTCGACCAGATCCAGCTCAATGCATTTTGCACCGTGGTTTGAAGACGACGTGAGGCGATTTTCAAACATTGGCCAGTGATTCCTATTTTTTGAAAGAAACGAAATGACTGAGTGTCCTAGAAATCCACGACACCCAACCTCAATAGGAATAACATGGCATGTCCAACCCTTTTCCACGCAGTCGGCACGCAGTGACTCGTACCGGTTCACTTTTCGCTAGTGTGCTTCCTCCATAATTAATCCATAAATCTTTCAATCTGTATCTACAGGGTTCGATGGGCAAATTGTCGCCATTTTAAATTATAAATCTCGTATCATCATCATGTTGTGCAAGTAGCATTGATATCCATGACAATCTCACACCAACCATCCCTATCATTCATTGCCTCTGTGAGGTCTTCTGTGCAGCAACCAGCATCCTCGTGTTACATAATCTATGCGGTTGCATAAGATTATTGTCAATCCCCTGTAATTATGAGGGGATCACCCCTTTCATACCATGGCGGGGTCCTTCTATGGAAAATTACAGAAGCCCGCCAAATATGTGAAGTCACGTGGGACCTTTTTCAGAGTCCCCAGTTTGCAGTTAGACGTCAGACAGAGCAGCCGGCCATGACGCTCTGTCTAAAACTGTAACTCTGCATACGCGCGCTATGTTATGTCTGGTTTGGGGATTTACCGAATAAAGTAACATTAAAAGAAAATCGAAGTCTTGTGTTTACTAAAAACTAACAATGACACAGGGCTTATGATAAGGATAAATCCCTAACAGAAACCAGACCCAAAGTCCCCAAGAAAGTCAACACCAGACGCTAGACCAAGATGATAGAAGAACCAAAGCCGGCCAGAAGAGAAGACGACTAGAAGTAAGAAGTAAGAAAAGGGTATACAACATTATATCGATTTGGTACTGTGAAAACGTCAGTATGTAACACTCGTAGAGTTGGTCAGTGTAGGTTCTTGGTGGGCGGTCCATGTTAGCATGTTCATGTGTTGGCTTCCACAGCAGATCGTCACTTATGAGTTCGTCTTTGATTATCCAGCAGTGTCCTGCATGCCTAGTCTGTCTCACTCGGATGGTGAGCATATAGCTGCTTCCTTGTAGGGTGCTGTTTCCACGACTTGTTCAAGACTGCATGCAGCATTCTTTTGCAGCTCCCATCCAGCTTATTCTCAAGGTGCCTCGTTAGGGTCCAAGTGGTGCAGCCATACAGATTTCTCCAAAGCATTTGATTCCATACACAGAGGAAAAAATGGAACAAATACTACTAGCGTACAATCTCCCCAAGGAAACAGTTGCCGCTATAATGTTGCTCTACAAAGACATTAAAGCAATGATATGCTGACCTGATGGCGACAAATCTCGTATAGCAAACTCAAATTAGTTGGGCACTGTATGTGAGGAAAGCAGCACCATTAGAGCTTGTAGAGGATTATGGTTTGTGTTCAATAATATTAGGAATGACGAATAAAATATATGACACAGTTTAGGTAGAAAATACGGAGAAATAATAAAACAAATGCATATGATTATAAAATAACAAATAAATTTATTCAGAGAATAAATTTGCAATAATATGTGAAATGTTCAGAAGGAATAGTGTAGATGATATGTGTAATGTAAAATGTAAAAGTTTGTATGTTAAGTTTGGAAAAGTTCGTTTAGATGTGGACGGAAATGAGAATTAAGTTTGTATATACGACCTGCTAAAACAGATTATTGATGTAGAACGAAGTGGTAAGAATAATGGTAGTAGTAGTAATTGTGTTTAGGCAGTGGAAGTTCGTTCGAACACCTGTTTCTTGGTCGTTGTTCTATCTGGTAGCGAGACGGGATTCGTGTATTTGTTTGTGGTCGTCGGATGTGTCCGGTTTGAACGTGAGATGAAGTCTGTGTGTGTGTGTTTGTTGTCGTCGGGTGTGTCCGGTTTGAGTGTGAGGTGAAGTCTG
Organism: Doryteuthis pealeii; assembly: GCA_023376005.1. Classification (NCBI taxonomy): domain Eukaryota; kingdom Metazoa; phylum Mollusca; class Cephalopoda; order Myopsida; family Loliginidae; genus Doryteuthis; species Doryteuthis pealeii. Next base: position 74,725,455 of record CM042166.1, read on the forward strand.
TCTGTCTGTTGATTTCTTCTCTGTCTATTTATAATTAGCAGATAGGATCGAAAAGTAATCAATTGTTGGCGCAAACGCGCGGACGTAGTTGAGAGCAATACTAACCTAGCCAATCGATTTTGATTTTTGTGTAAACATAGTATTTTAATCACTTTTCCTTAAATTTAGGGAAAAGGATTTGTGTTCGTGTGTTCGTTTTAATCTGTTTTCCTTAAGTTTGGGAAAAGGATTGTGTTGTGTGTGTTTGTTTTAATTTATTTTTCTTAAGTTTGGGAAAAGAAATGTGTACGTGTATTTATTTAAAAATATAGAATTGTATTCTATAAGCTATACAAAAAAGTGTCAATGCTACCGTATTTCCAAGAAAAAATGCGTACTTATTTATGGGCAATAGTGTAAAAAGCAGAACCCATGGAATTTCCATGTAACAAAACAAAAATCAAGAGGAGCTATTTAAGCCAGAAACGATCATTTGCAATTTCAATATTACAAATAAAACAAACATGTAACTTCTTTTTTTTTTTTCCAATTCTTAGTTTTACGTTGGGCATTTAAGTGATGCATAACCATTTGGAATGTTTCATGTTTAAAATTGGGTGAAATAAAATCATACAAATAAGAAATCTACGATTAATCAACACCAGATTATCTGGATTTACATTTTGTTATTTATATATTTACCAACCCCTCCGCACGAGCAGGATGCTACACAAGGTCAATTTCTTAAGCGGAGTTTAACAGGTTTGAATTCAGAGTTTTCCTTCTCCTTGACTGGTTGCCTAATCAAGGTTAAAGAGCCCAGTCTGCCCTACTATTTACTCATAGCTAGAGGGAGAATTGGATTCATACCTTTCCCAAGGGTATTAGCGCCATGTGAAATGCCAACAGCTTCGTCCAGGAATTGAACTCGCGTTGACGAGTCCATTTCCTACGACTCTAACCATTAGACCACGCGCCTCCATTTTGTTATTTATAGAACTGGATGCTCTTCACGGAGTGCACCCTCATCACTGGCGATGTCCCCCACATTCATTGGTTAATTATTACATGCTCTTGTTAATTACTAAGATTTGCTTCATGTGACAGATGAGTCTAAGGTTGCTTCCAGTTCCTGCTGTTCCTAACAAATCACCCATCTTCAATAAAAAATAAAGACAAATGTGGATTGGCTCCATTGCAATTAACTTCAAGAAATTTCCTTCTTTTCCAATTAAATTCCTTAAATTAAGAAGAGATAGATAATTAAAAAAAAAACCCAACCTTTTGCCTATTATTTATTCACAGTTTCTCGATAGAAACATTGTCCATTGCTTCAAGGTTGACAACTGCTTTAATTAACCCTTTTAATAGCAAAAAAACAAAAAAAAAAACAACAAAAAACAAAACAAATTAAGCCCTAAACCTGCAGGCAAATTCATTTTAGCCAAAAGACAAAGAAAAAAAAATTCAAATAGTTTAATTAAACTCTAGATCCTAATATTCTTAATATAAGGACGAGTTAAAAGTTTTACAATATTTCGAGATGTACTACGTTTGGTTCCTTTGTTTAATAGCACATCAACCTTCATGGGTTATCAAATGCCAAATCCATCTAGAGGAACAGTAGGGTTACTATTTAACCCATAGCTGGGGGATGAGGGGCTATTAGTCTGAAAGTGGACATAAATGTGCAACATAAGAGAGAGAGAGAGAAGGAATAGAGAGAGAGAGAGAGAGAGAGAGAGAGAGAGAGAGAGAGAGAGAGAGAGAGAGGGGGGAATAGAGAGAGAGAGAGAGAGAGAAAGAGAGAATAGAGAGAGAGGGGGAATAGAGATAGGGGGAGTAAGAGAGTGAGAGAGAGTGAGAGAGAGAAATGAGAGAAAGAGAGAGAGAGGAAGAGAGAAGAGAGAGAGAGAGAGAGAGAGAGAGAGATAAAGGTGAGTGAACTCTCACTCTCCCCCTCTCTTTCACTCTCTCCCCCTCTCTTTCACTCCCCCTCTCTCTCTCTCACTCTCTTCCATAGTCACTATGTCATGGGGATTTACGCAGGTAAATTTTTATAAGAGAAAGGGAGAGAGAAAGACGAGTTTTTTTTAAGTGGGGGGTAATAGCATATCAACCTTTGTGGGTTATTTACTGCCAAGGCCATCTCTGTAGAAGAATAGTGGTAGTATCGAACCCATAACTGAGTGATGAGGGTGTTGGGTCAGTAAAACAGTAATTCCGAGTAGACATAAGTCCAAATAGAGTTATCTTCCCTTGCTGCAGTGTTCGCTGATAGGTGGCATTGGTATTTGGCCAGAAGCAGAGAATTCTGAATTCCTGTCTCTTTCCACTCAGGCAGGCAACTGTTACGTTGTAATATTCACGGCACTAAAACGATACATGTACCGTAGTCCTTTTTTCTTTCTTGGTACTAAAACTCCAAAAGTCACCGTGCTGAAATGGTGCAGATAAAAATTATAACACGAGAAACATGTCGTCACAACTGCCAGCCTTTATTATCGTGCTCGTATAGTGGGCTCGTACCAGAGAGGAGGAAAGGCAGAGAGAAAGAGAGAGAGAGAGAACACTACTAGATTACTGGGCTCTCATGAGGGACCCAAGGTCAGGTCCGTACCCTACGACCGCCACCAGCAAAAAGAGAACGAACCCTTTCTTTTTTGTTCCACGTCACCACGTGACTTCCGGTCAACACCCGACTTCCGCTTGCGGTCAACACCCGACTTCCGCTTGCGGTCAATTCTCCGTTCGGGGTTACGCTACGGTCAAACCATCGCTCATCCTCTTTTGGGTCATCACTATTTTTTAAGCCTTTGTTATTTCTTCCTCCTCCTTCCATTAGTAGTCCTAGCTCACCCAAGTCAGGAATATACCCATCTTGCAACACAACGAGTATACATGACTCTGTTCACGAGTCCAAAAAGGTTCCAATCTCGGATTCGGGAACCTTCTTGTCATAAGCAGGAACCTTCTTGATGGCTCCTGATTATGACAAGAAGGTTCCCGAATTTGAGATTGCTCCCAAGTCCAAGAAGGTTCCAATCTCAAACTCGGGAACCTTCTTGGACTTGGGAACAGAGTCCAACAAGAAATACCTGAAGAAGGCCAAAGGGCACATTGGCCGAAATGTTGTGCAGATAAAATGAAGATGAGGACAATAGTCCAAATAATGCAGATAATCCTTTTTTTTTCTCATTAAACAACTTTAAGCTGGCACATCATTTTGAGCAAAATTTTTCTTTTTAAGAATTAGAAGTTGCTTAAACATTGATTTCTCTTCCAACTTGACCCCCAAGCAACGATTATGATTCAAAATTCAAAGTCAAGAGTAATTTGAAAGAAAAGTTATTTGTTGAAGATGGATTTAATTTTTTCCTCTCTGAAAAATTTGGATTGACACACTTCTAATACCAATTAACTTCAAGAAATTCCTTCACTTTGCAATTAAATTCCTCTTGGATTGAACCACCCTGCAATCTATGGAACCAGCCAAAGAATGGTCACCCCCAGGCAGCTGATAATGTAAAAACTTAAAAAATATTTTAGACATTTTTTATTTTAAAAAATCTCTATTATTGTTTGTTTTTGTTTTTTAATGAAAAGATCTAATTGATAATTGGAGCAAGATTGAAATAATGGGAATTTATAAGGTGTGAAATCTCTACTCTGTGAAATCTCTACTCAAAAATATCTTTGTGTTGGCTCGCAATCACCTCGTTCGACGGTCTGTTCGCAATCACCACGTTCTCAAGAAATGCTAAGAAATTCGGCTCATTTATTTCTCCACTCCTCTCCACAAACCACCTCACTTCCGGTCTGTACTCTTATAAAAGAGTACAGACCTTCGGGTGCCATTTCTTTTCCTAGCCCGAGGTAAGAGGAATTTCATTTGTTTTTCACACAAGGTTTTAGCAATTTTTCTAGGGCTGTAGTGTGTGTACTGATCTTGAAACCTGTTGCCAGTGAGTTCTGTTAAATATCAAGCAAGACTTATCTTTTAAAAGGGTCCAAAAATTCAAGGTAATATCAATCCTTTGAAAGTCTCTCCAGCAAACGAAATTCACTTCCTTTCCCAACTGAACACGCCACTCTCACTTCAAATAGCAGTCGTCAGATTTCACTTGCCGTCCAAACACTTTCTTCCTCACTCGCCCTGTCAGCGACAGTCCGTCTTTATTTCTGCTCGTTCGGCTGCGCTTATGCAAATTCCGATATACTTTATTTGGGTCTCTACTAACAACACCGCAGCTACGAGGAGGTAGCGAGTTCAAGTATCCGTAGCCACTTGCCAAACTCTTTCCCCCTCGCCACAGGCCAAACATATCCTGACGCGCTTTGTTTGTGGGGGCTGGGAATCCGCTTGTTCATAGGGCTGCCTTTCAGTTTCGTCACAACTTACCTGACAGTGACAGCTATGATATTAGAAAACACAGAAAAGTAACAGAATTATCCAAAACAAATTCTTCAGTTTGGTATTTCTCTTCAGATTTAGTTTTCAGTTTCTTTATTTAATAGCATATTGTTGCATAATTGATGGGTGTACTATCAACTTTGAATAGTTAGTTTAGAAAATATTAATGTAATTCAAATCTATACGGATTTGATTGACATTTCGTAACTCTATTGTGACCTCTCTCTTCCTGTTTGGAGTTTGAACCATAGGAGGGGATAGTCAGTCTGTTAACATTTCATAACCTTATTTTGACCCCCCTCTTCCTGTTTGGAGTTTGAACCCTGGGAAGGTATAGTCCATTGAGATAGATTTAATGGCAGGTGGTTAGCCTGGTTGTGGATTGTTAGTTTAGAAAATATTAATGAAAATTGTCCACCAGCTCCTCCTTCTCTTTCTCTTCTTCTTTTTCTTTTTCTTCCTCTTCTTCTTTTTTCTCCTCTTTCACTTCCTCTTCTGCCCTCTCGACACTGTTACTGAAGAACAAAAATGCAGTCTGTGATTCAGGCCAAAATAGGTCGCTTTTATTGTCAAATAAAAGTTGCAATGCACTATGGGTAGTCACCCATAATTTCTCGCAACCTCTATAAAAAGTCTATTCTGCCCCCTCCAATTTCTTGACACTTCTTACTCAGAGTGGGCATAATGGCGTACCACATTCCTTCTTTCTCCGACCACATTCCTTTCCTTGCCAGGGACAGTTTCGCAGGCCAGGCATCGAGGACGCTTTGAGTCAGGTAAGTTCGACTCGTTACTACAATTAATGTAATTCAAATCTATACGGATTTGATTGACATTTCATAACTCTATTTTGACCTCTCTTCCTGTTTGGAGTTTGAACCATGGGAGGGGATAGTCAGTCTATTGACATTTCATAACCTTATTTTGATCCCCCTCTTTCTGTTCGGAGTTTGAACCCTGGGAAGGTATAGTCAGTCTGTTGCAAGCTATTAAGATAGATGTAATGGCAGGTGGTTAGCCTGGTTGTGGATTGGATCCAGACTCAAGTTAAATTGAATAAATATGTGAATTCTGTAAATTTCTTGATTTGGTCCCTAAAAACAATGGCAAAGGTATATATATATAGTATATATAATATAATATATAATGCAAGGTGTCAATATAAATGTCATATACAATACTATGAGGCTTCTACTACTACTAACTGATAACTGCAATAGGTGTAGCCCTGTGGTTACTAGACCCCCGGAAGCACCGTTATAAACAATTGTTATGAAACGGAAGTATGTTTCAGCCATCTTGATATCTAAATAAAAGGCGGAAGTGGGTTCTATCTCGCAGTTTTAACGTCACACCTGGGCTACACGTCTTATTATTCGCATAGCCGCGTAAAAATTGGAGAACGAGGATTTGTTTCACTGAGCAAAGTGCCCATTACTCGCGGTACATTTAGAGAGAATTCTGGTTACGGAATCAGGAAATAATTTCAAACTCACTCTTTGGACCGAGTAGACAGTTTTTTGTTATCGCAAGATATTGGAGCATAGAGACACACAAGTTAAATGCAAAAGTCCATATTTACTGAGAGAGTAACAATTGGAGAAGACTAAAAGTCTTGGAAGGAGCGGATATATAGTACCAACTCAAAAACCAAGCGAGAAGTCCTCTGGGGAAATTACCCAGTTGTTGTTGGAACATTTTAAGCCTAAAAGACTAATAGTGGCTGAAAGTTTTCGTTTCCATAAATGCAAAACAAGGAGGAGGGTGAGTCAATTTCAAAATTTCTTGTTTCGCCTTAACAATTTGGCTTCTACATGCGAATTTGGGTCATTTTTAAAAAGAGCATTGCGTGACAAATTTGTGTGTGGATTAAGGGACGATAAAAATTCAAGAAAAATTATTGTCCCAAGATATGTCGTTAGAAGAAGCTGTTAAAATGGCCACAGCTATAGAATTAGCAATGAGTGACGTTGCACATATAAAGAAAAAAGAGACGGATAAAGTAAATAAAATATGTTCCGAGTCTAACACAACTGAATTACAAAAGAAAGAAAAAGTTTGTTTGGTGGGTGGGGAAATGGCATGAGAAAAGATTTTTTTGTCCCGCATGGGGGAAAATTTGTTTAAATGTAACAAAAAACATCACTTTCAAAATTTTGTAAAAATGAACAAAGGAAAAAAAGGTGTCGAATTACATACAAGAGACAGACGACATACCCTTATTTTTACGAGATCGAATAGCGTGAACCATATATGTGTAATATTTATTTAAATGGTATTCAATGTCAAATGGAAATTGACACCGGTTGTTCGTCTACTCTGATAAGTAAACAGCAGTTTGACTTACTGGCGAACGCGAGACTTATAAAACGGCAACATTTTACAGGACGTTGCGGACTATTCGGGGTGAGGATCATTGTACTAAAGGGGTTGCTAACCTGAGTGTAAAATACCAGGGAAAAACACATTATTTAAGACTGTTAGTTGTACCAGGTTCTGGACCAAGTCTTCTTGGAAGAGACTGGCTGCAAAAATTGCCAATTAATATCTATCCTACCTGCAACAAAATGGAATGGACTGATTTTAATCAAGAATTGCAGAACTTTTTAAACCAGGCTTGGGTACATTAAATATTGAAAAAGCTAAATTGTTGTTAAAGAAAATAGCAAACCTCGTTTTTGAAAGCTAGACCCGTACCCTTAACAATTAGAGAAAAAGTTGAAACTGAACTTCAACGAATGGTTGCTACCTCTGTTATCAAGCCAGTCCGTTTTGCAGAATGGGCTTCCCCTATTGTCCCGTTTTAAAGAGAAATGGTCAAGTTCGGATTTGTGGGATTTTAAACAGACCGTTAATCCTGTTTTGCAAATCGACAAATATCCCATTCCAAATATAGACGACCTGTATTCCAAAGTCTCGGGTGGACAGTATTTACGAGACTGGATTTGAGTGACGCGTATTTACAGGTTCCTTTGGATGAAGAGTCACAAAAATAACTACTATAAACACACATAAAGGTCTTTTTATGTATACTCGTTTGTGTTTGGTATTGCTTCATCACCAGGAGTTTCCAAAGGATCATAGATCAACTTATTCAAGGAGTCCAAAGACAGTTGCTTATCTAGATGACATCCTAATCTCGGGACAATAACTAGGAAGAGCATAATAGGAACCTGCGGGCAGTATTAAAGAGATTACGAGATGCCGGTCTCCGACTTAAAGGGGATAAATGTGAATTTAAAAAGTCGTCAATTTCATACCTGGGCCATAGGATTTGATTTCTGAAGGAATCCACCAACGCAAGATAAAGTCAATGCAATTCATAAAGCACCCACCCCAAAGAATGTGTCTGAACTGCGTAGTTTTTTAGCTTTTGTTAATTACTATCGCGGTACTTAAACAATATCAGCACAGTTTTAGCTCCTTTGTACAAATTACTACAAAAGGGAGTTCCCTGGAAATGGGGACCAGACGAAGCCTTTGCTTTCAAGCAATCAAAGGAGTTGCTAATGTCAACTAGTGTTTTAGTTCATTACAATGCTGAACTTAAACTTATCATGACGGTGGATGCATCTCCCAGTGGGTTGGGGCAGTGTTATCGCATATAATGAAAGACGGGAGTGAAAAACCGATTTATTTTTGCCTCCAGAACATTATCAAAGGCAGAACGAAATTATGCCCAGATAGAACGTGAAGGACTGGCAGTCATTTTTGGAGTTTCTAAATTCCATAAATATATCTATGGTCGAGAATTTACCATCATCACTGATCATAAACCACTGCTTGGGCTTTTTAAAGAGGACCGTGCAATATCACCAACAGGAAGTGCTAGAGTTCAACGTTGGGCCTTGATTCTAGCAAGTTATCATTATCAACTAGAATACAAGCCAGGTTCAAAAATTTCTAATGCAGATGGACTGAGTCGGCTACCTATAGAGGACCATTTTACGCCATTACCTTGTCCGGAGGAAGTAGTACTCTCCATGTCAGCTTTAGACTTAACCCCAGTCACGTCAAAAACTGTTGCTTTTTACACATCAAGAGACCCCGTGTTATCACAAGTGCGTAGATGGATCTTGCATGGATGGCCGGGAAAAGGATCTCTTTGACTTTCAACCATATACAACCAGGAAGGATGAGTTGTCGGAACAACTGGGTTGTATTTTATGGGGATCACGGGTGATTATCCCAGCAAAGTGTCGAGAGGCGTTACTGAAAGAATTGCATGAGAGTCATCCAGGAATTTCACGGATGAAGTCTCTTGCTCGTAGTCACATTTGGTGGCCTAAAATGGATGCAGATATTGAATTATGTGTGAGGAGTTGTGCCATGTGCCAAGATAGTGCAAATATGCCTCAGGCTAGTGCATTGCATCCCTGGGAATGGCCAGGAAGGCCTTGGTTCAGAGTGCACATGGATTATGCGGGCCCTATCCAGGTAAGTGGATTCTAGTGATTGTCGACGCCCACAGTAAATATATAGATGCACATGTTGTGTCATCACCATCTTCTTCAGAAACAGAAAGGATGTTGAGACGCACGTTTGCCACACATGGGAGTCCACATGTGATTGTATCTGACAACGCTAGCAGTTTTACTAGTAAGGAATTTTCCAGGTTCTGTACCTAAATGGCATTAAGCATGTTAGATGTGCGCCATACCACCCCTCCTCAAAATGGACTGGCTGAGCGTGCAGTTCAAACCATTAAGAGTGGTCTTAAAAAGTTACTGGAGATTTGGAAACACGATTGTTGCGTGTATTAGCCGATACCGGTTATTCCCGCAATCAACAACAGGTCAATCACAGCAATGCTACTAATGGGCCGTCAGCCTCGATCGCGTCTGGACCTTGTGTATCCAGATTTATCTACCCCAAGTCACCACGAAATATAGACGATACTAAAAGAACAACGGATAGATATCGTAGTGAAAGGATGTTCCATATTGGAGATAGTGTTAGTGTGGTGAATTTTCAAGGGAGGCCAAAATGGCTGTTCGGAGTTTTAGAGGAGCAGCTTGGTCCACTGACTTTTAGAGTGCGATTGGAGGATGGTCGATTATGGAAAAGGCATGTGGATCATATTCGCGCGAATATTCCAACAGAACCTTGTTGAGAGGTCCGAAGAATCAAGGCAGCCTCAGGGGAGTCAGGAACAAACAGTTACAGGGCACTCAACAGCTTGTGCACAGCTTCCTGCACCCTACGGAGATAGCAGTTTTTCAACAACCGGTGACAGATTGGAAGATGAACACCCCAGAACTCGCATGAGAACACGGTTTCAGAAACGCAAAGAGGAGGAAAGAAGGAACAATGCTGAGAATAAACCCGAAAGACAGCGCACCAACATTAAACCAGATACAAAGGGAAACGACCCAGTACTAGCCCCTTAACTGGGGAAATTGCTGTTCAGGAGTCTCCAGAGGCTACAGATGATGATGATGTGACTATGTCTGAGAGTCGGACAATGCCTCCTATAAGTAATGGGAGTTCCGGGGAGGGACCTATGGATGTTTCAAGCTAAGTGGGGAGGGATGTGGTATACTAAGACCCGGAAGCACCGGTTATAA
>CM042166.1:74737914-74796465 GCA_023376005.1 Doryteuthis pealeii
ACCACCTCCTCGTCGTAAGGGTCGCATAGTTGAAATACTGTTGAATATAGAAATTCCGCACGGGCAGTGCTGAGTGTGAGTAGCCCGGATGTAAACAGTTACTGATTATTTAAGGCCTACCTTCCCAGACCGTGGGGAAGAAAACTGGTATTCGGATCTTGCTGTCAAGAAGAGAGGCGTGCAAATAGCAAATTTATAGAAATAGCAAATTGGTTTATGTTCTCTAACATATTTAAATACTCATTTTGATTTGAGTAAACGAACAATTTTATTTAGAAAATTACTATAATGACTTTATTAACAAATCAATAAATTAACCACCAACAAATCATACATACGTATAATTTCTATTTAAAAAAGAATATATATATAAACAAATAAATATATGAATATATATATAAATATATAAATATATATATAAACAAATAAATAAATATATATATAAATAAATATATATATAAATACATATATATACAAATAAATATATAAATATATATATAAATAAATAAATGTATATATAAACAAATAAATATATAAAGACATATATAAATAAATATATATATAAACAAATAAATATATAAATATATATAAATATGTATATATATATATAAACAAATAAACATATAAACATATAAATATATATAAATATATAAATATATATATAAACATATAAATATATATAAATAAATAAATATATATATAAATAAATAAATATATAAATATCTTATTATAATGGAGATTGTGTGTTTTTCTGTCTGTAACCGAAACTATATCCCTACTCAAGTCACAATTCTCTTAGTTATTGACATCACATTCTCCATGGTTTTATTTTTATCTAAACCTCAATTATTAATAAAATTGTCATACATTATTAATACTGTTAACTATGTCTACATACTGATAACATACAATTATATTTATATATACAACAAAATAGCGGTTTACAGTGTAAACGGGAAGGCTAATTTGCATATTAATATTAAAAAATCGAATTTAATAAATATGTGCTTAGTATTATTGATTTCTAACTTTTTGGTTTTATTTTAATGAATATAAGCAAAAATCTCTTCAATGAATCTTAAATGAAATCCATTAACAAGATAACTGTCATTTTATTCTTTACTTCCTCTTTTAACTAAATACTTAAATCAGAAAAAATAACAATGAAAGACGAGAGTGATGGAAGAGTAAGTTTCAGTAGTTCTATTTTTTATTATACTCCCTCTGTTTCAAATCTTTTATTATACTCCCTCTGTTTCAAATCTTTTTATCTGTATTCTTATTTAGTTTCATTAGCCTTTCTAATTTAATACAATATTTTATTACATTAAAACTTAAATACTTGCACCCAGATGGAGCATATATTTGCTAGTATATATAAATGAATAAATAAATAAATAAAATGCCTCATGCTTTATTTATTTAGAATTATTTAGAATTCCACAAAACTTCTCTCCGCATCAAATTCTGTTCGCATGCGATATGACGTCATTAACCGTCTTTCTTGGTCGTGTCTGAACATGAATTAAAAAAAAATCTATTTTTCGAACATTCAAAAATTCTCTGCTTTTTCCAACAAATTTCATTTCAAATAAGGATTTACTCTGATGAAGGTCGAATTTTCTATGTGTGTGGAACATTTCTACATTTTTTTCTATTCGTTTCATTTCATTTGGTTATTTAAAAATAATAATAGTTTGAATAATGTACACATGGATAAACTCCTGACTGAAACACATGTAAGTAAAATTGATTAAAATATCCTATATTATCCATTCTATATTTTCTTTCCTTTATTCATTTTTTCAACACACACACACACACATATATATATATGTGTGTTTTTTTTTTTATTCATTCATCTTTTCATTGGGGTTTCTATTTGTACATATGTATCATCTTCCCCCTCCCTCAAAATATGTAAATATGGGCTAAGTGTAGGATTATCATAGAGTGAATGAAATGTTTTGGTGACTTTCGTGTGAATGAGTTTTATGGTGAATGGAAAATTGTTGAATAAATCGGTCACCAATGGGAATAGTAAAGTTAAAAGATAGGATAGTGTAGACCAGTCTCTATTACCCCACTCCCCACTTTAGGCCTTGTGCCACATTTGTGTATAAATGCGCTTTATATATAATAAATAATTATATATATATATATATATATATATATATATATATATGGTTTTTGTGTACATGTCTGTGTGTGAATATGTAATTATGTATAGATTTGTATCTGGATATTTTGTGTGCATGTCTGTGTTTGTATGTGTTTATCTATGGATTCATATCTGTTTTATGTGTGTGTCAGTTTATATGTGGGTTTATATCTTCTTAATGTGTGCGTTAGTGTTCATATGTGTTTATGTATAGATTTATATCTAGTTTTGTATGTCTGTATGTGAATGTATTTATCTATGGATTAATTATTTTATGTGTGTAGGAATATTTCTTTATGTATAGATTTATATATGCTTTTTTATGTGTATATATGTCTGGGCATATATATATATATATATATATATATATATATATACTTCTATATGCATGCATATATATCTGTGCATATATATATATATATATATATATATATATATATATACTTCTATATGCATTAAAATATGTCTGCGCATATATATATATATATATATATATATATATATATATATATATACTTCTATATGCATCCATATAAGTCTGTACATATATATAATATATATATATATATAATATATATATATATATATATATATACATCTATATGCATCCATATATGTCTGTGCATATATATATATATATATATATATAATTCTATATGCATTCATACATGTCTGTCCATATATATATATATATATATATATATATATATATATACACAATTATATATATATATATATATATACACACTTCTATATGCATTCATATATGTCTGTGCACATATATATATATATATATATATATATATATATACTTCTATATGCATCCATGTATGTCTGTGCATATATATATATATATATATATATATATATATATATATATATATATATACTTCTATATGCATCTATATATGCCTGTGCATATATATATAATACATATATATATATGCACAAACATACCCATATATCATGCAGATGCCATATGAAGCTATTCAAGGTAGACAGTTGATTTTTAGGATGTAAATTGTCAACAAAATTCTTATCTTTGTAGGTAATTTATTCTAAAATATTTTTTTAAACAATTTTAGGTAATACTCTGATATTAGAGTGGCAAAGAAAAAATTGATAAAAATCTACAAAGTTTCACTTGAATTTCAGTTTGCTAAGAAAAGTGTGTTTCTTGCAAATTCTAAAAGCTAATAATTTTATTTCTATTCAAGTATACTAGTTGAATTTTTTTTTATCTTTTATTTTTATTTATTCTTTTTTTTTATTTTGGATATATATATAAAAAATTTTTTCTTTATATCATTTCTGAAAATGTCTTTTATAGAAATCCAGCGGTTTTCATGATTAAGGCAAAAATGCATGTTTTTTCCAACAAATTTTTTTTTTGGTTGGTTAGTTAATTAGCTGGTTGATTTTACAGCATGTGGGTTATGTAAAGCTGAGATCATGTTTATTTTTGGCAAGCAAGCAAATATATGGTTTCAACTAATGATGATAATTCATAAACAGTTATCTATTCTTACTACGTATCTTATATATGGCATTATTTTGCGTTACTATTATAAGAAATACAGTTTCTCTCTTGAGGTTTCCCTTTCTCAACCATGTCCAGGTGTTATGTGCAATATCGCCAGTTTGTTGCTTGTAGTATTCATATTAAATTAAATATTGACCACCCGATAAACATCTGTAAAGTTGAAGTTTGTATAGCATTTTTTTTGTCTTTTAGTTTGGGTCCCTCGAGAGAAAGAAAAACTGTGACCGTTAAATGAGGGTCATTCAATGAATGAGATGAATTTTGCCCAATGAGTTGTTAGTAGAAAAGAAGCCCTCGGATAAACAAAATCTTATCTATCCCAATGGATTACAAGTAACAACTGAAGAAGGCCGGAGAATACATCGGCTGAAACGTTATGTATGTGTATTTAAACATTTTGATCATTAAATGCATGGAGAAGATGGAACATAAACAAGGCCGCTAGGATCTCTCTTCTCTCTCTCTCTCTCTCTCTCTCTCTCTCTCTCTCTCTATATATATATATATATATATATATATATATATATATGTGTCTACCTATTTTTGTTTCTACTTTTTGTTGCTTTTACGTTTGTCCATATGTTGCAATTGCTGTTACTGACTGCTGTACTTGTTGTATACTCTCTTTCCTTACTTTCTTACTTCTATTATTCTTCTTCTAGCGTCTCTTCTAGCGTCTGGACTTCGTCTTGGGGACTTCGTCTCTGGTCTTCCATTGGGGATTTCTCTTTATCAGAAGCCCTGTGTCATTGGTAGTTTTTAGATAATAACACAAGACTTCGATTTAACTTAGATCATATTTTATTCTGAAATCCCCACCAGACTACCTGCGCAGATTGAATCGGCACCGTGCATAACATGACTTACCACCTTCGTGGTTTGGCCGATCTAACTAAAACTCTCTCTAATCTTAACCGGAAGAGGGTCTTCTCCAACGATTCTCACGGTATCCACTGGAAGGAGGGTCAGGACTGAGGTCAAGCCTTGTCATTCAATCCTTCAAAGCCGCCGGCAGCAACTTATAACAGCCATTTTGGTTTCTACACTACTGTACATAATATTAGGAATCTAATAATTATGTAACATACTTAGTGTTCCTTTGTCTTTTTAATGTATCCTTTAAGTCCTCACCCGCCCTGTCGGCTGGGGCATTAGAATACAGAGGGGTAAGACTCCCTCAATGAGGCAACCTGTTGACCGTGGGTGGTTACCCGTGATGCTTAAGGATAGAACCCAGGTGGATGAGCAGTCCATGACTTGCAATACTCCACTTTGACACCTTCTTGGGCTAGATGGGCGGTTGGAGAGGCCCCCTCCGTGGTCAGGTCAAGCCCTAGCATCTATATGATTTTCCCAACCCTATTGCCCTTATGGCAAGCCCCAGACCCTTTTTATCATATGGGTGCTAGAAGGCGGTGGTCCAAGGATCTACATGTCCTGGGAATGACGTTAAACTATATCTGATGGTGAGGTTCCAGTTCTGGAGGTTTGGGGAATGTGAAGCACCCCTTCATCACCATTGATCCCTGGTCCACTCTGACCGGGAGTGGTAGTACCTGTTAGGGTCCCATCTATGGGTTAAATAGAACACATTTATTTATAAAAAAAATTGTATTATCCATTAAGAATTGATTTATTTCAAAACTTTATCGGCATTAAATGACCCACTGAGGTTGATATGCCGTAAAACCAAACCAAACCAAACCAAACCAGCTATGGTTAGCAGAATGAGAACATGATACCCCTGTGGACTGAATAAAGGGTTAGGTTCAAAGTTCTGTAATGGCTCCCGATTACGACAAGAAGGTTCCCGAGTCTGAGAAGAAATACCTGAAGAAGGCCGAGGGCACATCAGCCAAAACGTTGTACAAATAACAATGAAGATGAGGACAATAGTCTGAATAATACAAAGAATACTAAATCCCAATATCTTAAACTTAACCCCAAAATCAGTAAAATATTTAATGAACCTCCACTCAATGTCAGACAGCAACCACCTGATCATTTGTGATCAATACTAAGCTTCCTCTCTCTCTCTGCGATTTTCTCACTGCTTTATCCCTTTCCTCCGAGCTTCCTCAATCCCTCACTCCCTAAGGTAACTAAACATACGATAAATCCTGCTGCCAGGTTTGTTATATCATTGAAAGCATTTTTGTCCCCTGTTCCAAGCACCACCCTCCAAATTCAACCTTTCCTCCTCACTTATAGCAGTTTGAATGTGGTTTGATTCATTTTTTTAAACTCTGAATGCAATAACGGTAATTATGTTGAATAAACAGGTTCTGAATTTAAAAAAAAAGATAAAAAAACAAAATGACAATGGAGACAATTCATGTAATTTTGCTGCAGCAAAATCTGTTCCATCAACTTAATGTTAACTGCATCATTCTGGCCTCTTTTATTTGCATGAATTCTCAAAAAAAAAGGAAAAAAAGAAAGAAAATGGATCCTAAACCTAAAAACACACAGTTGAGGATTGAATAAAAATGTAGGCATTCTTAGTGAATATACTGTGTATAAACACCAAGAAAATCAGCTACCGTGATGTTTAAGGATAGAACCCAGGTGGATGAGCAGTTCATGACTTGCAATACTCCACTTTGGCCCTATCTTGGGCTAGACGGGCGGTCGGAGAGGCCCCCTCCGATAAATCGGCTGGTCACGTCAAGCCCTAGCACCTATATGATTCTTCCCAACTCTATTGTTCTTATGGCAAGCCCCAATCCCTTTTTATCATATGGGTGCTAGAAGGCGGTGGCTGAGGGCCTACATGTCCTGGGAATGACGTTAAACTCTATCTGATGGTGAGGTTCCAGTTTTGGAGGTTTGGGGAATGTGGAGCACCCCTTCATCACCATTGCTCTCTGGTCCACTCTGACCCGGAGTGGTATTACCTGTTAGGGTCCCATCTATGGGTTAAATAGAACAAATTTATTTATAAAAAAATTGTATTATCCATTAAGAATTGATTTATTTCAAAACTTTATCGGCATTAAATGACCCACTGAGGTTGATATGCCATAAAACAAAATCAAACCAAACCAAAATCAGCTAGGCTTTTTTAAAGTTCAATAACCTTAATCATCATTAAGGCATGCCAACAACACACATTCCCTTGACTCGCTCTTACCATTCATCCCTATAAGCAAACTTTTTGCTTTGATATAATTTGTTCTTATGGCATTGTTTTGGACTGAAATTATGAGTGACTGTTTCTCTTTTGAAGTTTCCTTTTCTTAACCATGTCCAGGTCTTCTCATGTGCAATCTCTGCAATTTGTTGCTTGAAGTATCCATATAATTATTTTCCTTCCTATTTCTGTTTTCTCGTTTATGTAGTTTTCTTGTGCTGTTGAACTTCATGAAATATTATTCAAAACATGAAAGACACCATAATAAGGCACAATAGCATAAAGAACAGAACTCAATTTTAAAACAAACAAATTGTATTGAGAAAAGGTTTACAAAAAGGTAATGCTGAATACCGAGCAAAGTTCTTTCATCAAAATTTTGTGCAAAATGTAATTCTTGTTTTTAGTAAAGTTCTTTATAACATGTAAGAAAAATATGTTATAAGTTTTGAGGTGAGAAAGAAAGGGTACGAACTGAAAGTCACAAAACAGTCAGGCGCAGGTAAATTGCTGATCTCTTAAATGGCTGATTAGAGGGAGATAGAAAGAGAGATATATGTTCATACCTTCTTATAAGTGAATGTGATTTTGTCTTACTTTAGAGTGGCGTGGATTTGGTTAGACGGATAATTTCTTTCTGGTTGAGATCCGAAAAGTTGGTTTATTTATACTCCTAGGGTAGGCTCCAAAAGGGGTCTATTTGATAGATTTCCTTTTAGGGGCGAACGTCTCTGATTGGTTGAAAATGTACAAATTTTAATTTTGATTTCTTCTTTTACTAGGGTGCGCAATCCCATGCGCAAACTATTAATTTTTGACATTTGACTTTTGTTCGTCGTAGTAAGAACTTCCGGTTCACTACAGTCTCGAATCCTCCCCGAAGTTCCAATTCATCATAATTATTTTACAAACTTTTGACACCCAGTGACTGCACAGAGCTGATGAATGTAAGTTTTTGCTGGTCAGTCAAACTGGTGTGTCCATGTGTAGGAGTCCATGTTTCTCCTATATATATTTTTTTAATAATCTCTACATACATAAAGAGCAGTTATGTTTATGTATGTATGTCCAGAGTAAACTATGAAAAAAATAATAATGATAAAGTAAATATATATACACATTAAATATCATCGGTTCTTGCTTTCTTGTGAAAAAAATTATGAAGATTTTGATTTATATTCAAAAATATTCAAAAATTAAAATATACACAGAGATCTCATTTAAATTCTACTTTAAAATGTCCAATAAAAAGTAAAAACATCAATACACGAGGGCCCCCCTCTACCCAGGCAATGCTGGGTAGCCACTTCTAGTTATTTATAAGAAGCATCATTATAAATATATAAACACTGACAAATTGATCTTCATGCCTTCCCTTTCCATTATGTCAGATATTTTATCTATCATCATCATCAGCATGGTTTCCCATAACTCTCTCTGTTGTATACTCTTTCTTACTTCTTACTTCTTACTTCTGGTCGTATTTTCTTCTGGCCGGCTTTGGTTCTATCTTCTAACATCTTGACTTGGTCTGGTCTAGCATCTCGGATCTCCTAAGGTCTGGACTTTCTTGGGGACTTCGGGTCTGGTCTTCTATGGGGATTTCTCGTTATCAGAAGCCCTGTGTCATTGTTAGTTTTTTCGATAATAAACACAAGACTTCGATTTACTTTTGATCTTATTTTATTGTTAATCCCCAAACCAGACGTCTGCGCAGATCCTTACATCCTACGAGCTCGGCTTCTGACTTCTAACTGACTGACTTAAACTTACTATCCTTAAACCGGAAGACGGGGTCTTCTATGCCTCCCGGTTCTCACGATTTATCCCCGGAAGGCAAGGTGAGAGTGAGGTCAAGCGCCGTCACTCACTCTCAAGGCCATCAGCTGCACTAATCGCCATTAGGTTTCTACACTACCTTATATAAGTATTAGGGATCCAATAATTATGTAACATCTCACCAACCATCCCTCTCAGTAATTGCCCCTGGCAAGCCTTCCGCATGACATCCAGAATTCGCACAGAGCTGATTCAGGTAGGTTTTTGTGGGCTGGCCTATACTGGTGTGTCCATGTAAAGGTGTCTACTGGAGAACATCACTGATGAGTTCGTCCTTACTTCTCCAGCAGTGTTCATCATGTTTGTCTTACTTGTATGGTTTGTGTGATAAGAAGTAGCCTATCAATGGATCATCAGTATAATTCTGACTTAGAATTATCCTGATGATCCGTTAGAAGAAACCTAGGTAGATAGTATCTTGTTGTATTGTCCTCGCCCGGGAAGACAGAGCTTCCGGCAGAGGGACAAAGAGAAAGATAAAAATATATATTTAAAAATAAAGAGAAAGCGGAAGAGAGGGTTTCCAGTCAAGGAAGCAGGGAGAAGATAAAGAAATATATAACAAATGACCGTTATCAGATCAAAAGATAAAGATGCAGAGAGGCGTATCTATCAATATAAAGGCGAGAAGATTTGATCCGACAGACAGAGACGCCAGCCAGCAGCCAAAAGGACACTTTACGTCTCCCGTCAGCAAACACCCCTCGGGCACTCATTGTGAACACTGCGCTTTTTGTATCCTATTCATGAGCTTGAAACTGTGTCGCATACATTAACTATTCTCCTATCTTTCGAAACGGATCCTATTTGGACTCCTGAATCATTTTTTCAACATCGTCTAAAAATTCTCTTTTCTAACAGGTCTAAAAATAATGCTGGGTTCAACCTGGATATGAAACTCTGGGTTCTATACGGTTTCAGAAAATTCGTTTCTAGCTGGACAGCAAAATCAATTACACAAAATGGATACAAAACAAAACAAAAAAATAATAATATTATCAAGCCTAATCTCAAAACGTCAGACAAATAACATCTATCTATCTACCTATCTATCTATCTTAGTGTATTCATATCTATCTATCTTAGTATGTGGAGAAAATTTAGAAAAGCAAACACAGGATGTTACGATGGATGGTAAATTTATTGTTGATACTCGAGTATTTCGGTTTTACAGTGGAAACCTTCTTCAGGACTAAGGATTTGTGTGGATAGAAGATGAAGGATGTATACGTTGAATTAGAAAAAATGTCTTAGTATGTTCCTATCTATCTATCTATCTATCTATCTATCTATCTATTTCAGACTGTTAAAATCTATCCATTCATCTATCTATTTATCTTAGTGTATTCATATCTATCTATCTATCTATCTATCTATCTATTTCAGACGGTTAACATCGATCAATTTATCTATTTATCTTAAATTATCATAAATTGATTTCGGCTGCCACTTTTTTTTTTTTATCTTTAGATGCAGTGGGTTTTCTCTTGTGGCCACAAACTTCGTACTTATAATTTTTGAGAAAAATATCAATTGATGAAGGATGGCAATTCAATTTCTTAGCAATATTGCAAAGTGAAACTCTGCAATGATTGTATGTCTCAATTTGACATTTTTTTCAAACTCAGACAACCTGTTACTACCAAACTCAGACAACCTGTTACTACCCAAATATCCTCTTCGTCGTCCATCATGGAGAAGAAGAAGAGAAGTTAACGCTCGCTATTATATAGACAGATAGATAGAGATATATAAGGGGCCGGGTTAGCTCAGTCGGTAGAGCGTTCGGCTAGAAACCACAAGGTTCCTAGTTCGATACCGGTCCTCTCCAACTCAGCGTATGAGTAGCACAGGGATCTGTGCGGTAAAGTAAGGAGCTGGTGGTAGGTGTGGCGCTCCACCTCAGATGCTAAAACAATCTCCTTGGTCTAGCGCTATTGAAAAGGGGATAGACTCCCTCGCTGATTGGCTGATACCGACATTAGGCCGCCCCGTTGACTTTACTTTACTTATATGTATATAAATATATACGTATATCTGTGCGTAAGAGAAAGGGGACTAAAACAAACGCCGATTAGTCGTAAAAGCTTGTGGCCCAGGTTCAAAAACTCTTGTCTGCTGCGTACATAGTCTGAAAAATGAATGCAGCAAGGCAGAGAAGTTGGCTGTAAGATGATTGAATGACTTAGATAGTGAGGGGTAGTGAGAGATAGGGAAAGACTGGCCAGGTTGGTGAAGAGGGGGAGCGAAAGAAAAAGCAAATCAACAGAAGGAGGGTGACAATTACTTGGCAAGGGAGAGAGAGAGAGAGAATGAGAAAGAGGAGGCAAGACGGCCTTTTTGATTTTCTAAACCAAGAGAGTATTACATAATTATCTCCTTTTACAAGGAGGCCTTATGTATTAATAGCCATATCGCAAATATATACATGTATTATTATTTATAGTCATGTATATATTTCTTATACTATTACTCTTACTCTACTATCAGCCCGAAAATATATTTTCGTAAGCAAAAGACTAATCACAATTTAGAATATCAAAGAAAAGATAAAGTCTAAGAAATTTCCTTTTTTTTCTTATTTTTTTTCTTTTTGATATTTCTGAGGATTTTTCCCCTTCATCATCATCATGCCGCGGATATCTGTAATGATCTTTCGCCAATTTTTTTCTATTACACATTGTCCCAGGGAGGTCTTCTGTGCAGCATCCAGTATCCTCACAGAGTTGGTCAATGTAGGCCCTTAATGGGTGGCCCACATTAGCATGTCCATGTGTTGGCTTCCACAAAGAACATCGCTTATGAGCTCATCCTTGATCCTCGAGCATTGTCCAGCATGCCTTGTCCATCTCACTCAGATGGTTTGTGAGACAGGGGTAGGTGGCCATACAGCTGCTTCCTTGTGGGGTGGTGTTTCCACAACTACACACAGCATTCTTGTGCACCTTCCATCTAGATTATTCTCAAGCTGCCTCATTAGGGTCCAAGTGGTGCAGCCATACAACAGCACTGATATAACCACAGCCTGGAAGAATTTTTGCTGGAAGACATAAAAAGTCAAAGGTTTGTATAAACATGCGGTATTATCTGCGTTACTCGGACTATTGTCCCCATCTTCATTGTTATTTGTACAATGTTTCGGCCGATATGCCCTCCAGGTATTTCTTGTCGGACTCGGGAACCTTCTCGGACTCAGGAACATTCTCGGACAGTTATCTCTGGATCCCGAGTTCAATCCTGAGTAGAGGCAGTTAGAAAAATAATTAACACAACTCCTACACCAGCTATGGTTAGCGGAATGAGAACAGGATACCCCTGTGGACTAAATAAAGGGTTAGGTTCAAAGTTCGGTGATGGCTCCCGATTACGACAAGAAAATTCCCGAGTTCGAAAAGAAGGTTCCCGAGTATGAGAAGGTTCCAGAGTCCGACAAGGTTCCTGAGTCCGACAAGAAATACCTGAAGAAGGCCGGAAGGCATATCGGCTGAAACGTTGTACAAATAACAATGAAGATGGGGACAATAGTCCGAATAACGCAGATAATACTAATCTTCAAGCCTCATCTCAAACATTCAGAGAAATTGTGTAGATAACAATAAAGATGAGGACAATAGTCCGAATAACGCAGATAATACTAATCTTCAAGCCTAATCTCAAACATTCTGTGAAATAGTATGTGGTGAGTTTTTTTTTCATGAAGCGTTTATTAAAAAATATATAACATAATTTGATATAAGTGCACGTGACATTCAAATCAGAAAAAAAATAATTAAGAATTAAGATTTTTTAAAAATAAATTGAAAAAACTACATTATTTAAAATATTTTCCTCTAGCAGTTTAAATGGTATAAGATATTGGATAAATCAGGGTCAGGTGGTAGATGACGCAAGAGAAATTTGTTAATATGTCTACACTTAGAAACTAATATACTTCTTTTGTTTAGCAAATTTTTACACGTATGTTGTAGAATGGGCAATTTTTCTACGAGACACTGTCTATAGTTATATATATATAAAACTATCATAAAGAGACCAAATGTTTTATTCATGTTATTAAAAGTATTAAAAGCTAAGAGGAAAAGAAAGGGAGAAGAAAAAAAGAAGAAATTAGTCAGCTAGCTGACGAATTTTGCTCGTCACTCAACAGAGCTAAATACCGAGGAGTTGTTAAAGTTAACAAATAAGAATAAATATATAATAAATATATATATAAAAATATCCATGTAAATGGGGCGAGTATATAGAAAAACAAAAAACAAAAATTCCCTAAGAGTAGAGAGAAATCTAAGACCTACAAGGTAATAATATTAAGACTTAGTAAGTCTTCTCTTTGTTTACAAAGGGCAGGCTCACTGGTTACTATATTGAAGGTCTCCAATTTAGGTGATAGAATAAGTGTGATTTGATCACAATGGAGAACAATCCTACACTAAATTGAGTGGTTTATATATATATATATATATATATATATATATAATATATATATATATATAAAAGAGAAAAACAAGTGTTCCGAAAATGGGATGAATTTAATTATCGATGTTTAAACATTTCGGTTACATTGAACCTTCATCAAGATGTATCTTGGGGTGAAGAAAATGATGGATGTTTTTATATGTGACAGGAGATGAAAATCTTTTTAGTTATGTAACTGTATTTGATCAGCGTTTTATTTTTGAAAGTCGCGATCCACACATGCGAAGATGTCATGACGCGTGACGCGTGACGCAACTCGAAGAAATGCAAAAGACGAGAAAAAGTATTAATGGACTGATTATTTTTAAAGAGAACAACGGGAACAAAGTGGGAATGATAACTAAATAAATAATTAAATGAAGCCTGGTATTTAGTAATTATTTAACTCTATTTTAGCTAGAAACGGAGATATATTATAGAAACCATGTCGATTATTAAGGGAGGGCAAAAGCGAAATTGCACAGGCTTCAAAAATCTGTCCTAGTCTTTTGTTGTGAATATGGGCTTATATTGTGGCATCATTGACATCTTTGCATGTGTGGATCGCGTGTGGATCGCGACTTGCCTTTCAAAAATAAAACGCTGATCAAATACAGTTACATAACTAAAAAGATTTTCATCTCCTGTCACATATAAAAACATCCATCATTTTCTTCACACCAAGAGACATCCTGATGAAGGTTCAATGTAACCGAAATGTTTAAATATCGATAATTAAATTCATCCCATTTTCGGAACACTTGTTTTTTCAAAATTTTCTTTATATTGTCGGATTTATTTTCCATATTTACTCCCATATATATATATATATATATATATATATATATATATATATATTTACTCCCATATATATATATATATATATTATATATATATATATATATTACTTCTCATATATATATATATATATATATATATATATATGAGAAGTAAACAAACAAACAATGTGTTTTGATATGGCTTTTTTTAGCCGACAATTTTTGGGAGAATATGTGCTTGATTGAAGTCGTACCTAATTTTGAAAATTAATTAATTGATAATTAATAAATTAGGCGGGCATACCTATTCAAATGTAAGGCTAAACAAATTGAGAAAAATCAATCTCTGTGTGTACATTTCGGCCTATTAGGCCTCATCAGCAGAGCTATAGACAGGAAAACCGCTTTGTGTTATTCGAACCCTGACTGTCAAGCTAACCGTTACACCAGCTGGTTTTTCCCAGATTTTTCGTTCGTTTTGAAGTAGGTCATATTCCACTTATGATGACTTTACTACACGACAGTATGAGAAGTAAACAAACAAACAATGTGTTTTGATTACAAATTAATCGACAATTAATATATATATATATATATATATATGAGGAAAAGGGAGTTGGAATGAATCCGACAGAATGAGGTAAAATATGAGGAATGAAAGAACAAAACTCAGACAAAAATGTGTTGTATATTTTCTGGAGTATTGAACTCGGTGTCTTCAGCTTTTATTGAATTATCAGGATCATACAAGTGTTTTATAAAAGGGGGAAGTAGGTAGGTGGTGGGTAAGCTTTGTGATGAGGGAAAGATTTGATTGGTTATAGGAGAAATCTTTGGTGAGGATGAGAAAGAAATAAGATGGGAAGAGAGTTGAGGGGGTAGGTAGAAAAATGAATGGTGATAGAGACCTGATAGGGGAGGGAAGTAGCCTTTATTGGAAATAGATTTAAGTAGAAGAAGTAGCAAGCCGAAGCTCATGGGTGGTCAGCACAAAAAATACGTCGATCCCGTTGGTATTCACCCTCAAGGAGGGGCGACTCAGGCGCTGGGAAATAAACTTAGCCCTGCCCCTTTAAGGGGGCAGGTATTGCCCGGGGGGAGGATAGCCCCCTGAGATCGACGCTATTAATTTACTTTACTGGTCCAGTGGCCGAAGCACACTGGACCCCCGGCCGAGGCCAGGCAAAAGGCAAGTATCTATCTATCTATCTATCTCTATATATCTCTATATCTCCCCCCTCTCTCTCTCTCTCTCTCTCTCTCTATATATATATTATATATATATATATATATATATATATATATATATATATATATCTCATCTTCCTTTATTTTATATATATATATATATATATATATATATATATATATATCACTCTTTCCTTTCTCTCTCTCTCTCTCTCTCTCTATATATATATATATATATATATATATATATATATATCTCACTCTTTTCTTTATATATACATATATATATCATTCTTATATATATATATATATATATATATATATATATATATATCACTCTTTCCTTTATATATATATATATATATATATATATATATATATATATATATATATATATATATATCACTCTTTCTTGGAGAGGTCTCGAATCCACAAACAATGTGAGAAATAGAAAACTGTCAGAATTGTAATACAATATTATGTATATATATTTTTTTTTTTTTGGAGGACATGTGCTTAATTGAAGTCATACCTAATTTTGAAAATTAATTAGTTAATAATTAATGAATTTAGGCGGGTATATATGTTCAAATGTAAGGCTAGACAAATCGAGAAAATGTCAATCCTGAATGTACGTTTCGACCTATTAGCTCTCATCAGCAAGGTTATAGACATAGGACTTCTCCGTGTGTGACTCGAAACCTCGACTGCCAAGTTGGCATGTGGTGATTCTAACCACTACACCAGCTGGCCATTCCTAGATTCTTCGTATGTTTTGAACTTATTTATATTCCACTTTTTATTGACTTGCTACACGACAGTATGAGAGTAAGTAAATAAACAATGTGTTTATTTGATATGGCTTTTAGCCGACAATTTTTTGAGGATTTGTGCTTAATTGAAGTCATACCTAATTTTGAAAATTAATTAGTTAATAATTAATGAATTTAGGCGGGCATATATGTTCAAATGTAAAGCTAAACAAGTCGAGAAAATGTCAATCCCTGAATGTACATTTCGACCTATTAGGTCTCATCAGTAAGGTTATAGACATGGGAGACTGCTCTGTGTGTGACTCGAAACCTCGAAAAATTGTTGGCTAAAAGCCATAATAAATAAACACATTGTTTATTTACTCACTCTCATATATATATATATATATATATATATATATATATATATATATATATATAGTGTGAACAAAAATTATTAAGACAATCAGGAATATTTCTTGTATGTTGTTTATTCTCAACTAGTTTCGACCTTAGGTCATCTTCAGGAGAAAATTTCTTATTTGAAGAAATTGTTGATAGATTATTAGAAAGGGAGCATTATAGAAGAATTATAAAAGTTCAAGTGATTTTGTGGGTTTAACGTGCTATTAAAATCCGGGTAGACGAGTGTGTTTAATAGTAGCATGTCCATTTGTTCCGTGAAGAACCTCTATGAGGTAGGTTATTTTTTGATGCTCTTATATATGTGAGGGAGGGTTCATGGGAGTTGTGTGTATGACTGTATGTGTATACATATATATGTGTGTGTGTGTTTACATATACGTGTGTGAATGTGAGCGTGTGTGTGTATATATATATATATATATATATATATATATATATACACAAATTCATGTTGTACTGAAATTTGGGTTGACTTTTTTGCTATTTAAATTTCAGACGTAGAAAACCACTTTTGTATCTTTAAAAATCTATTGAAATTATCTTCTACCTTTGAAAATATATCCTGAATCTCACAGGGTTCACTCAAAACTAAAGTTTACAAACTTCACAGTGTTCTCTGTGTAGATGATTTCTTTTCAGGAAGACTTGAAATTGATCGATCTTCAAAGGAAAAGTTTATTTTTTATTTTTATTTATAAAACCTTAGATGTGTACAAAAGAGGAAGTTCACATTACGTTCTTTTTTTCCGCGAGATGTTAGTTGCGATGATAAAAGAATTATTTACTTCCCGAGAATCCCCCAAGAACAAAGTACAACTCGAAATCACTTCTTGCATAATTTGAAAAGTGAAAGTGATAAAAGTCAGATCTGGAAGGCATCGTATTTACTGCAAGTTGATAATTCCTTTGAGTCGGGGAAATTTTATATATATATATATATATATATTTTGTATTCAATTTATTTTCATCTTTTTACGTTCTTCTTGTTTTGCGTTTTTTTTGTTGTTGTCTTTTTTGTGTATGTCTAATGTGCAAAAATGGAATGAAATATTCATAGATATAGATCTAATGGCCACACTCTTTAAACTTAGTTGATATCTTTTGAACAAGAGAAATGAATGTTGTGATCTATAAAGGGTGCTCTGAAAGTAAGGCCTCCTTCTTATTTTTATGGAAGCTGTTTAGTTTTCTGCCTGGGTTCAAATGTGGTTGAGCAGTCCATGACTTGCAATACTCCACTTTAGCCCTTTTTGGGGCTAGATGGGCAATCGGTGAGGCTTCCTCCAATCAATCGGCTGGTCACACCAAGCCCTAGCACATATATGATTGCTCCCTCCAGCTATGGGTAAATAGTAGGGCAGACTGGGCTCTTTAACCTTGGTTAGGCAACCGGTCTAAGAGAAGGAAAACTCTGAATTCAAACCTGTTGAACTCTGCTTAAGAAATTGACCTTGTGTCACATCCTGCTCGTGCGGAGGAGTTGGTATATATATATATATATATATATATATATATATATATATATATATATGTAAAGTGAATATGGTTTATCATGTATACCTTATTTTTGGCACAAGGACAGAAATATGGGGCCCCTAGTGAGAATCAAACTCAGTAACTGTGGAGTGCTAACCTAGCTTGCTAACCATTACACCATATAAGCTTCACATGCAAAGTGAATATGGTTTATCAAGCTTAGCTTATTTTTTGCACAAGGCCAGAAATATGGAGCACCCAGTGAGGATTAAATTCACCATGGTCTGTTAATCTAGCTTGCTAACTATTACACCATCCACCCTGTCGGATGGGGTGTTAGAATCCACCGACTGCACCTCTGCAGAGGGGTAAGACTCCCCCAATGGGGCCACCTGTTGGCCGTGGGTGGCGACCCGCGATGCTTAAGGATAGAGCCCAGGTGGATGAGCAGTTCATGACATGCAATACTCCACTTTGGCCCTATCTTGGGCTAGACGGGCGGTCGGAGAAGCCCCCTCCGATCAATCGGCTGGTCACGTCAAGCCCTAGCACCTATATGATTTTCCCAACCCTATTGCCCTTATGGCAAGCCCCAACCCCTTTTTATCATATGGGTGCTAGAAGGCGGTGGCTGTGGGTTTACTGGGAATGATGTTAAACTCTATCTGATGGTGAGGTTCCAGTTTTGGAGGTTTGGGGAATGTGGAGCACCCCTTCATCCCCATTGCTCCCTGGTCCACTCTGACCCGGAGTGGTGGTACCTGTTGGGGTCCCATCTATGGGTTAAATAGAAAAATGTATTTATAAAAAAATTGTATTATCCATTAAGAATTGATTTATTTCAAAACTTTATCGGCATTAAATGACCCACTGAGGTTGATATGCCGTAAAACAAAACAGACCAAACCTATTACACCATATGAGCTTCCCATGTAAAGCAAGCATCGTTTATCAAGCTTAGCTTATTTTGGGCACAAGGCGAGAAATATGGAGCACCCAGTGAGAATCAAACTCACCATTGTCTGTTAGTCTAGCTTTGCTAACCATTACACCATATGAGGTACCCTCAGGCTGTATCTCTAAAACAAAATCAGCCAGTGAAAAAAACTCTAAACGCTGGAATTAAATTGATTGCAACTCGAGAATTTGAGCAAGGTGTTGGAAGTCACAATATTGAACAGGAGTCACTGAAATGGCTGCCAATAAAAAAGAAGTAGCCAAAGTTAGCGCCAATAATTCTAAAGAATTCGCAGACTTCTGTTTATTTTTTTTATAGACCTACAGGGTTTCTTGTTGTTTGTTTTATTGATTTCCTCCGATTCAATTTGACAAGGATTTGGAGTTCCGTTAACAGCTGTCACTTCCACCGGGTGTAGCAAAAAAAATGTTGAATCCCAAAAGAGTTTAAAACTTTATTTATTTTTTTCTAAATCTAAAGCACAAACACCTACTCAGATTTTGCCTGAATTTGGTCTTGAGATATACTAGAATCTGGTAATAACAGTTGATGCTTGGTCAGTGCTGGTAGAAACCCCATCACACTCTTGGCACTACACAATCTTCCTATTATCATTTCTCTACATTAGGATTTGCACTATCATAAGCTTACAAAAACTTAGTTTAGTACTGGTATAGTAAATCAAGCTTAGTAAATATCAAGGCAGACAGGCCCTCTCCACTTGGAAGATTGGCACTACACAATCTTCCTACCTCCATTTCCTTCCATTTGGCCTTGTGCTGTACTAAACTAAACTTAGTAAATATCAAGGCAGTCAGGCCATCCTCTCTTGGAATATTGGTGCTACACAATCTTCCTACCTCCATTTCCTTCCATTTGGCCTTGTGCTGTACTAAACTAAACTTAGTAATTATCAAGGTAGTCAGGCCCTCCCCACTTGTAAGATTGGCACTACACAATCTTCCTACCTCCATTTCCTTCCATTTGGCCTTGTGCTATACTAAACTAAGCTTAGTAAATAACAAGGTAGACAGGCCCTCTCCACTTGAAAGATTGGCACTACACAATCTTCCTACCTCCATTTCCCTCCATTTGGCCTTGTGCTGTACTAAATTAAGCTTAGTAAATATCAAGGCAAGTCAGGCCATCCTCTCTTGAAAGATTGGCACTACACAATCTTCCTACTTTAATTTCATTCCATTTGGCCTTGTGCTGTACTAAACTAAGCTTGTTAAAAAAAACAAGGCAGACAGACTCTCCCTACTTGGAAGATTGGTGCATCACAATCTTCCTACCTCCATCTCCTTTCATTTGGCCTTGTGCTTTGTTGAAATTCACTTTAGTACAAATTAACTCTAACAGACGCTAATAATAATAATAAGGGTCAGAAGTTATCTACCCTAATCATTTATTGTATGGGTGAGTTACTTGTCCTTTGACCTATTAATTTCAGTCATTGTTTTTTAAATAAATAAAACACCTCGTGTTATGAAAAGCAGTCGTAATGTGTTGCCTCGTTAATCCAATGGAAGGTATCTCAATTGGAATATGTCTCGATGAATAACTGCGCTTGCTAAAGACAAAAAAAGGTGTCTCTTTTTTCTGTGGGATTAAGTTTATAAATTCCCAACATGCTTGTACTTGGAAGATTGGCACTACACAATCTTCCTATTATCATTACTTTGAATTAAGTCTCGGATTATTAGAAGATCACTAAATGCCAAAGAAAATAGGCTCTCCCCAATTACTAAGTCTATTTACTTTTATCTGATCTTAGTCAAGGTAAACAGGTCCTCTCCATTTGTTACATAATCTATGCATAGATTATTGTCAACCCCCTGTGTTTCTGAAGGGATGGCCCCTTTTCATATCACGGGCGGGACTTTACATGGAATATTACAGAAAGTCCGCGAAATATGTGAAGTCACGTGGGACCTGGTTGGTTCGCAGTTTTCAGCTTGGACGTCAGGCGGATAAGGCCTATCTGCCTTAGCAGGGGCTCACTTGCACACGCGCGCTGTGTTTAGTTAGAAGAAGATGTTTAGTTAAGTAAAAAAAGTTTAAATAAATAATATGGTTTTGTGGTTGATGAATGTCTTGGCAACAAGACTGACCTAGAAGAAGAAATGAATCAAGGACGACCAACCAGCAAGAACAGAGAAATAGAAGTCATAGAGAAAGAATAGAAACGACTAGAGATCACGAATGGCCAAATAATTTTTCTGAAATTTTGTACAGGTGTGGACTATGTTAAAGTTAGACAATTGTTTGACAAAATTTTTAGGAGTAGGGAATCTCTAGAACTCATTTTACAGAGAAAAATAAATTATAATTAGTCGCCATTTAAAAAAAAACAACCAAATTTGGAGAGCTAAAAATCGATATAACTCCGCCAATTTTTTGAATTTGAAGCTCAAATTTTGGGGATTGTCCAACTTTAAAATAGTCCACACCTGTATTTCAGAAAAACTGGAGGGGGTGGGTGACAATTTTACTTTTTTCAGGATGATTTTACATGGAATTACCCATATGCAGTTTAATTTACGCTGTAGACACATTTAAAGAATAATATATAATATATATATATATATATATATATATATATATATATATATTAAAAAATGGATACAATAGAAACCTAACGTAACATCTTATACAATGAACACACGTGTGATCGGATGCAATTAATCGGTACCTCGATTAATTCAGTGGAGTTTAACCCTGAAGATCCTTATGGTGAAACTCGAGTAGGTTTCTATTGTATCCATTTTTTAATAAATTTTTCTCTACTTCGTATTGAACACTTTGTATTTGTTATATCGCTGACTTAACCCCTGAATTTTGCACCTCCAGCGATCGTGCCCATATTCACCGGTAAGCCACCTTTTATCTTTATAAATATATATATATATGTTTCATGTCTTGAGACCTTTAAATAACTGGATGTTGCCCATCTATAGTTTGAATATTACCATGACTGTTCTTCTACAAGGATAGTTTTGCTATTAAATAATCCATGAAGGTTTGTATGCCATTAAACAAAAACTAAACTAAAACAAATATTACAAGGTTCATTCAATAAATAAGCCCAGCTATAGGTTAAATAGTACACTACTGTTTTTCTACATGGATGCCTTTGTCATTAAATAACCCACAGAATTTTATATGCCATTAAACAAAGAACCGCCCTGTCGGGTGGGGCGTTAGAATGCACCGACTGCACCTCTGCAAAGGGGTAAGACTCCCCCAATGGGGTCACCTGTTTGCCGTGGGTGGCGACCCGTGATGCTTTAGGATAGAGCCCAGGTGGATGAGCAATTCATGACATGCAATACTCCACTTTGGCCCTATCTTGGGCTAGACGGGCGGTCGAGAGGCCGATCAATCGGCTGGTCACGTCAAGCCCTAGCACCTATATGATTTTCCCAACCGTATTGCCCTTATGGCAAGCCCCAACCCTTTTTATCATATGGGTGCTAGAAGGCGGTGGCTGCGGGTCTACATGTCCTGGGAATGACGTTAAACTCTATCTGATGGTGAGGTTCCAGTTGGGAGGTTTGGGGAATGTGGAGCACCCCTTCATCACCATTGCTCCCTGGTCCACTCTGACCCGGAGTGGTAGTACCTGTTAGGGTCCCATCTATGGGTTAAATAGAAAAATGTATTTATAAAAAAAAATTGTATTGTCCATTAAGAATTGATTTATTTCAAAACTTTATCGGCATTAAATGACCCACTGATGTTGATATGCCGTAAAACAAAACAAACCAAAAAAAAAAAAAAACATAAACAAAGAAACCAAACCAAACTCTTATAATTTACATTCAACTGAGTGATGTTGTAGCATGTCTAATGAAAATGGAACCCAAATGCAAATCTTGTGTTAAACTTTATAAAAAAATCTAAAATGTTATTTAATTTTATATCTGTTTCACTCACTATCCACATATTTCCACAACACAAAATGAACACACGAGGGAAGATATTGTTATTGCAACCATAGCAGGTGGTGATGCATATGTTTTTCCGAATATATATTTAACTGAAAATTTAAATGAAAAATTTAAAAAAATAAAGTCTTTGAATATATCAAAGAATTGCAGGAAGGAAGAGTAGAGACATATCAAAAGAGAATGGAAGTATTAAAAAAAAAAAAAAAAAAAAAAAGAAATAAAATGTGGTAATATATTAAGAAATAAAAAATAGGATATATATTGCGAATGAAAAAAAAGAAGTTTGAATATATAAAGAAAGAACTGTTAAAAGGGAGAGTTGGGAAATATTCAAGAGTGTGGAAAACTTAAAATAGAAAAAAAAAGAATAGAAAGAATTGATAAAGAAAGTGTGTGAATATACTAAGAAATATTGGAAAGAAGAGTGGGAAAATATTAAAGAAGTGTGTGGAAATATTAAGATAAGAAAGAAAATATTATATATCTATATAGTATATAATTTTGCTCTGGGACTCTGACAAGAAGAGCACACATTGAGCTCTGTAAATTATGACAACTGAAAAACTACTACGTCGTAACGAAGATTTCTTCACTGATCTTTGGATTATATATATATATATATATATATATATATAAGTTAAAAGAAAGGAAATGAATCCGACGGTATGAGTATATATAAAAAGATATGAAAACACCACATAGTGCTGTTTAAGTGAAAACATTTTATAACTAGCTGATATTGAACAATATTTCGATTTTATGAAAATCATCATCAGAGCTGGTTTATACCCCGTGTTGTTAAGAGCGGAGACAAAAGTCATATGAGTTCAAAACAAAAACCTTGATGTTGCAAAAAAGGAAAAAGTTATACAATAGTTTTGAATGTGAGCACTTCCGCCGCATTTTTCTCGGACATCAGATTATGTATATCTTATTGTAACAGTTTTTTTAAAAAAGAAGACATATTAACAATTTTGACACTAGACGAATTCTCTTATTCAAAACGGGATGAGTATTAGCCTGTTGACGGTCTTAACAACACGGAGTATAAACAAATTCTGATGATGATTTTCATAAAATCGAAATATAGTTCAATATCAGCTATGTTATAAAATGTCTTCACTTTAACAGCATTTTGTGGTGTTTTCATATCTTTTTATATATACTCATATATATATATATATAATATATATATATATATATATATATAAATCTTTGGTACAGGAGAAATTATATAGTACTAAAATTGGAGGAATCATATGTATGTAGGGAGATCATACAAGTTACGAGATGGTAATATTTTATTACGAAAATAAAATATAAAATCTGGGGAATATGAAGGCCTTTTCGACCGGTTCTTTTTCAAGTATAAACACTGGCGACGAATAAAAGTCAGATTGTATAAGAAACATTCTTTAAGAACGAATGGAGGTGAGCCAGAGGGGGTCAAAAAAGGGGTATATATATATATATATATATATATATATATATAAACCCTCAGGTCAAACCAGGATTGGAAATGTCTCCCAAGAAGTAAAGGGAGTGTTTGGGTTTTTGTCTGCACAAGGTGGGACGAAAGAATAAAATAAACAGCTTCAAGAATGGTTAGGTGCTGCTTAGACCTAGCTTTGTGCAAGACGAAGAAACACTCATCAGTGTAGTCGGCCCTACAAGCATTTGTTATAACAGAAATAGATATCTCTTATGATTCACAATCTTTACTTCAGAATACATCCACTCGCCAACAAAACAAATTTAAAAACAAAACAAAACAAAACACAAGTTGCGGACGCCAAGCGGAAGTTAACTCAACAGTGCCCTAAAACGAAGAGACCAAAATAACATGGGTCTACGCATAGGCTCCAAAAAACTTCCGGTTGAAAAACATTAAATATAAACAATTAAAAATATACTCTATTTGATGTTTTTCAACCAATATAATTTTTTCCCGCTAAACCCTTCAATAGGATTTTGGATCCTATCTTTGCTATAAAAACAAGTCGACTTAAAGTCGAAGACAGTTGACCGAGGGCCTCCACGCAAAGAACATCACCCGACAAGCAGAATCATACTATAACCACACCCACACCGCACCTTGCGTCACGCAGAGCCAGAACTGACTTTCAACCCTACGTCTACCCTCATTTCACCAAGCAGTGAAAAGGAATTACCATCACAACAATTCCAGCCTTTGTTTATTTTAAATAAACGATAATAATCCAAACCTCCTCATCTATTTTTTTCTTTTGTAAACCATACGCATTTTGAGATATCTCATTATATATCACGTTTATATATATATATAAAAATGCTTTTAGTATGAAAAGGCTTCCTTGTAAAGCTTTTAACATGCAGCAATGTTTCATTTGATACTTCTTTGCATAGATATATATCAAGTAAGAAACCATCTATAGGCAGATAAATATTGATAATTTTATAAGAAATATTCTCAAATTCAGTAAATCAAATATAAAAGGGATTAATTAAGCAAAAAAAAAGCTGCCCCTCTCTCTCTGTTTCTCTCTCTTCTTTCTTTCTCTCTGTGTTTCTCTCTTTCTCTCTCTCTCTCTTTCTTTCTGTCTCTTTCTTTCCCTCTCTCTCTTTCTTTCTTTCTGTCTCTTTCTTTCTTTCCGTCTCTTTCTTTCTCTCTCTCTTTCTCTCTCCCCCCTCTCTCTCCCTCTTTCTTTCTGTCTCTTTCTTTCTTTCTCCCTCTCTCTCTCTCTGTCTTTCTCTCTGTCTTCTCTTTCTCTCTCTCTCTTTCTTTCTTTTCTGTTCTTTCTTTCTTCTTCTTTTTCCCCTTCTCCTCTTCTTTCCTCTTTCTCCCTCTTCTCTTTCTCTCTCTGTTTCTCTCTATGTTTCTCTCTCTTTTCTCTTTCTTCTTTTCTTTCTCCTCTTTCTTTCTCCTCTCTCTCTCTTTTTTCTTTTCTTTCTTTCTGTCTCTTTCTTTCTTTCTGTCTCTTTCTCTCTCTCTCTCTGTCTTTCTCTCTGTGTTCTCTCTCCCTCTCCTTCTTTCTTTCTGTCTCTTTCTTTCTCCTTCTCTTCTCTCTCTTTTTTTTCTCTCCCGCTTTCTCTCTCTCTGCGTTTCATTCTCTCTCTCGTCTCTCTGTCTTTCTCTCTTTTTTCTCTCTCTCTAGGAATCATTAAGTTAAAATTAAACAACAACTGCGTTTCATGATTTAAAAATAATAAAGTTCTCTCATCTTGCATCTTTGATGACAGGAACCACTAGTTAATAAACTCTAAGTTCCCTGAAATAGTCTATATCATAGTATTATTACGTTTTCGGACTACTGACCCCATCTTCATTGTTATTTGTACAACGTTTGCGCCGATATGCCTCCGGCTTCTTCAGGTATTTTCTGTCGGATTCGGGAACCTTCTCGGACTCGGGAACCTTTTTTTCGAACTCGGGAACTTTCTTGTCGTAATCGGGAGCCATCACGGAACATTGAACCTAACCTTTTATTTTTTCCACGGGGGTATCCTGTTCTCATTCCGTATTAGCTAGGCTAGGAGTTGGGGTAGGAGTTTGTTGTTAATTTATTATTTTCTAACTGGCTTTCACTCAGGATTGAACTCGGGTTCCAAGCCTCATCTCAACATTACGAGTCTATATTTCTTTTGTTGTTTTTTTCTAATATAATTTTGCTCTGTGACACTGAAAAAAGATCACACATTGAGCTCTGTAAATTTCACACAACTGAAAAACTACTATGTCATGAAGGAAGATTTATTCACTCAATCTTTGGATTATATATATATATATATATATATATATATAATTTATATCTCATAACATATTATATATTTTGGATTTGATATCCTGTAACAAAAGTTTCATAGCTTTCTGCAATCATCAGACGAGAGGTCAAAATTTAAGATTTTAAAAAAACAGTGGGCTTGTTTAGCGTTATATAAACGTGAAGCGTGTTCTGTGATGGAATGTTATAACCGCTTAAAGTTAAAAAAAAACTATGGCTTGTTTAGCGTATTATAATGTGAAATGTGTTCCCTCGCGACGGAATTTATACTCACTAAGTTGTATTAAAAAATAAGTAAACATGCTTAGGTCTTAATGCCGATGGTGTCCAGATTATTATTTTTTAGATAGAGGGAAAATTAAGAGAATTATCGCGTCAGGTGGTAAAATGCATAATAGAATTTGTTTCAAATGTCTACATTTGGAAATGAGTTCGCTTTTTCTTGTTCAATAAGTTTGTATTTGTATTTTGTAATACACAATTTTAGCATTGAGCATTCATATGCCAATACTTTTCTCATTCATTCTCATTCTTCCCTCTCTCTCTCCATTCATTTCTCTCTCTTCTCTCTCTCTCTCTCCTCTATATTTATATATATATATTATTATAATATATATATATAATGGAGGGGGGCTAAGAGTCGTGATAATTGGACTCGTCAATTCGGTTCAATTCCTAGACGAAGCTGTTTGTATTTCACATGGCGCTAATACTGGGAAGGTATGAATCATTATTCCTCCCTCCAGCTATAGGTTTAATGTAGGGCAGACTGGGCGTCGGCCTTGGGTAGGTAACCAGTCCTGGAGAGGGATAACTCTAATTCAAATTCTGAGGTCGGTCGTTGATTGGGTTTGTGGCACCTTGATGCCCAATTATTTCCTATTGACTGTGCCAAAAAGTGTGGAATGGTCCACACAATGCTTCACCACTATAAAACAAATCATTGTGTAGGTGTTCATTGTGTGTGTGCCTCATGCGTCGAAATCGACGAGAGAGTCCATAATATATATTATTATATATATATATATATTAATCAAAAGTCCGAGAAGAAATCTTTCTTTACGATACAGGTTTTATTTTAACAAACCAGTCCGCAGTTGAGAGCTCAATGCCGTGCTCTTAATGTTAGAGTCACAGAGCAAATATGAGTAAGAAATAACAAAAAAGCTTGACGATTTAGCATTATGTCTATTGAAGTTGAAACTAACAATAAAAACTTTTTCCTTTTTGACACATCAAGAGATTTACATTTAGAATTCATATACAGGACTACAAATTCCTAACAATTTAAAAAATATATATAAAATTTCTGTTTTTCAAATGCCTTTAAAGTAATAAAAATTTCAATCATGTCGCATCTGATGAGTCGGGGATTTAGACTATTTGGCTAAGCTCCTGAAATAGAACTATTATGCTAACTCTCTAAGTCTTGTTATTTCTTTACTCTTATATATATATATATTATACTATTATTATAGTATGTATATGAGTAAAAAAGGTGGAGATGAAAACATAACAGATGCTGTAAAGAAGAAAACAATTTATAAATATAATCATGAGCTGATACCTGATCAATATTTGCGATTTTACAAATCATCATCAGAAGCTCATCACTCCGTAGTTGTTTGGGTTCCGGAGAGGAAAGTAAATGAGTTTACAAACAAAAACTTAATACTGCAAAAAACGACAAGACCTTACATATTCACCGCAACGCGGGGCATTTTGCGCGGGCCATAATAATGTTGGGGCATGTTCATGTAATATCTTTTGGTCAAACAAATGTAGGCGAATTTTTGAGATGTTGGCAACAAGACGAAACATTTAAAACGGAAGGGGATGGGTGTTAAGAAATGTGACGGTTGGATAATTCAAAGAAGCTTTTAGTAAGGATTTTTTCCGATTAATTGTTTTTTATTATTTAAATTTTAATTTTTAAAGTTCTGTTATCATAAATGATTAGATATTTACTGTAATTAGTTTTTTATATATAAGTGAAAAAGTTTGAGGCGGAATTATGTTATTTGAAAAGGAATTTTTTATATTATTTATTTTAACGATTAATTATTTTTAAATTTCTAATTATTATTTATATTTAAGGTTCTGTTTTAATAATGATTAATATTTATTGTGTTTGTGTTTTAATATATAAAGTAAAAAGGTTTGGGCGGGGAATTGGTTTATTATTTTAAGATAATGTTAAGCGATTTGGATCTAATGTAAGGTATTTTTTTAAAACCGAAAACAAAAACAAATAAAACGGAAAGATCTCATTGATAAAAACAAACAAAACATAAACAATTTTAATTTAGTGGGACGTAATAACGGAAAGT
The DNA here is from genome assembly GCA_023376005.1 of Doryteuthis pealeii. Taxonomy (NCBI): domain Eukaryota; kingdom Metazoa; phylum Mollusca; class Cephalopoda; order Myopsida; family Loliginidae; genus Doryteuthis; species Doryteuthis pealeii. The sequence continues at coordinate 74,766,669 of CM042166.1, forward strand.
TATGTGAAGGGGATTTTATGGTTTCTGATAATAAGAGTCGATGATAAGGGGATATATTAAAGAAACCCTTGTCTTTGGGGTGATGGTTTTATGGGTAAGAATACACAAAGATTCATAAATTCTACGGTGTTTTTATATGTATGTGGTTAATATTTTAAGCCCTTTGCATCGAAGGTATATTGAGATCAAAGATGTGGTTTAGCTATGCATTGTTTTGGAAACCACGTTTAATGTGATATTCTTGTGTTCCGATAAGACGTTTAGTTAAGGATCGGAAGTCTCCCTACATATTTTTTTTAAAATTTTAAGCAGTCAATAGTGTAGACTCCAGCTTCAGAATGTGTGTGCCTGGGGTTATTTTTCATTTTGAAGAATGTTCCTTCACGTTGTCTTCGTGGGTGAGTGCGTTTTATCCACATCTTCACTTAGTTTCTATTTTATTTTATCAGTAATAGGATTATTTGGTAGTATGATGTTATCTTATAGAGACGTTATTAACTATTATTTTGTGTGTCATTGTTTTTGGAGATGTTGATATTATTATCTTGTTTTTATTATGTCATTTAATGAACTTTTTTTGGCAGGTGTACGAAATTTAAGGGGTATTGTAATTTTGAGGAAAGGACATACTCATAAATTGAATTCTTCATCTAATGTTGCTTGTTTTACTATCCTAAGAGCTCTTAGAAAGAAACCAATTATATACACTTTTTACATTAGTGTTATGGTTGGAAATAAAAATGGATGTAGTCATTTTTGTTAGTAATTTTTTGTGATAAACTTTGAATTTAAAGTGTTGTTATTATTATGATAAGTGTGTCTAAAAATGGTAGGAGTGGTTATGTTCCAGTTCATGAGTAATATTGATGGAAGGGTTCAACCATCATTTATTTGTTCAAATAATGTTAATTAATTCAATTTTCTTCGCGGTAATGAATAGGGTGTCATAATTAAACGGAAAAATTAGTAGTTATTTGGTAGAATATTTTGAAAGGGACCGGATTTCTAAAATTCAAAGAAAAAGGCACGCCAAAACGCGCTCATGCAGAGGTGAACCTAGCAACCCGAACTTTTTGTCTGTAAGAAGGTTCCTCGTACTGGACAAAACAATTCTAGTGCAAAGTCTACAATTTGAATTATTTGTTAGTGGGTAATGCAAGATGTGTTTGATTTTGTTGGATGGTTTTTCTAGGGAGTAATGCATGTGTCAACGCGGAATAACTAGTATAAGAGTGATTTAATATCTAAACTTGCTAAAGCATTTGTTGTTCATGTCAATAATTTTTTATTTTTGAAATTAGCTTATTTGAATTTTTTTATTGGGATTTGCTAATTGTCCTAAGAGGGGGGGTTAGTAATTTAGCAAGAGATTTGCATTATTTTATGAGGTGGCAGTCCAATTCCGAATTATAGTCTTAAAAGTCTTTTGATTCCAACCGTCAGATTTCTTTAACACCCTCCCCTTCCGTTTAAATTGTTCGTCTTGTTTTGCCAATCTTCAAAAATTCGCTAACTATTGTTGACAAAAGATTATACATGGAGACATGCCGACTATATATGGGCGAAAATGCGCAAGTTGGTGAATTTGTACTGTCTTTTGCGTTTATTTGGCTCAGTATTCAGGTTTTTTTGTTTTTGTAACTCATTTTGACTTTCCTCTCCGACCAAATCAACTACGGGAGTGAATGAGCTCTGATGATGATTTTTGTAATCGAATATTGATAGTATCAGTCTTATGATATATATTAAATTGTTTTTCTTTGTCTTCTTACATCAGCATTGTGTGATGGTTTCTTCATTCCTACCTTTTCTTACTCATATTGTCGGAATTCATTTTCTTTCTTTTTTAACTTATATATATTATATATATATATATATATATATATATATATTGATATTGATTTAACATTTTGAAAAATCATATGATGTTTTGTTATGTATTGCATGACAGATCTGGTTTCGACCAAATCGTATAAGTTGGTTCTTATCAACTGAGCGTACATAGACGGGAAGAGATATATCGTTTAAAAGACTGTTTGCAAAACGGACGCTGAATTCAAAAACGCGCTGAATCTTTTGTAAAACAGTCTTTTAACGGATTCTTCTTCCCGTCTATGTTGACCTCGTTGATGAAAGACCACTTACGATTTGGTCGACAAAGATTGTTCAGCAATTACATAACAGACATCATATGTTTATCAAATGTTAATATACTATACTGTCGGATAATTTCCATCTATTTTTCATTATATACTAACTATATATTATATAATATATTATATAATATATATATATATATAGGAAAGAAGAAATAATAGATAATGCAAAGGAAGAAACAAGAAAGTTTGTAAATATTAATCAAGAAAGAAGAGTGGGAAAATATTATAAAAAAAGAATGGAAACTTAAAGAAAGATAGAAATATACATTTAACTTAAAATATGGAAATTATCTAAGATAATTTTAGCCAAAATATTTGAATATTATAACTGAAATTATTAGGGATACATATTATTGAATAGGAAAGTATTCTTTTTGGGAAATTCAAGAAAGTTTGAAAAATGAAATTGGAAAATATCTTAATTGAAATGTGATTGTTTTATCTAAGTGCTATGGTAATTTATATTTTCAGAAATATCTTTAATTTGTTTAAATAATTCCCCTAATGGTTGCTTGAAGATGAAGCTTAGAGAATTATCATATGTCTCTGTTATATCACTAGTTAATTTTATGTTGAAAATAAATCGGTGAGTGAAATGTTAGAGCAAAATCAAAGAACATTTTAGACTAATATCCATTCTCTTTTCATTTGTCTCATATTATACACAATATATATATATATAATATATATATATATATTATATAATATATTTGGGAGAATATGTGCTTATTTGAAGTCGAACCTAATTTTATGAAATTAATTAATTATAATTAATTAATTAGGCGGGATTACTATTAATTAAGGCTAAACAAATCGAAAAAATCAATCGATTTTTCTCGTTTGTTTAGCCTTAAATTTAATAGGTAATCCCGCCTAATTAATTAATTATTAATTAATTAATTTCATAAAATTAGGTTCGACTTCAATTAAGCACATATTCTCCCAAATATTGTCGGCTGAAAATAGCCATATCACAAACATGTTGTTTTGTTTACTTCTCGATAATATATAATATATATATATATATTATTATTATATATTATATACTAGGGCCAGTTGTTTAGATGATAAGTGGCTAACATGTTGCTTTGAAACCAATGGTAATGAGTTTAAATGTATTGTTATACTATATAAATAAATAAATAGATCTCTTACACCCGTAATCAAACACTTTTTTTTCAATTCTGCAATATTAGAAAAAAAATACCTATATAAAGTGAGTCATAAAAGTATCGAGATTGAAGCTGTTACAATTTTATGGGCATCCTTAGTCTTAAAGCAAGTGCAATTGTCCAGTGGAAATCCTGGTAAAGAAATCCTTTGGTTGCTCCTTGGTGCTCCTCAGTATTGCAGTCCTTCATCATGATTGCAAATGGACGTTACTCAGTATCAGTGATTAAGTAGTCAACCAGACACGCATTCGGGCTTGTTGATTGGCTTGAGGTGTAACCACGTGACCTCACTTAGTCTATAGATTTAAGTGTGTACTGTAGCACACCTTTATACAGAATAATCCAACATTTACCAAAAGATGAAAACAATGAATGGAACGTTAATTTTTTCAGAATACAAGGTGTGTCAAAAAATACAAAAAGTTCTCAATACTTTTTTGAAACACCTTATATAAATGCTTCTCATCCTCAGGGGTTGAGCACTTTGGAGGGAATTTCGCTTGACAACCGACAAATAAAACGTTAACACCGTACTCTCCTATAAAAGGATGGAGCACTCTATGGCAGCTTTTAAATACATATAGTATGTGTATTAAAACAGTTCCCATCCATTACGAGTGGTTAAAGCTGTCTGACTGATGCTGAATCGATCGGGTTTTCTATCCGGCTTGTAGTAGCTTACAAATGTCTAGCCACTGAAGAGATGTGATATGTCGAAACAGGATGTCTGTGGATGACTATATGAGGTCGTTTAAAGCATTATATATATATATATATATTTATATTATATATATATTATATATATGAGCAATATTCATTGTTTATATATATATATATATATTTATAATATATATATATTATATATCTCACTCTGTTGCTGTCTCCTCTCTCTCTCTCTCTCTATTATATATATATATATATATTATATATATATATATTATTGGGGGGGTACAGGATTTTATTAATGCTTTAAACGACCTCCTAAAAGCAGGTCTTTTAGGAGGTCGTTTAAAGCATTAATTATATATATTATATATATAATATATAATTATGAGCATATTCATTGTTTATATATATATATAATATTATGAGAGAGGGAGAGAGAGACAGAGAGAGACAGAGACAGAGACAGAGAGGGGAGAGAGAGAGCGAAAGGAGTGATAGATAGATAGAGAGAGAGAGAGAGAGAGGAGAGATAGATAGATAGATAGAGAGAGAGAGAGAGAGAGAGAGAAGAGAGAGAAGAGAGATGACAAGACACATTATGTTCTTTAGTAAATTAATAAAAAATTCATTATTGTCATTTCCTATAGAAATGCATAAAAAAGAACTGCACTTCATTTCACATTACTTTGTCCTCCAGAAATGCTGGAATTGTTGAATTTTGAAAGAAACATTATTGTTAATCAGTTTGTAGGTGGTTGAACCAGCTATAAATAGAATCAACATGGAGAATTCAACTTCCAGCTGTGAAGAGTTTGGTTTTTATTTTTCTATTTTTTGTATTAGAGGAAACATTGTCAACCACAATTAACCCTTTTGCTGCCATATTCCTCAATTTTCAAAATTTCCAGTTCAACGTTTTATTTTCACTTTATAATGAGAAAATAAACCTTTAATTGCATTGGTAAGACCTCATTTGGAATTTGGTAATGTGGTTTGGAGTCCAAGACTAATCAAGGACATAAACCTCATTGAGGGAGTTCAGAGGAAAGCTAATAAGTTAGTGAATGATTTAAAAACCCTTTCATAACAAGAAAGTCTTAGGAACATTGACTTGGTTCATCGACATACAAGAGGGCATATGATTGAAATCTACAAATATACACATGGACTTTATTCAACGAACTTTGACCTGCTAAACATTGCTCAAAATATCAATACCAGGGTCATAAATTAAAACTCTTAACAATTTTTTAAAGCGAATGAAAGACAAAATTATTTTAGCAACAGAGTGGTGGAATAAAATACCATCATCAATAGGGAATGCCCCATCTCTAAACTCCTTTAAGTCAATGTTAGATAATCTGTGGAAAGATTATAAATATTCTGTGGAATTAAGAAGAATGTTTATAAGGAACAATTGACAGGTCTCATACCTAATATACTAGCTGAAAAAGATATTATATTATTATAAACACATTTTTCTCCATTGGTGAGGATCGAGATCTATTACATCAGATCCCCACGAACATTCAGTGGTAGTTACTGTTAGTGTCTCATCTATAACATGTGTTGGAAATTCCATAGCTAATTATCTCCCCCTCGTATGTTGGCGCCAAATACCAAAACTTCACTTATCAAAAAGCAGTACTGGAAGAGAGACGTAAAAACACCAAGCTCTCATTACCAAGCCCCAAAACAGGGCCCATTTATCACAGAACTTTACAACCAGCTCCCTTCTAAGGCATTGTATCTGCATACTGCATAAAGGCCGGTACTATTGCGCACTTACTGAAGGACGAGAAACTACCGAGACGAGCTTCTTATCTACATTTCCTACCGACGAGAAGAAAACCCTGTTATCACCATTACTCCTCAGATAAGTCTCGTAACAAATACCATTAAAATTTGCAACAATTTTATGTAATTTTGTCAATACAAGTGTCTGCGTTAACTTTTCGTGTTTGTTCCTTCTTTGTCCGACAATTTGCCTACAACTACGGAGAAATAAGAGCTCCTACGAAAACCGTAAATATTCTTACATGAGACGCTAACAGTAAATACCACTTGTTTTTATTTTAACTTTATTTTAACTTATTTTTTTCTAGATTAATTTTAGAAATCATTTATAAAGCAAATTTTAGTATGTGGAATGCTTTTTCTTTTTGCTGAATACCAAAGTTACTTATATGGTAAATAGGAAGCGCGTGGTGTAATGGTTAAAGTCATGGGAAATGGACTCGTCGCCCCGAGTGCAAATCCTGGACGTGTTAATTGCATTTTCACTTAGCACTAATACCCTTGGGAAAGGTATGAATCCTACTCTCCCTCCAGCTATGGGTAAATAGTAGGACAGACTGGGCTCTTTAACCTTGGTTAGGCAACCGGTCTAGGAGAAGGAAAACTCTGAATTCAAACCTGCTGAACTCCGCTTAAGAAATTGACCTTGTGTCGCATCCTGCTCGTGCGGAGGGGTTGGTAAATACATATATGGTATATAAGTATGGTATTGAATATAGACATTTTAACTCTCTATATCTTGCTTATATTCTTTAACAAAATGAATTTATCAACATGTAAATATAGAGAATCATAGAAATTTGGTTAAATCTAAATGTTTTCCCATCCACTATAATAGATCTGAGCTCTGCAGAGTGGAGAGTCATCCTTTAGTTCTATCACATCAAATCCACACTGACATTGAGTGGGAGTAACTGTTAGGCTCCCATTTATAGGTGAAATAGATCCAAGAATGTTGACGCTAATTTTGAACATTCTTAAAACACTTTTAAAATATTATTATTGCAATTTAATCGCAATAGTTAAATGAAGATATATGAGTTATTTGTTTGTTACGCCTCCTTAGACATTGGACATTTTTCTCTAAAAAAAAAAAGAATCTTAGCACAGAACATATATAATAGTAATACAATATCTATGAAATAAATACTTTTAGAAAAAACAAACACATGATGTTATAATTCGCTGACAGAAATCTATTTCGACCTTTTATTAAAGCGGTCTTCATCAAGAGTGAAATGTGTGTGATAGAGAGACGGTGTGATTAAACCGTTACAAAATCAAAAATGGTACAAACGAAATGTTCAAGTTCGGAGTCGGATTTTTAAAATGTTTAAAATGCATATTCTGTTTTGAAATAAAATGAATTTTATTTTATTTTATTAAATCAGAAGCATTATAATCCACAAAGAAAACTCAAAAGAGTTTGATGTAAATATGTATAAAAATGTATAAGAAAGTATCAAAAAGTTTAAGGTTCCAGCTACTGCAGACCACGTTAGTCACCGGAAAGATGTAGATATCCAGGTATTTTTGTTTTTTCAAAAGACAGTATGAAAAAGTGACTGGAATGAATTCGGCTAAAAACCACTAGGTTTCTAGTTCGATACCGGCCCTCGCCAACTCAGCGTATGAGTAAGCACAGGGATCTCTACGGTAAAGTAAGGAGCTGATGGTAGGTGTGGCGCTCCACTCAGACGCAGAAACAATCTCTTTGGTCTAGCGCTATTGAAAAGGGGATAGACTCCCTCGCTGATTGGCTGATACCGACTTTAGGCCACCCCGACGACTTTACTTTACTAGGTAACCAGTCTAGAAGAAGGGATACTCTGAATTCAAACCTTAAATTGATAATGGTTAAAAGTCTCGATCAAGGCTTCTTAATTGTTATTACTTATAGAGCAGGGGTGTTTCCTTTCTGTTTCACATATTCATGGATTATTTTTTTCCCCTTAAATCTTACCCCGAGATTATTGAGATTGACCTTTGGTTGAACCCGGCTCATAAGGGGGGGGGAGAGGTTGGGAAATATATCTGTTACACTATGTGTCCTACATACATAGTAAGTAAGTAAAGTAAAGTCGTCAGGGCGGCCTAAAGTCGGTATCAGCCAGTCAGCGAGGGAGTCTATCCCCTTTTCACTAGCGCTAGACCAAGGGGATTGTTTTTACTAGCATCTGAGGTGGAGCACCACACCTACCATCAGCTCCTTACTTTACTGCACAGATCCCTGTGCTACTCATACGCTGAGTTGGCGAGGACCGGTATCGAACTAGGAACCTTGTGGTTTCTAGCCGAACGCTCTACCGACTGAGCTAACCCGGCCCTGAGTCAACAGACCGAAAAATCAAAATACAAATCATCAAGCCTCATCTGAAATATTCAGACAAATGTTTCAAATTATTCTTTTAATCGTTTTGCAAAGGAGACAGTAAAAGTCTTTTAACTTTGAAAGTTGTCTTCTGGTCCAAACTTTCAAGAATTCTACTATGCTGTAATCAATTTTGTTTTTCTCCCAAAGATTTGGTTTGGTTTGGTTTGGTTTGTTTTGTTTTACGGCATATCAACCTCAGTGGGTCATTTAATGCCGATAAAGTTTTGAAATAAATCAATTCTTAATGGATGATACATTTTTTTATAAATACATTTTTCTATTTAACCCATAGATGGGACCCTAACAGGTACTACCACTCCGGGTCAGAGTGGACCAGGGAGCAATGGTGATGTAGGGGTGCTCCACATTCCCCAAACCTCCAAAACTCGAACCTCACCATCAGATAGAGTTTAACGTCATTCCCAGGACATGTAGACCCGCAGCCACCGCTTTCTAGCACCCATATGATAAAGAGGGGTTGGGGGTTGCCATAAGGGCAATAGGGTTGGGGCAATCATATAGGTACTAGGGCTTGACATGACCAGCCGATTGATCGGAGGGGGCCTCTCCGACCGCCCGTCTAGCCCAAGATAAATAAAGATGAGGTCAACAGTCCGAAAAATCAAAATACAAATCATCAAGCCTCATCTGAAATATTCAGACAAATGTTTCAAATTATTCTTTGAATCGTTTTGCAAAGGAGACAGTAAAAGTCTTCGAACTTTGAAAGTTGTGTTCTGGTTCAAACTTCCAGGAATTCAACTATGCTGTAATCAATTTTGTTTTTCTCGCAAAGATTTCCATTTTACAAATGGCATATTGACTTGCAGACAATTACTTTTAGAGAGATCTCAGCTTGAACACTTTCTTAAATTGTCACTTAAGATAAATAAACTCTGGACAGTTTTATGTATTTCTATGAATTGAATTATTTACCAAAGAAACTCCTGAGAAATTAGATTCACACATTGGAAACGTTTAGCAACATTTTCTTGATTAAATAGCCGTTATATGTTACTATCATTCAAAATGTTTAATACTGACTCTTGCCAACTCAAAATATCAGTAACATTAGAGCTAGTGGTAGGTGTAGTGCTCCATCTCCGATGAAAAAAATCTCCCCGGTTTAGCACTAGTAAAAAGGGGAAAGACTCCTTCAAATAGCCTTTATATGTTACTATCATCCAATATATTTGCCCTTGCTGACTTAGTAACACAGCTTAGAGCTGATGGTAAGTGTAGTGCTCCATCTCAGATGCTAAAAACAATGTTTCTGGTTTAATGCTAGTCAAAAGGGAATAGACTCCCTCAAATAACCTTTATATATTACTATCATCTAATATGTTTGATACTGGCCCTCACCAACTCACCATACCAGTAACATAGCTTGGATCTGGTGGTTGGTGTGGCGCTCCACCTCAGGTGCGAATATATATATATATATATATATATATATATCAGTATATCAGTAACACTGCTTGGATCTGTGCAGTAAAGTGGGGAGCTGAATGTAGGTGGCACTCCACCTCAGATGCAAAAACAATCTCCCTGGTTTAGTGCTAGTTCAAAGGGATAGATTCTACTCTTACTATATATTGATATTAGGACCAGGGAGTCAATGACCAAAGTCTAATATGGATAGTTATGGAGTCTGTAGTTAGGTCTTTTCTAAATGTTGTTATCAACCGTTTGTTTGTGACTGCCATCAGAGAGTGTTTCCAATTTATGGGCATCATAAATTGTTTGCTGACCCTGTAAGCTAGAAATTAAAAACAGGTCTCTCATATTTAGAATCAAGGGAGCCAGTGGAAATTTACCACTGACTGTTAATAATCCTTGACCTCTAGAGGTACGAATCTCATACACCATGAGAAATACATGATTTAGTTTAGATTTCAGATTTGACCTGACTCTGAAGCAGAACAGACGTGCTGAGGTCGATCTTGTCTGCGCGGAAAATCATGGGCTAAATAAAATAAAAAGATTAATCAAGCAAACAAAAAGTCTTGTTAGTTGTTTTAATTACTATGAACAAAATCAGCCGAGGAAAAAGAAGCCCTTAGTCAGAAAAAAAAACAGTCCTTAGTTAAAAGAACCAGTTAGCAACTATACAACATGATGGCAGCAGAATCAGCAAAAACCAGAGTAACTAGAGGAAAATCATTGGCTAAATAAAAATAAAAGCTTAATCAAGCAAACAAAAGTCTTGTTAGTTGTTTTAATTACTATGAACAAAATCAGCCGAGGAAAAAGAAGCCCTTAGTCAGAAGAAACCAGTCTTAGTTAAAAGAATCAGTTAGCAACTATACAACAAGATGGCAGCAGAATCAGCAAAAACCAGAGTAACTAAAGGAAAATCATGGGCTAAATAAAATAAAAAGCTTAATCAAGCAAACAAAAAGTCTTGTTAGTTGTTTTAATTACAATGAACAAGATCAGCCGAGGAAAAAGAAGCCCTTAGTCAGAAGAAACCAGTCCTTAGTTAAAATAATCAGTTAGCAACTATACAACATGATGGCAGCAGAATCAGCAACAACCAGAGTAACTAGAGAAATTAAATGATGAAGTAAGACCCCCTCTAATCTGTCTCTCTATCATCTGAGAACTCTCTCATTTATATATACGATGTTCGATGAGCAGTTTTGTAAAATCAGCAAGTTTGTTTCACCACCAGTGACCTGTTCACTTTTAGAGTAATTTCATCCATACTCATGTTAGTGTATGTGAGCGAAAGACTTACATTTTTGAAATGTTCCTTAATTGGATTATTTGGACTATTGTCCTCGTCTTTGTTATCTGTATGTTTTGAAGTCGGGAACCTTCTTGTCATAATCAGGAGCCATCATAGAACTTTGAACCCAATGTTGCATAGCCTTCTTTGTTCGGCACTAAATCGTACATGTTATATACTGGCATCTTCAAACTCACGCTGAATCGTATGCGTTGCTGGTATACTGCTTAATGAAATCACAAGGTATGCTGTATCATATTTAAAAGGTACGCTTTATTTGCTTCTTCTTCTAACTCGGTGATGCGTGTACAGGGCATGGAAATTGACGTTGGCGGCTACTAAATGAGGAAGTCAAGATGGGACTACAAAACTGCTATCTGCCGTACGTGTGGCCTTGTTGAATGGTGGCTAGGTAATGAGTACGCCCCCCACCCCCAGGGGAGGGGAGAGCGTGTCAATCTCTCTCTCGCCTGCTGTCCGAATGAACTCACTCAACCGACTGACTGTCCCCACTGACCGCTGAATGCTCAACCCTCTCGCTTTTGTATTGACGACACGCCTACGCATTTTAATCTTTCTCTTTGTCTCTCAACCGGAAGTCCTTACTTCCCTTTCCAGTCTCTTTGTTCAATTTTCCTTTGTCTTTTCGAACTTCCCGCGCAAAACAAATGCAACGATCGCCAAACCATAACATCCAACCCTTCATTCAATTCACGGGAGTATCCTGTTCTCATTCTGCTAACCATATTACTGTTGCCCTTGATCATGGTTGAACCTGCAGCTTAGATATAACTGTCACTTAAAACTGTCTTAACTCAACACCTTTATCCAATATGCTATGTGTCCAATTGGACAATTCAGCGTGAATTTGGGGAACTTAAAACCTAAAAAGGGCCGGGTTAGCTCAGTGGGTAGAGCGCTCGGCTAGAAACCACAACTCAGCGTATGAGTAGCACAGGGATCTATACGGTAAAGTAAGGAGCTGATGGTAGGTGCGGCGCTTCACCTCAGACGCTAAAACAATCTCCTTGGTCTAGTGCTAGTGGAAAGGGGATAGACTCCCTCGTTGCATGCTTATAAACCCAATGTATTGTTTTACCAAGAATATCTACCTTTTTACTTGTGTATGATTTTTTTTACCTTGACTCGTATTGCGTTTTTAAAAAAAATATAATCTAACCTTTTTAATTATAGGTTCCCATATTGTATTCATCTCTATACTTGGTCTACTTAAGAGGTTACTATAGCCTATCATATGAGCTGATTCTTTGAGACGTCTTCTCTTCCAATGTTCTTCCCTATAAAACTCGACATAATCATGTCGCGTAAGCAGAACGGATATCCATGACAATCTCTTGTCAACCTTCCCTATCATTCATTGCCCCTAGGAGGTCTCCTGTGCAGCAACCAGCATCATCGCATAGTTGGTCAATGTAGGTCCTTGTTGGGCGGCCCACATTAGCATATCCATGTTGGCTACCACAGGAGAACGTCACTTGCTTCTCCAACAGTGACCTGCATGCCTAGTCCATCTCCCTCGGATGGTTTATGAGATGGGAGGCAGGTGGCCATGCAGCTGCATCCTTGTGAGGTGCTGTTTCCACGACTTATTCAAGACTGCACACAGCATTCTTGTACAGCTTCCATCTAACTTATTCTCAAGGCGCTTCGTTAGGGTCCAAATGGTGCAGCCATACAGCAGTACTGATATAACCACAGCCTGAAAGAATTGTCACTTGCTTCTCCAACAGTGACCTGCATGCCTAGTCCATCTCTCACTCGGATGGTTTGTGAGATGGGAGGCAGGTGGCCATACAGCTGCTTCCTTGTGAGGTGCCGGTTTACACGACTTATTCAAGACTGCACACAGCATTCTTGTGCAGCTTCCATCTAACTTATTCTCAAGACGCTTCGTTAGGGTCAAATGGTGCAGTCATACAGCAGTACTGATATAACCACAGCCTGAAAGAATGTCACTTGCTTCTCCAACAGTGACCTGCATGCCTAGTCCATCTCACTCGGATGGTTTATGAGATGGGAGGCAGGTGGCCATACAGCTGCTTCCTTGTGAGGTGCTGTTTCCACGACTTATTCAAGACTGCACACAGCATTCTTGTGCAGCTTCCATCTAACTTATTCTCAAGGCGCTTCGTTAGGGTCCAAATGGTGCAGCCATACAGCAGTACTGATATAACCACAGCCTGAAAGAATTGTCACTTGCTTCTCCAACAGTGACCTGCATGCCTAGTCCATCTCCCTCGGATGGTTTGTGAGATAAGAGGCAGGTGGCCATACAGCTGCTTCCTTGTGAGGTGCTGTTTCCACGACTTATTCAAGACTGCACACAGCATTCTTGTGCAGCTTCCATCTAACCTATTCTCAAGGCGCTTCGTTAGGGTCCAAATGGTGCAGCCATACAGCAGTACTGATATAACCACAGCCTGAAAGAATTGTCACTTGCTTCTCCAACAGTGACCTGCATGCCTAGTCCATCTCACTCGGATGGTTTATGAGATGGGAGGCAGGTGGCCATACAGCTGCTTCCTTGTGAGGTGCTGTTTCCACAACTTATTCAAGACTGTACACAGCATTCTTGTGCAGCTTCCATCTAGCTTATTCTCAAGACGCTTCGTTAGGGTCAAAATGGAGCAGCCATACAGCAGTACTGATATAACCACAGCCTGAAAGAATTGTCACTTGCTTCTCCAACAGTGACCTGCATGCCTAGTCCATCTCACTCGGATGGTTTGTGAGATGGGAGGCAGGTGGCCATACAGCTGCTTCTTTGTGAGGTGCCGGTTACACAACTTATTCAAGACTGCACACAGCATTCTTGTGCAGCTCCATCTAGCTTATTCTCAAGACGCTTCGTTAGGGTCAAAATGGAGCAGCCATACAGCAGTACTGATATAACCACAGCCTGAAAGAATTGTCACTTGCTTCTCCAACAGTGACCTGCATGCCTAGTCCATCTCACTCGGATGGTTTGTGAGATGGGAGGCAGGTGGCCATACAGCTGCTTTTTGTGAGGTGCCGTTACACAACTTATTCAAGACTGCACACAGCATTCTTGTGCAGCTCCATCTAGCTTATTCTCAAGGCGCTTCTTTAGGGTCCAAATGGTGCAGCCATACAGCAGTACTGATATAGCCACAGCCTGAAAGAATTGTCGCTTTAACTTGTCATAATACTATAATACTAATTATCAAGCCTTATATAAAAAATCAAAGAGAGGTCCTTAATTATTGGAATGAAATATACCTGCATCTGAGCAAGGAGGCTTAGTATAATGTGTACTATTTTGTAGTGTTGTATTCAATGTGAAAAGATCCCTCAGCGTGTCACAAGAACATGTCTCTGCATCTAATCCATTCCATGAAGAAAGAGCCTGAAAATTCCTTGTTCTCTTTCATTGGCAATGCTATCTTGTAGGCATTGAGAGAAATTCTTTGGATCTGTGCCTGGATCTGTTTACAGTCCTAAGCAAGATTATATTGAATACTGACAGTTGCCCATTGTAGCAATACAGTAGGGATGGCCAAAAATATCACGTGCACTTTAACCCCCTATCGTGTTAGTTTAGTAGTTAGTCTAAGTCTAACAATAAGAAATAAGTAAACGAAAACTCAACTCAATTCAATTCTAAAGTTTGTTTTATTATGTATCAAAATAATATCTATATATGTACACTTTATCAAAAGAGTTTCAAATAATAGAACTCTCACGAGAATAAGTGTGTTAAATAGCAAGGGGACAAAATAATATATATATATATATATATATTCTTTGTTGGGGTACCAAGTTTCTTGGTACAAGGTGATTCTAGGCTGGTCCTATTCTCTAACAGTAGTTTGTTGTAGAGTTCAGGTTCCGTATGAGAGCTCAATGTTTAATTTTTATAAACAGAGCAAATTTATTTGTGAATAAGAAGACCTTAAATACCATGGATTTCATGATTATGGACCATTTCCACTCGTGGGTATCTGAGGCCCAACGAGCTTCATCAAACCACGTTTTATTTTATTCAGACGGTCTGACGATACCCACGAGTTGAAATGGTCCATAATCACGTTACCCATAGTACTTAAGTCCTTTTTATCCACAATATATATATATATATATATATATATATATATATATATATATACCAACCCCTCATCATGAGCAGGATGCGACATATATCCAATTTCTTAAGCAGCGTTCAACAGGTTTTCCTTCTCCTAGACCAGTTGCCTAACCAAGGTTAAAGAGCCCAATCTTACCAACTATTTACTCATAGCTGGATGGAAAGTAGGATTCATATCTTTTTCAAAGGCATTAGCACTAAGTGAAATGCAATTACCACATCCAGGATTTGAACTCAGGCCGACGAGTCCATTTTCCATAATATATTTCCGGAAAAAAATATTTCAGACATATTTTCATCAAAAGGTAAGTAATTATGGGAATTTTCATGAAAATCTGACCATTAATTGATTTTTCATAGAATTCTTTTAAAAACCTCTAGTCATAACTTGTTTTTTGGTTACGTTAAATTTCAATTGATTCAACGGTGCAAAAATGTAACATTGTTTTCCGTTCATAATTTTCATTATTTACGTAAGCTGAACATTTTTAAAAAAAATCATCAGGAGTTTTTAAAAGTTTCTTCGTTTGAATGAACAAAAAAAATTCAAGATAATATTAACCTTTATGCAAGTTTCATTGTGTTAAATATGGGGGGGGGGGGATTTCACAGGGAAAATTGGTGGTAACTCGTGTCTAACCATTTTCTTTTAAAATATGATCAGCTACGATCATGACTTGAACTGGGTATTTTTTTAAAAAATTTAACAAAAACAAGGTAATTGATATTAAAGAGATTACTTCACTGTTGTTTAAATAAAGGGTTTTATAATAATTTCAATTGATGAAGCTGTGGTTCTGAATATTTCAACCCATCACAGTATCAATTTTCTAGCATTATTCACGAAACATGAAATGAGCATAAAAAATTCTTTGTGTAGCAATTACAGATTCACTAGTCTTTAAAAAAAACCATTTCAATGGAAAACGCAAGGTGTGGTATCATTATAACTGATCTTATCTGAAAGGAAAAAATGCTAAAAGTAGAAGTTCACTTGTACTACACAAGTGACACTTTAAAATCTACAGACATTAACGAACCACTCCTACCTCTGTTAGTTTATGGTAATTACGTAGACAAGATAATGATAAAGACAACAGGTAATGAAACACGACTCAAGGCTTTAGGATAAACAGTGTATTAAACAAAGAACATGAACATGCAATATACAATATGTATCGTGTGATATTCTGATACTACGCATTGCATCAAGTGCAGAATGCATTTGGAGGCATGCAAGTGCGTATGTATATATATATATATATATATATATATATATATATATATATATATATATAGGTGTAATAATTAGTTATGTGAAAAATAGTATGTAAGATTATGGACACATGAGTGTCTGTGTGTTTGGAGGGGGATAGTGAATCATGTGTGTATACATGAGTGAATATGACTAAGAAACGAATAATTAAATAAAAAAGAAGTGATAGGGAAGATATTTGTTATCCAACCGAGACAAATGTCTCAAAACCAAGAGACAAATGTTTATTTTGGGCCTAATTGTTCATTGTCTTAATTGATTACGGAACATTTGTTTATCTGTTGTGCCAGTATCATTATTGTTCTAGTCTTAGTATTTCAAACCAAATAAACATCTGGAGATGAGATTAAGTATCCAGCAAGGTTAATCAGAAAGGAGATGGTGGGGGTGGTTTTATATATATATACAGACAGTCCCAGCTAGAGGGAGAGTTGAATTGTTAGTTGGCGAGAGAGTTGTTGGATGAAAGAGATCGCCCTTAAACGTAGTAGCAGAGAAGACAACATTAGCAGAAGTTCTTAAAAGAACAAGAGGGGGCATTTTGCTCCCTCTCATCTCGACAGTACAGAGAAGAATGTGTGATTAGCAGATGAAAGAAGGAAGCAATGCAAGAACTATATACCTCCTCTCTGCCATTTGAATGTTCACCTGATTTGACTTTGTTTGTTTGTTCCTCTCTTATTCGTTCTTTGATAATTGATTGTAAACACCCTGGATGAGACCTGAGGCAGTATTACAGACACAAGTGGAAGTCCTAAGTAAGTGTCAAGTAAACAGACGATCACGAGACGATTATGGCCAGTAAAGTTGGAAAAGCTAGAAGCTGCAGGAAATGCAGTAAGATGCGCAGCAGCAAAAGGGGCCTGCAGGTGCTCATCGGCCTCGAGGGAGGTGTTACAATATATAAAATGTGTGTGAGGTTTACAAATGTGTTATAAATTGTACAATTGTAGAGTTAGGTGGAGTGTTGGAAAATAATGCGTTTGCAAAACTTATCTGGTCTCTGGTATGAATAGGTGAGTGTCTCTTGCTAGCTTGAGTTAAGTTCGATTTTACGAGTCACCAGCTCCTGGGTAGCTGGCCTCAGAAAGCACGTCCTTTAGCGACAGCTGATTGCAGCGAATGAGATAGATTGATGGTATCAATCTTCTAAATTTGTCTAGTAATATGTGTTTTGATTGGTCGCCGACAATGGCCTTTAACCAATCGCACAAGGTCTCTTATCAGATGATGGTTAAGGGGCAGTAACTGTGTAAGGTCATATCATTTCTTTTATAGTCTGTTGATAAAATGTTTGTCTGTATATTGTGATGTTAGTTCAACAGTAAAAAAAGAAGTCAAGTCGAGGTAGGGTAAAAAGAAACAAGTGTATTTACAATAAGGTACAAGAACGGCTAGCTTGCCGCTAAACAGTAACAGTACGGTAACAGTACGGTAACAGTACAACCTTTTCCCTCGGTGTCTCACTATTTATAGTGAGAACCGGTGTATATTCTCCACTGTAGGAACGGCCGGTATAACACTGTATATAGTAGGTACCACCAATTTTAAATGGGAGAATTATTTTAGTAAAAGAACCATGAATACAGCGAAGGAAATATCAATAAAGAAACTGACAGTGTTGTAAAAAAAACGGACTGTTTTACTTCCTTTTCAAGATAATGGTGAGTAATTTTTCTCCAATCGGATAATTTTATCTTTGAATTAACTGTTTTTCTTTGCAACAACTCTTTATGTTCGTTATTTCTTTTTTGCGAGATTTTAAAAAAAGTTCAAGAATATTTACGTTTCTTCCTTCAATATGGCCTAAACTGATCATGTCACCTATTTTGGTGGTACCTATATATATATATATATATATAGTCATCTCTGTCTTAGTCAAAATACTATTGGTCAAATAAACTTAGTACAAGTTTAACTTACATATTGATTATCTATTGGCACATGTTCATATATCTACTATACAATCGGTACAAATGTATTGAACCAATACATTCAGTTATTAACTCTGTTGCTTTTTAAACCTTTCATTTAAAAACAACTTTTTTTTACCTAAGTACTGTTGTTTATATAGTGCGTTTATTTGAGATGTTTATTGCCATTTCTACACAAAGGCCACACAGAATCAACTAAAAGGGTTTAAAGTGGGGAGCCTCTTAAATCTCCCAGTTGTAGGCAAATTGTTCGGACGAAAGAAGACAAACACACAATGGAAATTTAATACATGTATTGACAAATAATACAAGAACTTGTTGCAGATTTTATTGGCATTTGCTACCAGACTTATCTGTGAGGTTAAATACTGTGCATTGGAGAAGTGGCGCTAACAGGTGTATTCTGGTCGCTGGTTGTAGAGTTCTGTAGAGACGCGTCCGTTTTGTCGGTTCTCGTCCGATAAGTAAAAGTAGGGGATGCTCTTTTAGAAGCTTCTCGCCTGGGTAACTGTTCTTTTAAATGACGGTGGATGGGGCCCTTTTCAAGTTGACTATTTAGGTCCTCAGCCTTCTGATAAGTTTGCTGTCGAAACGGCCCTCAGAAAGTATGCTGTTAAAAAACGCCTCTGTCAAGGTCGACGGCCTGTAGACAAGTGCTGGGATTTGATTCTGGCGCCAACATCCTGTTGGCGATTCGCCCTCTAGCGGCAGGGGGAGATAATTCACTATCAAATTTCCGATACAACCTGACAGATACATTTAACCCTTTACATATTAGAGCACCCCAAACCACCTAAAACCACGATCAAAATGCCGCCCCACCCACCAGAGAACGTCAGCTCTTAGAAAATGGTTTAGTTAAAAAGAGAAATGAATTAAAAGAATTCATTTCTATTCAGTAGTAAAAGATCAGTTATAAGATACTAACTTGCCAACCATTTGGAACATGGCTATTGCAGATGGCCTGATGTAAATAAAGGGTTAATCTATAAAGATCATAGTTTGGTATTTGTGGTTTGATTTCTTTTCTTTTTTCACTTATCACAGGTACAATTGAGAAAGGCATGAGTTCATCTTTCCCTATTCTCAGTCTCATTAGCAAATATCTTGTTTGATATATAATGGTCATAGAGGTGTCAGTGTTGTATACTCTCTTTCCTTACTTTCTTACTTCTATTCTTCTTCTTCCAGCGTCTCTTCTAGCGTCTGGACTTCGTCTTGGGGACTTCGTGTCTGGTCTTCAATTGGGGATTTCTCTTTATCAGAAGCCCTGTGTCATTGGTAGTTTTTAGATAATAACACAAGACTTCGATTTAACTTAGATCATATTTTATTCTGAAATCCCCACCAGACTACCTGCGCAGATCGAGTCGGCAGTGTGCATAACGCGACTTACCACCGTCGTGGTTTTGGCCGATCTAACTAAAACTCTCTCTAATCTAAACCGGAAGAGGGTCTTCTCCACCGACTCTCACGGTATCCACCGGAAGGAGGATCAGGACTGAGGTCAAGCCTTGTCATTCAATCCTTCAAGGCCGCCGGCTGCAATTTATAACAGCCATTTTGGTTTCTACACTACTGTACATAAGTATTAGGAATCTAATAATTATGTAACATCAGTGGTGTTATGATTATCATTGTAGGAAATGGACATGGCAATGAGGCTGATTCCATTTTACATAGCGTATAATAACTTAGGAAAGTTATGAATACAACTATTTCCCCTCCAATATATAGTAGGGCAGACTCTTAAACCTATTCAGTAGTAAAAGATCAGTGATGTGATATTACCATATCAACCATTTCACGACACTATTGTGGATGGCAGTGGTAGATAAAGGGTTAAGCAACACTTATCCTTTAGGCTGTTGTATACTCTCTTTCTTTACTCCTATTATTCTTCTGCTCATCTTTGGTATCTTACATTCTTCTTCTAGCGTTTGGACTTCTATTTCTCTGTTCTTGCTGGTCGGTCGCAATTGATTCATTTCTTCTTCTAGGTCAGTCTTGTTGCCAAGACATTCATCAACCACAAAACCATATTATTTATGTAAACTTTTATTTGCTTAACTAAACATTTTCCTCTAACTAAACACAGCGGGCGTGTGCAGGTGAGTCCCAGCTAAGGCAGATATACCTACTCTGTCTGACGTCCAAGCTCGAACTGAGAGCCAACCAGATCCCAGGTGACTTCACGCATTTCGCGGGCTTTCTGTAATATTCCATGGAAAGTCCCGCCCGTGATATGAAAAGGGGCCATCCCTGCAGAAATACAGGGGGTTGACAATAATATATGCATAGATTATGTAACAAGGCTGTCGTTCTGTAACTGCCGCTAAAACTGACCAGTTTAATTATTTCTTATTTTTATATAAATATTTTTGTTTGTATAAATTAACTACCACCAAGAGTATTAAATTCAGGGTAGTTTAATGAGTTAATATTATTTGGTGCGGACCACTAGTTTCTGCGGTCTATGAACCCTAACCAAAAAGGGGTAAGGGTAAGTTTAGTTAGAATATCGCCGTCAAGCTGGTCGGATGAGGCAAAAAAGCTGAGAGTTCCCATTTATTGAAACGTCTATTTATTGGAGTGTTTGTATTTCTTCGAGATTTTTTAAATTTCTTCTTATTCATTGCACTAAGAGTATTTACGGATTCGAAGGAGCCCTTATTTCTCCGTAGTTGTAGGCAATTTGTCGGACAAAGAAGGAACAAACACAAAGTAAATGCAGACACTTGTATTGACAAAAAATTACATAAATTGTTGCAAACTAAATGGTATTTGCTACGAGACTTATCTGTGGAGGAATTTCTTGTAGTACTGGAGATAACACCGTTTTCTTCTCGTCGGTGGGAAATGGAGTTAAGACGCTTCGTCTCGGTATTTGTTCTTTTAGTCAGTGTGCTGTCGTACCGGCCTTTCTACAGTATGCTGATACGATGCCTTAGACGGAATCTGGTTGTAAGGTTCTGAGGTATGTAGGCCCTGTTTTTGGGCTAAGTAAGTTTCTTTTGCTGTCTCTCTCCAGTAACTGCTTTGCGATAAGTAGGCCCTAATTTTGGGCTAAGTGAGAGCGTTTCTTTTGACGTCTCTCTCCAGTAACAGATCCTTGATAAGTGAAGTTTTGGTATTTGGCGCCAACATACGATGTTGGCATTCGCACCCTGGCGGCAGGGAGAGATAATTAGCTAAGGAATTTCCGATAGCATTCGCTGTTATTAAATGCTATTTTGTTTTTCTTGCACAGTTTCACGGTGTTTATTAAATAAAATTAATGACATCAGTAAGAAACATCATGCCTTCACTTTGTCTAGCCCAGAGCGGCTGTTACATGTTCCAATATTAACCAGAGCTTGTTGGAGAAGTTACCTGGTAATTACGAGGTCAATCCCTGGTTCCAACATTAAAAGTCAGAGACTGCTCCAATGGAAAATAAAAAAATTAAAATGCTATAAATGGCCATAAATAAGTACACCGCTCCCATTTTTTAACAATAACCGCACCGTTTAATGATACTAGTTCTAATGGCAATTTTAAAAATACTCGTTCTAACATTAACATTCTCTATCAAATAATGAGGGTAATCTGAACATTTGCTATATAAATGAGAGTAACCTCCTTTTGTTTATTTCACTTTGAGGAAGCCATATATTTTGGTTGGCCATTTTTATTTCACCGTAATCAATACAACTGCATGTATTAACACAAAAATATCATAAAATGTGCTCTTAATAACTATTAAGTTCATTTCAAATAATGCGCAAGCACAATTAAGAACACATTTTATGATACTTTCGTGTTAAAATATGCAGTTGTATTGATTCAAACAAATTTGTATTTTCAGTGTAGATTTACAGTGAAATGAAAATGGCCGACTATATCATATGGCCTCCTCAAAGTGAAATAAACAAGGAGAGGTTACTCTCATTTATGTAGCTAATGTTCAGATTACCATAATGAGATAATCAGGGTTTATATGGAAATGCTTTATGGATTTTAAATGGTGGCAAGAGTTAATCTTTTTCAACAATTTCACTATTGAGAAATACTAGTTCTAATGGAGCTATTGAATAAGGAGATGATGAAAGTCGATATGGAAATGCTTTCTTTTCAATAGAGAAAGGGCTAATCTTTTTAAACACTGATAGCACCGTTTAATTATACTCATTCTAACTGCATGGTCTTGTGGGAATTTAAAATTTAAAAAAATAAATAAATAAAATTAGAATAAAAAAAACAAAAAAACAACAAACACCCATGGGGCCTTCACCGGAAGAACCCTCGGCATGTCCGACAAAAAGGACTGTCCCCCAACCCCCAAAAATAATCTCTTGGCCATTTCGATTTGAGGCCTTAGCTGAGTGTAGTCACTTCCTCGGCCAGGGGGATATCCCCTTGCCACGGTCGACTATGACTCGGTTGTAAGATTCAAAGTTAATAATTGAACAACAGCTCCGACACGTTGTGAGGCAAAACATTTAATATTTGTACAGCACATGGTAATGATAAGATACATAAAGTACATAGATACATAAGATACAAATAAGATATAAGAGTAGAGATAAAATGACACATTCATGAATGGTAAATACAAGATACAATATTTAGGTATAAACGAGATACCCAAATGTACATAAAATATAAATGTTACAGACATGGAACTAAAGGATAGTCCATACTGTATAAAGGACTTACAGTAATGTAGAGGGGGGGGAGCCCCACCGAGAAGGGGGTAGACTCTAGCCCATATCAGTTCGTTGAGAAGACCCCGCTAAAAGAGAAAGAAAAGTTCAAATAAGGCGCTTAAATACCAGAGTGAGAACCAACAGCAACACAGTGGGAAGATAACTCTTCCAGGCAAAGGGAAGATAATCCCCTACACGGTCAATAAAGCCTAAATCACAAAACTACCTCTTGCCTTTGTCTCTTTCTTTTTGTTCCTTAAATTCCTTCTTTTCAGTGCAACCACCAAATGAGATGGGGTATAAAGCCAAAACGCCCAAGAACATACAACAAAAAATATTCAGCGATCTTTTAATCTTAAAATACCCCAAACCTTTTCCTACCCGAAAACCACATCCCACGCCATAGTCTACTATATTCGTTCTTACAGAGCTATTAAATAATGAAATGATGAGATTCAATATGGAAATGCTTCTATATGTATAAGGATTCATTTCAATAGACCGCCCTGTCGGCTGGGGCGTTAGAATACACCGACTGCACCTCTGCAGAGGGGTAAGACTCCCCCAATGGGGCCACCTGTTGGCCGTGCGTGGCGACCCGTGATGCTTAAGGATAGAGCCCAGGTGGATGAGCAGTTCATGACTTGCAATACTCCACTTTGGCCCTATCTTGGGCTAGACAGGCGGTCGGAGAGGCCCCCTCCGATCAATCGGCTGGTCACGTCAAGCCCTAGCACCTATATGATTTTCCCAACCTTATTGCCCTTATGGCAAGCCCCAGCCCCTTTTTTATCATATGGGTGCCAGAAGGCGGTGGCTGTGGGTCTACATGTCCTAGGAATGACATTAAACTCTATCTGATGGTGAGGTTCCAGTTTTGGAGGTTTGGGGAATGTGGAGCACCCCTTCATCACCATTTCTCCCTGGTCCACTCTGACCCAGAGTGGTAGTACATGTTAGGGTCCCATCTATGGGTTAAATAGAAAAATGTATTTATAAAAGAAATTGTATTATCCATTAAGAATTGATTTATTTCAAAACTTTATCGGCATTAAATGACCCACTGAGGTTGATATGCCGTAAAACAAAACAAAACAATAAAAATCATTTCAATAGAGGAAGAGCTAATCTTTTTCAACACGAACGGCATTATTTAATTATACTCATTCTAACGGCAATATTTGATACTCTGTCTAATTGCACCGTTTAAGGATATTCTTTAGGCGAATTTCTGACCCAACTTAGATATTCCCGGGTCCTGTTTTTCTCACTTTTTGTCGGCAAATTAATGCAGATATTTCAAACGCCTCCTGCCAGATTTTCATTGGCAAATCAATTTGAATATTTTGCAACCCCACTTTTAAGAAAGTGAGAGTTAAATCAAGATTATCATACTTTTTGCATATTGAACTATTTGCAATAGCTCTTAAAGAAAAAATTATCAGACATTGTATTATTATCATATTGTGGTATATCCACAGATCTTGCTAGTATTCATAATCTATCTATACATATATAAAGGGCAGTTACGTGTTTGTGTATGTCCGGATGGAACTACGAAAATAAAACAATTAACGACAAAGTAAATATATATACACATTAAATATCACCAGGGCTTGGTTTTTGAACAAAAATAATAAAGGTTTGATTTATATTTGTGAAGATAATTAAAAGATAAAATTTAAATGATAACAGTATAGAATTTCTTTTGCGTTTAAGATTTTAAAAAGTAGACAATAATTTTCTTTTCAGAGTGGTGTTGTCTACCCTTCTTTACTTTATTCTATTCTTCTGCTGTTCATCTTTTCTATCTTATGTTCTTCTTCTAGCATCTGTTCTAACGTCTGGACTTCGTCTTGCTGGTCGGTCGCACTTAACTCATTTCTTCTTCTAGATCAGTCTTGTTACCAAGACATTCACCAACCACAAAACCGTGTTATTTTCTTAAACTTTTATTTACTTAACTAAACATTTCATGTAACTAAACATCTGACTAACATAGCGCGCGTATGCAAGTGAGTTCCAGTTAAGGCAGTAAATCGCTGACCGACGTCCAAACTGAGACTGAGGACCCAACCAGGTCCCACGTGACTTCAGGTATTTTGCGGTCTTTCTGTAATATTCCATGGAAAGTCCCGCCCGTGATATGAAAAGGTCCATCCCTTTAGAAATACAGGGGATTGACAATAATCTTATGCAACCGCATAGATTATGTAACAGTGGCTGAATCAACGCAAGGTCTTTTTATTACATAGCGATTTTAATGGGGCATCCTGTGAGGATCCAAATCGTGATTTAGTAATAATGGATCTGCGAGAGTAACATTTTTTGCTAACCCCTACCCAGGCGCTGCTGGGTAGCTGCTTCTAGTATTATAGTATTATAATTAGTATTATATATAGGGAAATTTGACATACAGTTTTTCTTTTATAAAGCTTTATATATAGATATTTATCTGACTGCATGTGTCTTTTATCAGTTAATTTTGAAGACAAAATGCATCTGCATTCCTGCATAATCGTCAATGTGTGCAACAGCTGCATTTGAGTTTTGGTTTGAGGCAGCTAATCGTTTTTCGTTGCATTTGCACTCATCTACCAGAAGGAAAATTTTAATATCTGTAGCAGATAAACAGTCAAAATATATTTATCGAAACATGGGCCCTTATTAAATTAGCAATTCAGCTCAAGCAAATAAATACCAGGAATGTACAAATTAAATAAAACATAATTGTAACGTAGGTGCAAAGTTATTAGATACTTTGCATACAAATAACTCCGACGAAGGTTAATAGACAAAACATTTAATATAATACAGCACATGGATAACAGTAGATACAACGTACATAGTAAAAGAGTTACATATATAAAGGGGTACACACATAAAGATAAAGACACATTCATGAATGGTACATCTTATTATAATGGAGATTGTGTGTTTGTCTGTCTGTAACCGAAACTATGTCACTATTCAAGTCATAATTCCCTTAGTTATTGACGTCACATTTACCATGAATTTATTTTTATTTAAACCTCAATTATTGATAAAATTGTTATACCTTATTAATACTGTTGACCATATCTACCTACTAATAGCATGTAATTGTATTTATATATACAACAAAATAGCGTTTTACAGTGTGAACGAGAAGGCTAATTTGCATATTGATATTTAAAATTTGATTTTAATAAATATGTGCTTAGTATTATTGATTTCTAATTGTTTTGTTTTCTCTTAACGAATCTGAGCAAAGATCTCGGGGATAAATCTTAAAAGAAATCCATAAACAAGACGAAAGAACTGTAATTTTATTAAATACTTTATAATCTAACTAAATAAATAAATTAGGAAAAATGAAAGACGGGAGTGAAAGAAAATGATAGAAGAGTTAAATCTAAAGCTGTTCTATTTTTCGATTATACCCCCTCAGTTTATCATTTTCTAAATAGTTTATAACTTGATATAATATTTTATAACATCAAAACCTAAATACTTGCACCCGGAGGGTGCATATATTTGCTAGTTAACATAAAAGAGTACAGACATGAGACTAGCGATAGTCCATGCTGTAAAGAACTTACAGTAATGTAAGGGGGCGGAGCCCCAACAAGAGGGGTTAGATAAAATCTACCCCATGTGGCTCGTAGATACTGAAACAGGAAAAAGAGAGCGAAAGGGTTTGAACCCGGCGCTTAAATACTATAGCACCCTAGCGGGCACCAGCAAACTAAAAGGGGTAGACAACTCCACCAGGCAAATGCAAACTAACGCTACATAATGAATACTAAAGTGGTTGGGAGGTTTAATTTTACTGCATGTCAACCCTTGTTGGGTTATTTATGATGAAGACTCTAATCAGTGTGTGTGTGTGGGGGGGGTCACAGTCAAGTCTGACGCAAAGTTCCAATCGACAGTCTAAACACTCCCAACTGTATCACGCTCCAAAATTATTTCTTTGTCCCGCTCGTATCGACAACAAAATACTACTGCAGTCGTTCTCGTTATTTGAAGTGAGCACACTCGTGCACTCACTCCAAACAAACCTTTTATTCATTTAGCAGTGAGTTACAGCGAGTGTGAACACGACTCGGCATATAGCCGGAACTTTGGTTTTGGGGGGTGGGTTATAAAACTGGTCATACAACTACACTGATCTATCTAGCTAGGTTCAGTCGCCGACCGATTCATTCAAAAATAAAATAAAATTCTTGCATTCTCTCCTTGCGCAGCTCTCTTCCACCAAAATACCTCATTCGCTCTATGCATCTAACCTACTTAAAAATTTGTCCCCATATTCGTTTTGATGATTTGGAGATGGAGGGTGTGGGGAAAAAATAAAAACAGAAAAAACCCAAGAAACTGAAAATACATGTAAACAAAAACAAAATTTGTGGGTCATTTTTGGTTACCCCTTTCCCTCAGCTAGTATATCAGCCTGCCGACTGTCTTCCGTACTTTGTTTGAAAGCAAGCCGGTCAGTGCTCTAATAAGGGAGTGGGGTGTCCTTAGTGGGTTGTCGTAAAAATTGGGGTTCTATAGGCCGGGCGGGTTGGGTTACTAAAAAATTTGACTTTCCAGGAAAAAATACATTAGAGTGACACGGGTGGTTTGTAAAAAACTTGGGATTGGGTCCTGGATCTGTCCTACGAGAAAAAACTGGGGTTGATGATCATTCAGCCTCCTAACTAAAAAGGATCTATAGTGTATGCAGTTTTTGCTTTTCTTGGCTTATCTTTTGTTTATTTTAAAGACTTTGTTTGTCTATCTAAGGGATGGGGTCCCGAGATGGGATCCCCGTCAGTGCTGGCCATGATGGGCAGGCAACAACGTTTCTACTCCTGCCCCCGTTCTCACACACAAGCTTGCGGCATTTATCCACCTTTCGTTGAATGTCATGGTGTCGAGCATCCTCCTATCGCACCTAATCTTTATTTTAAGCTGATGCTTGAAATAACAGATCAGATCCTGACAGGAGAATTCCCCGTCCTCATGCAATCCCTTGTTTCGCGTCGACCATATCACCATTCTAGCTACGGCTAGTATAGCGAAAACACCTTTCGTTTTCTCCGGCGAACGGCGGACTGACATTATCCACGACGTAACCCACGTCGAGCGGCACCCACTGATTGGGTGCGATACGGGCCGTAACCTCGTTCACGTACTCCCAAAACGAACGAACTCCGACACAGTGGTAGAAGGCGTGCTCAGCCGTTTCTTCTAAACCACTGTCGCAACGGGTGCATGATGGAAAATCTGCGGCGTTCGCTTTGTATTGCACGCTTGCGAGCGGCAACGCATTCCGAGCGAGTCGCCAGGTGAGGGAGAACTCGGAGTTGTTCATGAACCCAGCACCTGGCGCCCAATTCCACTGCGAGCGGACCTCCTCCAACGACGAGCCGTGTCGTTCCACGAGCGGATCAGAGGCGGACCCCTCCACTAATGCCCGATACAGTGCCTTCGAGGCCATGAGACGTCACTAGACTCAGGTAGTCTTCGAAGGGCGTCACGACACTCAACTAGAAACCGCTCGTTCCGTCGAATTTTACGGGGCCGCAGCTTCAAGTCCGGAAAGGTGACCCGGATTCGCAACGACCAAGCGTTTCGGTGTGCAACGATCGATTCAGAAATGCCAACCTCTCGCGTTGATGACGCCAAGTTCGGAACATGCCCAAAAAACTCCTATTAAATACTAAGAGATTACCCGGCACGGCTGGAAACACATACCGTCCATCGTGCGTATATAACCATTGTCCGGCGCCTCTCATCTCCACAAAAAGCTCGTGTGGACACAGCGCGTCTCTACTCGCAACAAGATAACTCCGTAAGCCGCGATGTGAGTGCCTGTAGGTATCATGACAACCTTTGATTGGTCCTCAAGTCATCAGGGGTCAGACGTAAATTGTTAAAACGTGACGTATGCACTGATACTCGTCCGCTCCCTGATCCCTCCTTAAGGGAACACACCTCCTTCGGAAACATTTTATCGTGGTTCCGTGCTTTCACCCGCTCTTTGGTTCTGTACTGTCCGCATCATGATTGTTTAATCAATCTAGTATGAATCCGGGCTCCGACTCAACGAGACGCTCAGGATTTATGACCAGGAACTCCGTCATACTCAGTCGGCGATATGCGTGGACTGGTGCAGCTCATAAGCATTACTCCTTTATTATGTTGCATCTTAACCTTAGGTTATTGAGCCACTTTTTAAACGGTTTCAATTTCTTCAATGCCCGAGGCACCCCAACCGTAGACACTTTCTGCTTCTTATCTAAATTCGATACCTTGCCCAGTGATTCGTTCGTACTTCTGTACAGCGGCCTGCTTCACCTGCTTCTAGGTCCCTCGAATCACCGGCTCATGTGCAAGTACGCGGAGACACGGTGACTAATATCGGGCTGCTGAGCCACGTCACTCTCGATTGGCTTTTCATCCGGAAGGACACCCTACTAGCAAATTCGCGCGAAGCATCCTACATCGGCTTCCCGAATCTGCCTTGAGGCTCACGCGTGGGTAAGGGCCTCCCACAAACCGAGGACATAGAGAAGAGGAGGACAGGGGGCAACCCTTGCACCTTGTTCGCACAGAAACCGCTCCATCGGATCAAAGACGGCCGCACCCGAAAGCAGTGAGCACCCCCCATTACTGATACACCGCCTCCGTAAAGAGATTGTCTCAAGCACTCCTTTAAACTTCCTATGTTTGCGGATCAAACCTCCTGAGTTATTGAATACCAGTTCCAAAACACGCTCTTCCAGGAAGCCGGGGTCCTGGTCCACTCCTCGTCAATCGAAATGCTTGGACATGATCCAAATGTTATCCAGCGCGCGCAACTTTTCGTCTCTTTTAATCCCCGTAGCGACTATCATGTGGCGAA
>CM042166.1:74796565-74814065 GCA_023376005.1 Doryteuthis pealeii
AGGAGGGCTGAGTGGTAGGTGTGGCGCTCCACCTCAGATGCTAAGATAATATCCTTGGTCTAGCGCTAGTGAAAAGGGATAGACTCCCTCGTTGATTGGTTGATACCGACATTAGGCCGCCCCGACGACTTTTTTTACTTATTTAACGCATAGATGGGACCCTAACAGGTACTACCACTCCGGGTCAGAGTAGACCAGGGAGCAATGGTGATGAAGGAGTGCTCCACATTCCCCAAACCTCCAGAACCGGAACCTCACCATCAGATAGAGTTTAACGTCATTCCCAGGACGTGTGTGTGTGTGTGTGTGCTTCTATCACAACTGATACTTAAAATTTAAATTGTGTAGAACCAGATAAATTTTACAACTAATCATGTGATATGGTGACCTTTCTTCTCTCTCGGTTGCTGTGTCAAATTTTGAAGGCATGATATTCTGGCAAAACAAAAATGGTGTCAATCTATATAAGAATGATAATTTATTCTATTTTCCTTTTCAAAATATAATTTCCAGATTTGTAGGATGCTTATATTTTTTTTGATGCATTGCTGAATCCTATATTAAATGTTTTCATATGATTTTTATATTCAGGTTTCTCTTCTATCTTTGGTTATAGTTTATTTTTCCCTTTCTGACAGGAATAATCAAAAATTGGATTTTTGCATAAAAAAATGAAACAATTCTCATTAATGTGAACATTTCTCATACAATATTGTAATATTCTGTTTTTTATTGTGACACGTTTGCATTTTGGTATTTTGATATATAACCAGATTAAGCAAGGCTTAGTCAAGAATTACAGTCTCAGTAATTTAGCAACCATCTTCCCTTAGAATATATATATATATATATATATATATATATATATATATATATATATATATATATATATATATATATATATGTATGTATGTATGTTATGTATAAACTTTGTTCTTGTGAATGTTGTTTTTTTTTGTCTTTTGGAATATTGGATAAAAAAAAAATAAAACAATAAAAACAGAACAAATATCAGAATTTTAATCTTCAATTGTTCTGTTCTTGGTTTGATCAATTCTGATATTTCGGTTTTATGGTTTATGGTTTGGTTTATTTTACGGCATATCAACCTCAGTGGGTCATTTAATGCCGATAAAGTTTTGAAATAAATCAATTCTTAATCGAAAATACAATTGTTTTATAAATACATTTTTCTATTTAACCCATAGATGGGACCCTAACAGGTACTACCACTCCGGGTCAGAGTGGACCAGGGAGCAATGGTGATGAAGGGGTGCTCCACATTCCCCAAACCTCCAAAACTGGAACCTCACCATCAGATAGAGTTTAACGTCATTCCCAGGACATGTAGACCCGCAGCCACCGCCTTCTAGCACCCATATGATAAAAAGGGGTTGGGGCTTGCCATAAGGGCAATAGGGTTGGGAAAATCATATGGGTGCTTGGGCTTGACGTGACCAGCCGATTGATCGGAGGGGGTCTCTCCGACCGCCCGTCTAGCCCAAGATAGGGCCAAAGTGGAGTATTGCAAGTCATGGACTGCTCATCCACCTGGGCTCTATCCTTAATCATCACGAGTCGCCGCTCATGGCCAACAGGTAGCCCCATTGGGGGAGTCTTACCCCTCTGCAGGGGTGCATTCTAACGCCCCAGCCAACAGGGCGGTAAAGTTTGACACCGGGCACAAAGACATTGTCTTTAACAATGATGACGTACATTCCTAAAATTTAATAAAATAACATTTCGGCAAAAAGCATAATCTAAATTTCTTAGGGGGGGGGGAATCAATATTATGAATTTTAGAGGGGATACACATTCCAGAACTCTGCTATTGGAACTGCATCTATAAAATTTTTAAATAAAGTAAGTCGTTGTATACAGCCTCATCCAGTATTTGAACTCCCATCGATGAGCCCATTTCCTACGACTCTAACCATTATAGCACATGTCTCTCGTACATCTCTTATTATAATCGAGATTGTGTGTTTTTCTGTCTGTAACCGAAACTAGATTACTATACAAATCACAATTCATTTTGTTATTTACATCACATTCTCCATGATTTTATTTTTATTTAAACCTCACTTATTAATAAAATTGTTTTACATCATTAAGACTGTTGACCATATCTACATACTTATAACATGCAATTGTATTTAAATATACAACAAAAGAGCGGTTTACTGTATGAATGGGAAGCTAATTTGCATATTGATCTTAAAAAATTGATTTTAATAAATATATGCTTATTATTATTGATTTCAAATTGTTTGGGCTTTTTTTCTTATTGAATATGAGCAACAATCTCGAGGATAAATCTTAAAAGAAATCCATTAACA
The DNA here is from genome assembly GCA_023376005.1 of Doryteuthis pealeii. NCBI lineage: Eukaryota > Metazoa > Mollusca > Cephalopoda > Myopsida > Loliginidae > Doryteuthis > Doryteuthis pealeii. The sequence continues at coordinate 74,798,905 of CM042166.1, forward strand.
AGAAGAAATAACTGTAATTTTATTCTTTACTTCCTATTTTAACTAAATAGTTAAATTAGGAAAATTTACCAATGAAAGACGGGAGTAATGGAAAATGATGGAAGAGTTAGTTTCATAGTTGTTCTATTTTCCGATTATACACCCTCTGTTGCAAATCTTTTTATCTGCATTCTTATTCATTTTCATTAGCCCTTCTAATTTAATATGATATTTTATTATATTAAAACTTAAGTACTTGCACCCGGATATTTGCTAGTATATATAACATTTTTAACAATAGATATTTATTTTGTCTTGTTATTGAATATCCTGTTTGGTTTTTAACTTTTTAATCATGTTTTCAAGGTTTTTTTCTTTTCTCAAGAAATGTCTGCAATTTTCCACTTGAAAGAATCGAGCAAAGATTTTTTGAGACTAATTCACACATCAAAAGAAACCAATAAAAAGATAACATAAGTTTTTTACATATTAAAATATAAAATATTTATAATATATAAAATATAATATAATATAATATAATATATAAAATATAAAATCATATGACTAAAAATTATTTTTTATAAAATGTCCATTGATGTGATTTGCACAGTGATTTTAAGCATTCATTTTGTCTTTATTTTTAATAACAAACAATTTATTTTTCTTTAATTTTTCGAAGGAACTATATCAGACTCCATTCAAGAACGATTCTACCATATCTATCTATATACTAGAAGCGGCTACCCGGCGTCACCTGGGTAGAGGTTTTTTTTTTAAGTTAGCATCGCAGGTCCATGGGGCATTCTGCAGGGATTAAACTCATGATTCAGTAATAATTTATAACAGAATCATAAGTTGGACCAATAAAGATAACAAGTTTTTACATATTAAAATATAAAATCATACGACAAAAATTATTTTTTCTAAAATGTCCATTGATGTGATTTGCTCAGTAATTTTAACCTAAGTGGTATCCAATCATGGTTATTCAGTTAGACACATGGCACAACAGATATTTTAGCCCAAGGAATCCAAAAATGCCATTGAAAAATTCTTAAAGTCAACCAATTTTAAATTATTAATGATTTGTGATTTGCAAAATTTTACTGATGTAGCTTTGGTTCTGAACAAATATCAAACTATCTTTTTGGTAAAAATAATGTTCAATATATGTGAAATAATAATAGAAAAAAATCTTTTGTCGTAGATTCAATGCCACATCGGGATATTGATCTTGCTATGAAAAAAATCAGAAATCATCAATGACTTTAAATTGGTTGACTTTCAGATTTTTCGATAGCATTTTTGGATTCGTTGGGCTAAAATATCTGTTGCGCCATGTGTCTAACTGAACAACCATGATTGGATACCACTTGGGTTGTTTTTAATAACAAACAATTTATTTTTCTTTAATTTTTCGAAGGAACTATTTTACATAATTATTGGATCCCTAATACATTTATAAGGTATTGTAGAAATCATAATGGCGATTAGTATAGCTGATGGCCTTGAGGGTGAGTGACAGCGCTTGACCTCGATCTCACCTTGAATTCTGGGGAGATTCGTGAGAACCGGAACCCCATAGAAGGCCCTCTTCCGGTTTAAGGATACTAAGTAAGTAAGAGTCAGTTAGAACTTAGAAGCCGAGCTAGCAACATGTAAGCCTCATCTGTGCAGATTGTCTGGATGGGGATTTGGAATAAAATAAGATCAAAAGTAAATCGAAGTCTTGTGTTTATTACCAAAAACTAACAATAACACAGGGCTTCTGATAACGAGAGATCCCCAACAGAAACTAGACCTGGAATCCTCAATAGAAGACCAGACGAGACCTTAGAAGATATACCAGACCAAGATAGATGATAGACGATCAGAACCAAAGCCGGCCAGAAGAATAGAAGACCAGAGTAAGAAGTAAGAAAGGTATATAACGTTATATAGATTGGTACCGTGAAAAGACCAGTATATAACATATTCCTATTTAGTGCCGGTAAAGAAGGCGTTATGCAACACTATATCAGACTCCATTAAAAAATGATTCTACCATATCTGTCTATATACTAGAAACGGCTACCAGGCGTCACCTGGGTAGAGGGGGATTTTTAAAAGTTAGTATCGCAGGTCCATGGGGCATTCTGCAGGGATTCAACTCATCATTCAGTAATAATTTATAACTGACTCATAAGCTGGACCCTCGCAGGATGCCCCATTAAAATCCCCACGTAAAAAAAAGATCTTCCATTGATCAAGCTACTCTAAAAAAAATTACAGTCGGTAGAGCGTTCGACTAGAAACCACAAGGTTCCTAGTTCGATACCGGTCCTCGCCAGTGCAGCGTATGAGTAGCACAGGGATCTGAGCGGTAAAGTAAGGAGCTGATGGTAGGTGTGACGCTCCACCTCAGATGCTAAAACAATCTCCTTGACTAGCCCTATTGAAAAGGGGATAGACTCCCGCGCTGATTGGCTGATACCGACTTTAGGCCGCCCCGTCGACTTTACTTTACTTACTTTATTTACAATATTAAATGCAAAAAAAAAAATTCTATGCTGTTATTATTTACATCTTATTTTTTATTATCTTCACAACTATAAATCAAATCTTCATTACTTTTACTTAAAAAGCAAGCTCTGTTGATATTTAATGTGTAGATATGTTTACTCTGTCACTAGTTGTTGTATTTTCTTAGTTTCTTCCAGACATACATTCACACAACTGCCCTTTATATATGTATAGATTACTAAAATGTGTATTATGTTTATATGTACATAACCTTAACGCAGTTAAAAGTACACATTATATCAATATTTTTAGTGTATGAGCATCACAGGGATCTGTGTGCTCCACCTCAGATGCAAAACCGAACTCCTTGGTCTAGCACGAGTGAAAAGGGAATAAACTCCCTCGCTGATACCAACATTAGTCCCCCCCATTCCGTCAACTACATTTAAAGACCAGTTTAACTCAATTGGTAGAGCATTCCCCCAGGAATTGTAAGGTTCCACATTCGATACCAGTCTTCGTCAACTCAATGCAGGAATAGCACAGCTAGGGTAATCTGTGTGCAGTGAAACATCTGGGAGCTGATGGTAGGTGTAGCACTCCACATAAGCAAAACAATCCCGCTGATCTAGCACTAGTGAGAAGGGGATAGACTCCCTCGCTGTTCAACTGATACCAACAATAGGCCAATCCACAGATATTTTTTACCACTTAAAATGCACTTACTAACAAATAAAGCAATTTCCAGCACAAGTTGCAAGTCAATGTTAATTTTACAAGGGAGGTAATATTTTTTGGTTGTAACCCGGCTGAAATCAAATCCAGATTTTACAAACCAATTTTATAAGCTCCCTCTTGCGAGAAATGTTAGAATCGAGTAAATAATGGAGGATTGTCTCCCCTTTCTCATCTGTTCGGTTCACATTAGTTCCACAAGAAATAAGCATTCTACAGATTTCTATCCACCTTCTTTGCAAACACATCTGAGTAAGAGACATATCGGCAGGATCTTTGAAATGGAACTTTAGAAATCTTTCGATTTCATTGTGAATAATATCTATGAAATGTTAATTTTGTGGGGTCTGCATTTTCACAGAATGTCATTTTTAAATCATACAAATTCTCACTATAATGGAGATAGCCATGAAATGCTAATTAGAATCTTTTAGGTCCAAACCTAATGAACTTTAGAGTTACTCCCCTTGATCAGTGAGGGATAGCTGCCTTCCTTGAAGGTTGCATTGTGGGAACCCGGAAATGGGTTTCTGCCATAACACTTTTAGATTGGGTTAATGCTGGCTCCCTCGCTGATTGGCTGATACCGACTTTAGGCCACCCCAGTGACTCTACTTAACTTATAGGGATGGCAAGACTTTTGGACCAACTGGTTGAATGAAGCTTTCCTGAAGAAGCAGTGGTGATTTCAATTCTCATATTGGCCTTATTCTTTATTTTAATGGACACTGTTTCTCATTGTTGGAGAAATGATGGCCCAAAAATTAGAATTAAAAAGATGTAGGATAATACCCATTAAAATTATTAACATTTGTTGTATTTTACATAAAAATATATTTTTCATTAAATATAAGTTTTTATAAATATTAAATATATACTTCAACAAAATTAGTAAAAATAAAACAAAAATATCAGTCATATCTCATCGTGAACATGTACACACGTTCGAGCTAATTGAGTCACTTATAGGGTAGAAGCATTCTCTACCCTGTATCAAATAAAACCTTGTTAATTTCCAACAACCTGGTCTGGCATCTTTATTTATTGCTCAGGGCTCCAGGACTCTTCTGAGTGTTTAAACTGATCTAAACAATGTTGTTGTTTGAATGGACTCAATTCACCTAGACCCTTTTCCAAACCCTTGGGGACAGTTCTTAGGGCACCAGTTGCAATTGATACAACCTTCAGGTTTTGCAGCCTTTTCAGTTTTCTGGCAAGGTCCAAGTATTTGTCTATCTTTATTATTATCATTATTATAATTAAAGTTCCCTTTTTTTATTATGAGGCAGCAGTAACATAGAATAATAATTAACACAGCGTTGCGCCTCTACAATATGAGTCTAGGTAAAAAATCATACATAAGTGAATAGGTAGATATTCTAGCCAAAACAAGACATTAGGTTTATAAGTTCCCAATATTCATACTGGATTGTCCATTTGGACACATGGCCTAGTGAATAAAGGGGTTAGGTTAAGACAGTTCTAAGTGGCAGTTATCTCTGGACTGCAGGTTCAATCCTGGTCAAGGGCAGCAGTAACATTAGAATAATAATTAACACAGCTTAACGCCTCTACCCCAGCTATGGTTAGCAGAATAAGAACAGGATACATCTGTGGACTGAATAAAGTGTTCCATGATGGCTCCTGATTACGAAAAGAAGGTTCCTGAGTCCGAGAAGAAATACCTGAAGAAGGCCCCGAGTTCAAATCCTGGACATGGTAATTGTATTTCACTTAGCGCTAATACCCTTGAGAAAGGTATGAATCCTACTCTCCCTCCAGCTATGGGTAAATAGTAGGGCAGTCTGGGCTCTTTAACCTTGGTTAGTCAACTGGTTTAGGAGAAGGAAAACTCTGAATTCAAACCTGTTAAACTCCGCTTAAGAAATTGACCTTGTGTCGCATCCTGCTCGTGCGGAGGGGTTGGTATATATATATATATATATATATATATATATATATATTAGTAGAGGAAAATACCTGAAGAAGGCCGGAGGGCACATTGGCCGGAACGTTGTACAGATAACAATGAAGATGAGGACAATAGTCCGAATAATGCAGATAATACTAGTTTCTTTTTGTGTTTTTAAGATTTAGCTTCTAGGAATAAGAAATGATCAATTAAATTCCATTTTTCATAATTCTTGAATCTTGCCAAAATTGTGATCTATTACAAAAATCCATCTTGTTGTTTGAACGTTGCATTCTATGAGTTTTTTTTGGTAATAAATCACCTTTTTTTTTTGGTTGCACTCAAGCAAGAATAATATCAACACAAAACAATATTCCATTTAATTTGACATAAGTTTTAAGGAGAATAAGAAAAAAAACTTTTACTCCTTCTAATCTATCATTTAATTATAAATTATTACTTGCAGTATTTCAATTCTCACACAACATTAATAGCTTTAAGGCCTTCTTGAATTTATAGTTTAAATAACAGTCATAAGCACACATTTGAATTTTTTTTATATCCATCTATATCTCTCTCAATATATATATATATTATATATATATATATAATATATATATATATATATATATATATAAAAAAAATTTGAAATCACAAGTATTCCGAAATTGAGATGAATTTAATAATCGATGTTTAAAACATTTCGGTTACATTGAACCTTCATCAGGATGTCTCTTGGGGTGAAGAAAATGATGGATGTTTTTATATGTGACAGGAGATGAAAATCTTTTTAGTTATGTAACTGTATTTGATCAGCGTTTTATTTTTGAAAGGCAAGTCGCGATCTACTCACGCGAAGGTGTCATGACGCGTGACGCAACTCGAAGAAATGCAAAAGACGAGAAAAAAGTATTAATGGACTGATTATTTTTAAGAGAACATAGGGAAACAAAGTGGGAATGATAACTAAATAAATAATTAAATGAAGCCTGGTATTTAGTAATTATTTAACACTATTTAACTAGAAACGGAGATATAATAAATAATACATGTCGGTTATTAAGGGAACAAAGTGGGAATGATACCTTCGCGTGAGTAGATCGCGACTTGCCTTTCAAAAATAAAACGCTGATCAAATACAGTTACATAACTAAAAAGATTTTCATCTCCTGTCACATATAAAAACATCCATCATTTTCTTCACCCCAAGAGACATCCTGATGAAGGTTCAATGTAACCGAAATGTTTTAAACATCGATTATTAAATTCATCCCAATTTCGGAATACTTGTGTTTTCAAATTTTCTTTATATTGTCGGATTTAATTTCCATATTTACTCCCATATATATATATATATATATATATATATATATATATATATATATATATATATATATATATATGAGATTTATCCAAACTTGGTAGTAAGGAATGATTCTATATGTGATTTCTAAGATCCACTGTACAAATATTGATGATCCAGTATGTATAAATACAGCGAATCTTTAAATCACTGAAGAGAGCTCAATGTAAAATAACCTTTTAGATTATATACAGAGCAATATTTATCAAAAAATGAAGGAAGAACTCAATACAGTGATCCCATAATAAATTTATTTTGACGAAAATTGGGGCCCATATAAATCTAAGTTGATTTAAACCGGCTCCCCAAATTTCCGTCTCATCAGATGGGTCTCAATATATATATATATTCGTTAATGTATGAGTAGTAGCTTACCGGTGGGTATGAGTACGATCGTTGGAAGCGCACAGTATCCAGGGGTTAAGACTGAGAAAAAACAAATACAAAGTGCTCAATACAATGTAGAGCAAACATTTATTTTTACAATGGAAAGGAGTAACCTACTCGAGTTTCATCGATGGATTCTTCAGGTTTAGATCAGTTGAATTAATCGAGTTTTCGATTAATCTCAGTTGGTATAATACATGCCCATTGGAACGGGACTTATCCTTTATTATAAAACTCGATTAATTCAACTAATGTAACCCTGAAGAATCAATCGATGAAACTCGAGTAGGTTACTCCTTTCCATTGTATATATATATATATATATATATATATATATATATATATATATAATCCAAAAGTCCAGAGAAGAAATCTTCCTTACGACACAAGAGTTTTATTTAAAAAACCTGTCGCAGTTTGAGAGCTCAATGTGCGCTCTTAATGTTAGAGTCACAGAGCAAACATATAAGTAAAGAAATAACAAAAGACTTAGAGATTTAGCGTTATAGTCTATTTCAGGGAGCTTAGACAACGTGTCTAACTCTCCCGACTCATCAGATGCGTATACGCATTACCATTCCTACAACCTCCTACCATTCCTACAACCTCCTACTACCAATGGTTATTACCTCCCACTTCTAATTCCTTGCTACTACTCGTTCTCGTTAAAAATGAGACACGAAATCATACCATCGTTTCCTACCTGAGGATGGCAAATTGTATTGCCGAAAGCGCTCGTGTTGAAACCTTTGGTGGACTGTCATACCAGTTACACCCCGACATCAGAAGGATGGCCGAAAATTGGAACGGATCAACCAAAGACCTGTCCGACAGGAATTGTCTGTACAGTTCAACAAAACTTGTATAAAAGAAAAAATGCTGCCAAAATACACTTATATATATATATATATATATATATATATATATATATATATATATATATATTTGAAATATGTGTATTTGGGCAGCATTCTTTCATTTATGCATGTAGAATTAAACAAAAGACACATCTCCTCTTTAACAATTTTATTTTTGATCTTTTCAAGTTTTCTGGCCAACTTTTTAATGTTTGGGTGGAATTGGTGGATCAGTCCACCAAAGTTCAGGTCCCGAGTACTTTCGGCACTTCGAAGTGCCATCATCAGGGGTGGTCTGTTCCAGTTTTTAAAAAAAATAGATTTAAGTTGGAGGCTGGAAGGAGAACAATTGGTGAGAAAGGTGTTATAGACATTTTAAAATGTGTGTACTGCATTGGAAATTAATTTTGTTTAAGGATGGTTTGTATTGTTTTATGTATAAAGCTTCTAGTATTTGGAGTTTTTGTTTATTTTTTTCTTTGTGCAGAATGTGTGTATTTTCCGTTAGAATATTTTGGTAATTAGAGTGTGGGCATGAAATATATTTATTTTCATTCATATACATACATAACAATTGTTATATACATATGTGTATATAGCTTTTACAAGTTATTTACTGTAAAGTAACATTCACTTATATAAATAATTGGCATTCCTAATTACAGTGTTATGACAACCTCGAAGGCAATTGTATCATTCCGCAATTTCTTAATCATTATCTGATGTATTCTCTTTCAGAGCAAAATATCATAATAAGTATATAAACACTCGATCAAATTGGATTTCCCATCTCATTTCTCTTTCATTCTGTCGGATATTTCATCCCCATATTTACATGCATTTGTATAAATATTGAAGCATCATCCCATTCTAATGATATACGGCAAATGTCTCATTTCAATTTTAGGCCCCATATGTATATGAAAAAGAACAAAAACCGACATGTTTTAATAGAATATTTCTGCAGGCAACAAGATATACAAGGGTGAGTTAAAAATTAATACCAGTTTCTTCCTTTCATATGAAGTTTTTGGACCATATGACCTTTAGGCACACCTACCGCAATCTCTACTCACAAGGACAGTTTTCTCATTTACAACATCAAAATCCGGTTGTTTGTTAGGGGTTAGGGTTAGGGGTTAGGTTTATAAGTTAAAAAAACTCTAAAAATCGTCTGTTAACAATTAACCGGATTTTGACGGTGTAAATGGAAAAAATGTCTCCACGAATCGAGATCACAAAAGGGTGCCTAAACCAAATTCTGTGTTTGTCTACATTTCTCCATATATATATATATATATATATATATATATATATATATATATATATATATATATAGTAATTAAAAAATCTTTATCTCTAAACAGAAATTTGTTAAAAAAATATCACTTTAGAATTAGTATTTAAATACTAAACACAAGTGTCATATATAATACTTACAATGAAGATATCTATAAATAATTAACATTATAATATATTATAAAAACAAATATTTACAGGTAGAAATATATTGTGTACAGAGTAGTATATTAGAATGTATATAGTAACAAGTCATAAATACAGGAGTAATTTTAAATTCATATATATATATATATATTATATATATATATATATATATATGTGTGTGTGTGTGTGTGTGTGACAAGACAAGATGTGAAGAGATGGAAATGAATTCAAAATTTGAAATCAAATTTATTTCAAATTTTGAACAGATCGATAAACAAGGACTATCACCTACTTTTCTCATTATTCTGTGATAAAAATTTTTTTATCACCTTCCTTATACCAACAAATGCCCTGAAGATGATCTAATTAATAGATCGAAACACTGCAGCGTCGGCCAATAAACTTACCACTCAACCAAAACTGTGTTTTTTCAATTTTTTTTAATATACTACATGTGTGTGTATGTGTGTGTGTGTGTGTGTGTGTGTGTCAGTGTGTGTGTGTGTGTGTGTCTGTGTCTGTGTCTGTGTGTGCAACAATATATATTCTTATCAGGAGTCGTTATCTGATTATATATATCACCCAAATACATGAATGGACTATTCTTCTTGATGATGATGGTAATGAAATTTGGGAAAAGTTTTGTTGACAACTGGATGCTGTCTAGAGGACTTACTAAATGTGATGGGTGATAGCGATGGGTGGTGAGAGAGAGGAAGAAAATCAAAGCAATATATGCACTTAACCTGCCTTGATGATGATGGTAATAAAATTTGGGAAAAATTTTGTTGACAACTAGATGCTGTCTAGAGGACTTACTAAATGTGATGGGTGATAGGGATGGATGGTGAGAGAGGATGAGAATCAAAGCAATATATGCATTTAACCTGCTTGATGATAATGTTGAAATTTGTGAAAAGTTTAGTTGACAACTGGATGCTGTCTAGAGGACTTACTAAATGTGATGGGTGATAGGGATGGATGGTGAGAGAGAGGAAGAAAATCAAAGCAATATATGCATTTAACCTGCTTGATGATAATGTTAAAATTTGTGAAAAGTTTAGTTGACAACTGGATGCTGTCTAGAGGACTTACTAAATATGATGGGTGATAGGGATGGGTGGTGAGAGAGAGGAAGAAAATCAAAGCAATATATGCATTTAACCTGCTTGATGATAATGTTGAAATTTGTGAAAAGTTTAGTTGACAACTGGATGCTGTCTAGAGGACTTACTAAATGTGATGGGTGATAGGGATGGATGGTGAGAGAGAGGAAGAAAATCAAAGCAATATATGCATTTAACCTGCCTTGATGATGAATTTTGGAAAGGTTTTATTGATCAAGTGTGTGAATGCACATCCGCCATTTTATTAAAAAAATCTTTTTATCAATTTGGTTTCACTCGCTGTGAGGTAGTTGAAAGACTTACCCAAGTTCCGATTTTCATATTTTAATTCAATTGAAATCAATTCTAATGATGCTACAATATAATTTGTTCTTCGTTTTGCTTTCAAATCTAAAATTGTGCTTTCAATCTGTTTTTTTTTTGTTTTCTTTTTCTCCCAACGTAAACCTTCAAATTTTGAATCGGAATCATCAAAGACTCAATTATTTCTCCAAGAATATTTTTTTTTGCAATTAGCTTAAAATTCTACCAAATCGAACATTGTATTTCTGCAACGGTACAAAACAATCTGTGAAATTATTGTCTAAAAATAGTTTCCTGACAATCAAACACCCAAGAAACAATTTGCAATGATTCCAAAGCTGTTGGCCAAAATTATAAAAGGTATTTAGTGATTTTAAAAATCTTTTAAAAAAAAAGAAAAATATTTTAACTTTTTCTGGATTTTGTGTGCATGTGCATGTTTGAGAATGTGCGTGAGTGTGCATACTATTTGTTGTGATGTTAGTCCCAACAGTAAAAAGAAGTCAAGTCGAGATGGGGTAAAATAAGACAAGTGTATTTACAATTAATGGTACATGTACGACTAGCTTGTCGTTAACGGGAACAGTGCTCCCTTTACACTCGGTGTCTCACTATTTATAGTGAGAACCGGTGCATGTTCTCCACTGTAGGAACGGCCGGTACAACACTATTGAATTTAAATTTTGATATGCAGGAGGCTACACATTTATAAACTCATAAGAAAAGATAAACCACCCTTTGTATATTGAAAATGCTAGACTGAAGTTTTGCAATATTTTGGTAATGTGAGGCAGTTTCCATTATTTTCTAAAAGAATTTAACCTTTTCTAGATTCTATGTGAGTGTCTGTGTCAGTGTATTGATGTTTAAGTTTTGTTGTACAGGAGGCTACAAATTTATAAAGTCATAACAAAAGATAAACCACCCTATATTATATTGATGATAATAGTCAAAAGGTAAAATATTCAAATTACTAATGTCAGAAATATTTTCAATTAAAAATAGCTATGAAAATATTTCCAGTTAATCTTATTGCTGTTGTGTGTGTGTATATACAAAGTGTGTAAAAAAAAGTATCCAGATTTTTTGTACTTTTTGACACACCTTGTATTCTGAAGAAAATAATGTTCCATTCATTCTTCATTTCTATCTTGGTACATACAGCTTTAAATTTGGTACTTTTTTTTGACACACTTTGTTTACTGAAAAAAAAATTATGAATGGAACGTTACTTTTTTAAGAATACAAGGTGTGTCAAAAAGTACAAGAAATCTGGATACTTTTTGACACACCTTGTATATATATGTGTACGTATATATATATATATATATATATATATATATATATATATATATGTGTGTGTGTGTGTGTGAATGTGTGTGTGTATGCATGAATATATAATTTATGTAATTAATTATTAACAATTGTTCTCGCCCTTTCAATTCTGTTTCAATTTCAAAAGTATTACTCTTGTATCAGTCGAAGTTAATCTCTACCCAAAGTTCGACTCATACACGAGAACATCTTTTTTATGAACAATACAATGTCTCGAGCGAAGAAGCTATAGGGCTACTGTGTATTTTCCACTCCTTAATAATGTTTGTTATTAATGTTACATGATGAATGGGATAGCCTATTCATTTTGTCATGTATTGTAAAAATATATAAATTTAATGGTTAATGTTTAATTTAGAAGGACGCATAGAAAATAACCAGGGATTGTATTGACAGCTTTTGGCCCCTGATTGACCGGGATGTAATATTCTCATTAGTTGAGAATGTCACATGATAGCCATATCTGTGGGATAGTTTAGAATGTTGGTGAGTTGTGTTAAGGAGCTCTTTGGAGCTGGACACGAACTGGCATCTCTGCTGAATTAATTTTTTCTCCACGTGCATTAAAGGATTGGGTCTCAATACTAATTTAATAATAATAATGCGGAGTGGTTAAATACATATAATGTATATTAAAATTGTTCTCAGCTAGAAATATTGTTTGTAGAGAGTTATGAGAATGTGTTCAATAATATTAGGAATGACGAATAAAAATATGACACAGTTTAGGCAGAGAATACGGAGAAAAGATAAAACAACTACATATAATTATAAAATAACAACTAAATTTATTCAGAGAATAAATTTGCGATAATCAACAAAATGTGAATATTCAAAAGAAATGTAAAAGTTCGTGTGTAGAGTTTGGAAAAGTTTGTCAAGAAATGTGTAATGTGAAATGTTTGTGTATTCGTCAAAGTTCGATTAGATGTGGACAGAAATGAGAATTAAGTTTGTATATACGACCTGCTGAAACGGATTCTTGATGTAGAACGAAGTGGTAAGAATAATGGTAGTAGTAAGAGCGTCGTAATTGTGTTGAGGCGTGGAATCGTTCGTTCGGACACCTGTTTCTTGGTCGTCTTCTATCTGGCCGCGAGATGGGATTTGTGTGTTTGTTTGTTGTCGTCGGATGTGTCCGGTTTGACGACGAGATGAAGTCTGTGTTTGCTGATTTCTTCTCTGACTTTTATAATTAGAAGATGGGATCGAAAAGTAATTAATGCGGACGTAGTTGAAAGCAATGCTAACCTAAGCCAATCGATTCTGATTTTTATGTAAACATTTGTTTGAATCACTTTTCCTTAAGTTTGGGAAAAGGATTGTGTTGTGTATTTGTTTTAATTTCTTTTCCTTAAGTTTGGGAAAAGAAATGTGTACGTGTGCTTATTCTTATTTTGATATAAAATATAGAATTGTATTCTATATATTTTAGGGGTTCAGATGATTAAATGATGGGGGGGGCTGAATTAGTCTGGTCTAGGATTATTAGCAATAAATTTACTTTTAAAAAAATGAACTAAAAAATCTTGAAGTGAAATGGTTACATGACTTGAGATTGCTGAGGGTCTTAGTGTCCTGTGTATGATGTTACATTACACCTAGTTGTGAAGTTACAATTCTAGAACTCTAGGTAATGTGGAGTGCCCCTTTATCACCATTACCTCAGGTCTACCCTGACCCGGACTAGTAATACTTGTTAGGGACCCATCTATGGGCTGAATAGATTTTAAAAAAAATGAGTTTTGATAAATGTGTTTTAAAAAAATTAGTATGAAAAAAGCTTTTGAATACCCAGCAAGAACAAATAAAATAAAATGTCTTCAGCATAAAATAACCCAAGAAGGGTTGACATGCCATAAAATCCAACCAAGCAATATTATTGGGTGTATCATTCGTTGTTATATTATTGTTATGTTGCATATTTTATGAATATTATAAAGAGTTGGTATTAAAATATTGAAGTAAGTCAGTCAGTCAGTCAGTCTACTAATAGTTTGAACAATGTGACTGGCCAAGCACAACTGAACCAGTGCCAATACAACTGGTACTTATGGGAATTCAGAACAGTCCACTCATGCATTTGGGTGATTCCATTCCCTGAGTCCTGATTGGCTGCTTGGTTTGTATGATCCTCTGAGGCTCCAAAAATCCTACCATTTTGCAGTAGTCTTTGCAGCAAACCAGAATTGTATTTCAGTTACGACTGCTTGCTGTCTTCTCTTGCCAATTCGACGGTAATTGGACTTAGTATTATTCTACATAAAATAAAACGAAACCTAACAGTCAACCAACCAGCCAACCAACTCTCTCAAAGTTAAAGAGTCCAGTTTCCTTTACTATTTGCTCATAGCTGGAGGGAAATAGTTGGATTCATACCTTTCCCAAGGGTATGATTGCAATGTGAAATGCAAATAACCTTCTTTAGGATTTGAATTTAGGATGTAAAGAGTTTTGGTGAAACTATTTTTGGGCAAGTGAATTTCTGTATTATAACTGCCTCCTCACAGGGGAACGATGACACAAATCGTTTAGTTATTCTGGTCTTGCCTTTTAGCTTGACCCAGACATCAGGGAATAACCCTGATCCTGTTCCCCACAATGCAATAAACCTGGCAGAATGGGTTCTACAGAATTGGACAGTCCAATTGCAGATTCACGTCCACGAACGACCAAAAAGCTAGATCAAAGCTGAACTCTTTTGTAAAAAAAGGAAGAAAAATGGTGCAGAGTGATATACGTGGGTAACATTTCTCTATAGATAAGGTTGTTTTGTAATGAGTATTTGTCATTGAGAGAAGACACAGAGACAAGGACAGTCAGTAGAGAAATGGAGGAAACAAAAAAAAAAAAATAGAAATACGGTATGGTGGGGAGAGGCGGCCATTATGAGACTTCACTTTGCAACGTTCTTTCAAATGCTGTCTGACGTTAAAGCAACAACAGACAAATGCTTTGTTAGAGAAAGTAGATGAATCAAGGGGCAGGGCGAGAGTGCAGTGGGGGGTGAGGGAAATATGCAACATTCGGAAACTCTGGATGCTTATCAGTCAAAAGAGAAAGTTCCCCAATGCAGGAAAAGTTCTCCAGGCAATGTTATTGATTTGGATTTTATTTATTTATTTTTTTTCGTTCGAGTTTTTCTTTACAAATCGGCACCGTAATCTGCATCCATATTTTTTCCTTTCATCTTTCTTCCATTTGTACTTACTAAG
>CM042166.1:74819065-74851565 GCA_023376005.1 Doryteuthis pealeii
CAAGAATCAGAAAAAAAGAAGTAGAAGAACAAGAAGCAGAAAAAGAAAAAGAAGTCTCGAGTTTTGGCCAGAAAAATATCTGATGCCAGGTCGAGAAACGGAAGAGCAGAAAAATCTTCCCTTTTTTTCGGCTGGGCTCTGGTGGAGTCAGACGTAGCTCCCGGATCCCCATACGGGTTTGGGGATAGTAGTACAGAACATGATACTATGTTAGTAGATAGAATAATGTAACCATATACTCTCTCTCCTTCTCTCTGAAAAAGAACCCACAAGTGTAAAAGAAATAAACAGACCCCTGTGACTATACAACGTGTGTGTGTTGTTTCTGAACTTATGACTACTACTACAACGACTACTACTACAACTCGAACTTGGCCCTATAGTACATATATCATTCTGTAATATCTTTCTTTTCTACTATCTTAGAATCTATTTGTCTTCTTTCTTTCCTACTTTCTTAGTACCTATCTTCTTTCTTTCCGAGTTTATTAGAATTTATTTATCTATTTTAATTAATAATTAAATTAATTAATGTATTAATTAATAATTATATTAATTAGTAATTACAGTTATTGCTCTCGGCACTTTATTCATATCAATTAGTCCGTCTTCACATTATTCGTAAGGTTATAATTCCATTAATTGCACACCTTAATAATTCATATTTACTTTCAGGTAGCAACACTCCTTCATTATTCAGTCCAAACTTCTTTTTTTTACTTTGTATAAATTCGTTTTTTGTTTGAAGCACTGCCAAAGAAATGAGAAGAATTCTTTTTTCGCTCTGGGCTCTGTGTTTATATTGTACTTTGTTTCTGTGTGCCATGGCGAGTTCGTTTTGGTGGCGTCAACTAATTTTTAACAAAAGAGGAAAAGTGTAGTTTTTTTTGTTAGTCACAGGAAATGGTTTTGTTAAAATGTGAAAAATGAAAATGCTGTACGGCCACCTACTACATATCACCCAAACCATCCGAATAAGACGGACAAGACACGTGGGACACTGCTGGAGAAGCAAGGACGAACTCATAAGCGACGTCCTCCTGTGGAAGCCAGCACATGGACACGCCGGTGTGGGCCGACCAGCAAAGACGTACATTGATCAGCTCTGTGCGGATACAGGATGCTGCATAGAGGACCTCCCGAGAATGATGAGCGATAGGGACGGGTGGAGAGAGATTGTCATGGATATCCACGCTGACAGCGCAACATGATGATGATGATTGTGTTTACAGATACAGCCAAAGTAGTAATGAATCTGTGAAACTAGCTCGTTAACCATTACACCACAAAGACCTGTGATAAAGGGGGAAGGGTTTTTTTTTTTGCTTATCTGAAATCAGTAAAAATATTTGAGAAAACCAATCTATTCCTCTTTCTCATCGATATTTTCATCTTCAGACAGGACACAGCAAATAAATGGGACGAGTCTAGTCTCAGGGACTCCAACCCTGTAGCAGTACCTCCCACATTGTAGCAAACAAGGACGATTTGATAGTAATGTGATGCCTGGAATTACTTTTACGTGGTGGTTGGTTGGGTTTTTATGACATGTTAACTCATTGAGTTATCTTATTTCGCTGAATGTTTGAGATGAGGCTTGATGATTAGTATTATCTGCATTATTCGGACTATTGTCCCCATCTTCATTGTTATTTGTACAACTTTTCGGCCGATATGCCATCCGGCCTTCTTCAGGTATTTCTTGTAGGACTCGGGAACCTTCTCGGACTCGGGAACCTTCTTTTCGAATTCGGGAACTTTCTTGTCGTAATCGGGAGCCATCACGGAACTTTGAATCTAACCCTTTATTTAGTCCACGGGGGTATCCTGTTCTCATTCTGCTAACCATAGCTGGGATAGGAGTTGTGTTAATTATTTTTCTAACTGCCTCTACTCAGTTATTTTATGTCGAAGACTTTTGTTTTATACATTTTTGTTGGGTATTCAATTTTTCTCTCAAACTCTTTTTATTTTAAATACATTTTTTTTCATAATTCAAGGGGTAAACTTGATTTGGGGGCAGGGGAAATAGCACTGGTTAACACTTGCTGATGATTGCAAAATAGCTACAATTTTTTTCTATATAAGTCGTCGTTGGGGTGGCCTAAAGTCGGTATCAGCCACTCAGCGATGGAGTCTATCCCCTTTTCACTTGCACTAGACCAAGGAGATTGTTTTTCCTTTTTTACTTCTAAAGATGTAACGATAAAAAGAAGCTGAGAATCGAAAATTTAAATTCTTCGTATTGCTATATCTATTTTTGCTTAAACTCAAGATAGTATTTTAAAAACACATTGTTTAAAAAGGTTTTTAGTAGTTTTCTAAAAAATTAAGACTTTTCTTTAGCATTAGTACTAATTACAAAACAACAATTTTCATAAAAGTTCAAATGTCGCCTATGAAATCTATAATATTTAAACATGTCAGTTTTTAAGAACTGAAAAGTTGCACTTGCTTTTCGTATTTACATATAAAAAATTATTGAAATGTTCCAATAACTGGATATTGTCGGAAATACTTGAAATAAATTTTGTCTCACAACTAATTGTTGAGTACACAGACTACTTAAATCCAGTCGGTGCCTTCGATTAAAGATTAAAACACCAGATTTTGTTCGTATTAGTCACCATTGATTTTTTTATCGTGGTTTTAGCAAATGATTAGTTAACGAACCCTTCGCCTCCCCCAAAAGAAAAACAGTTTCTAAGGACATTCGTCAATTTTATTGTTATTTTTAACCCTTTAAAACTCTAACAATAAAAATGAATGAATAAATTAAAGAATTAAAAGTCATTTTATTCGAATGAAAATGTTAGTTTAATCTATACAAATATGTAACCGTAAACTAATTTTAATGACATTCTTTATTTACAATTAAAATATTTTTTAATAATGTAACCATAAAGCGTAAATTTTAATTTTCTACAAATTTTATGCATTACAAAAATTAAAATTAAAATGAGTGTACAATTTAAGAATATGGAAAAATTAAGTCTGGAAAAAAAAAACCTTATTCGTATTATCGGATATTTATCAGCTATACGTAGCAATTTTTGTAAAAAATAATTTAATCTATAAAAACACATACAAATTACATATTCAGAAAGACTATTTCATCTTATTTCTAAAGATATAAATGTTTTAAAGATTAGACCATGAATACGCGTGAGATGACTGGCACAGACTGCACTGCTTGTATCGCGATAATAAAAGGCAGCGTAGCTATCCGAAGCCATTTTTGAAATTTTTTAACTCACTATAAAAAAAAAATGATTTAATTGATAAAAACTCATACAAATTACATATTTAGAAATATTATTTTCTTTTCTTTCTAACGATATGAAAATTGTTAAAGATTGGACCATAAATAGGCGATAAATACCGAGCTGAACGGCTTAGACTGCAAAATTAATTCACTAAAATTAAAAACTTTGATGCTGATATCGCTGTAACAAAAAGCAGGCAGAGATAATATTTTATTATCAGCAGGGGCTGATATACGGACAGTTCCGAAAATTGTGTGATTTTGGCTTAATTAATTAATTACACCGCTTAATAAGTAAAAATCAATAACCAAATTTGGCGTGTTTCTTAGAAGGATATTAATGTGTATGCGAGATTTAAAAAAGATTTGAGTGAGCACCCGTTTTGGAGTTATACGTCGACACGTACATACCAAAAACTTTCCTTTAAATATATATATATATATATATATGTATAAATTAAAGTAGCGTACGCATAAATCGAATGGTACTTGGTAACTGTCAGTTTTTTGCCTATGATATTTCACTGATATTGAGCACTCTTTATTTATACATATTGCAAACTACATTATCAATATTATATATGTATATGAATACCTTAAATTTATCTGATATGAATTTATTATAGCCTCTTGGCTTTTTCAGATCTGATTTCAAAACGGATGAGGATTACAGAACCGGGTGGGGGTATTGATTGAGTGGGTTGGAGGGTGGGAGATATTAATTAAAAGTTGTTTTTTGTTTTTCTTTGCAACACTTTAAAAAAAATATTCTGCTCCGTATGTAAATATATATGCACACAACACACACACACACACACACACACACACACACACACACACACACACACATACATATATATGTTTGAGTTCTCTATTTTCGTTGAATCATATTGTGGAAATATTTTGATATTATTCACATACATACACAACACGCACGCACACACACATATATATATGTGTTGTGTGTATGTGTGTGTGTGTGCGTTAGACTAGCATGGACATGAAGTCAATGACCCCGGGTTACTAAAAGTTACTTGCCTGTCACTTGCAATTTTCAAACCAAGTGCTGATGATATATATATATATATATATATATATATATATATATATTAATAATTTGAAGGCAATACAATGCGTATAAAAAATAAAAACAAAAAGAAATGGACGTGCTTAAGTTTTCTTTTGCGTGGT
Source organism: Doryteuthis pealeii (assembly GCA_023376005.1). Taxonomy (NCBI): domain Eukaryota; kingdom Metazoa; phylum Mollusca; class Cephalopoda; order Myopsida; family Loliginidae; genus Doryteuthis; species Doryteuthis pealeii. The sequence continues at coordinate 74,823,522 of CM042166.1, forward strand.
GATACTTTCTTTTTTTTTTCCTCTTCTTCTTTTTCTCCTTTCTCCTCCCTTCCCCCTTCTTTATGTTATGAATGAAATTGGGAGAATAACTGTAATTTCTTTTTTTCTTCTAAATATTGACGATATACTTATGTTGACATCATCCAAGGAAGAAGCCAATGACATAGCCGAGAAATTCCATAGTATTCAATTCCAAATAGAACACCCGGATAACACTGGTTCCCTAGCACTCCTAGATTTTAGAATAAAAATATCACCAATAGGCAAAATTTACACTAGCTTCTATTAAAAAAAAAACCACTAAGGATCTCTTTGTACACTTCAAATCAGCACTTCCACTCAGTTCCAAGACAAGTTATATCAGATATGAAATTAATAGAATACACAATAGATGTAGTGAAGAAACAGACAAAATCACACACACGGCACACTTTATGAACACCCTCAAAAACAATGGCTACCCAACTTAATACATACGCCATATAAATAATACAAATGACCAATTACTTTATATATTTGGTGTTTCATGTTTTAAGTTTTTTTTTCTTTTCAGGTGTAGAAATGCCATTCCTTGTAAAATAAAAGGCATTTAAATATTAAACATAGAATTTTTAGTTATTTCCAATGCTGTTAAAATAATGTAAGTTATAATTGTTATGTGAAATGCAAGCAGCCTCGTCCAGGATTTGAACTCAGGTTGATGAGTCCATTGTCTACGGCACTAACCATTATACCACATACCTCCACTCTATATACATATACAGGAATTGAGAGGGAGAGAGAGAGGGAGAGAGTGAGAGAGAGAGAGTGAGAGAGAGAGTGAGAGAGAGAGGGAGAGTGAGAGAGAGAGAGGGTGAGAGAGGGAGAGAGAGAGAGAGAGAGAGAGAGGGAGAGAGAGAGAGAGGGAGAGAGAGAGAGGAGAGAGATAGAGCGAGAGAGAGAGAGAGAGAGAGAGATAGAGAGAGAACAAGGAAAAGATATATACATTCATACTGTAAAGAAAAATAACAAGAGCTGGAGTTAACCGCAAATGTGGCAGACGAGTTAAGAGTTAAAGAAGTAAAACGAACGACAAGATATGAATAAAAGACATGTATTGGATATAAAATTGCAAACTTTAGTCTCGTTTGCGGTCAAATATATAATATGTATATAATATTTATATAAATGTCACTTAGCTGTTTATCCTGGGATATGGGGTATTAACGGAGCCCCTTGCTACGGTCTTCTGTTTATAATTCGGATATAGTTGGACTTCTGTTTGCGTCCGACTCCGGTTCTGTTGTAGTATAGTAGGAGCGACCATTTGTGTGGTCCAATCCCTTTCGTTGCTGGTGCAGAAGAGGTGGAATGAGTCTGCACTTTGGATTTGGTGCCAAAGTATGCTGGCTCATGATTGGTTGGTTTGAAACAGAGGCTCGCAGACAAGGGACGATAACCCATACCCCAGAATTCTTAATAATACATGCATATACGATTGTCACCTATACAAGTTGGCGGAAATGATCTGAAATATGTAAAGAGCTTTAACTATCTTGGCAGCAAGATTAATTCAAGTGGAACCCTGGATGATGAGATTGTTAATAGAATTGCCAAAGCTCCTAGTGCCTTCGGGAAGCTTCGCCACCGACTCTGGTATGAACGGGGCATTAGGCTTGCAGCCAAGATACATGTATACAGAGCTGTTGTTCTTGCCACTCTTTTGTACGGCTCGGAGTCATGGACACTGTATAGAAAACAGATTCGGCAGTTAGACGTTTTCCACAAAGGTTGCCTACGAGCAATCTGTGGACTCACCCTCGAAGACAGAATGTCGAATGCTGACCTTTTCACCATATGTAACATTGACAGAATGGAGAGCTTCCTCATAAAATCACAATTGCGCTGGGCTGGTCGTGTTTTGCGAATGCATGATGACAGAATACCAAAGATTCTCATGTACAGTCAGCTTGACAGTGGTCAAAGAAACGTGGGTCGACCGTTGTTCAGGTTTAAGGACAAGTTGAAAAGTAACCTCTCAGCTGCAAATATAGATCACGCTACTTTTGAGAGCACAGCACTCAATCGTAGAATGTGGAGGACTTTGTGTTACAATGGTATCAAGAATTTTGCAGCATCGAAGGTCACCAAGCTGCGTCAAGCTAAAGAAAGGACTAGAGTATTTGCTAGTGTCCTAGCAATACATTCAAATAATATACACTCTTGTTCCATCTGTGGACTTCTTTGTAATCATTGGCAGGTCTGAAATGTCACCTGCGATTAACACACAAGGATAAATGAAAGAGGTTGTCTGAACCTCATACGTCGAGATCGACGGGAGAGTCCATCATACGATTGTCATAATAAAATTTCTAAGCCTCATACAGAAAGAAGAGCCACTTCTTATAAAACCAGAAAAACTAATTCAGATTCTGTATTATTTAGATTTTTCGGACTGTTGTCCTCATCTTTGTTGTTATATACAAAAATAACAAAGATGAGGACAACATATTGAAAAATTCGAATAATATGAGTTATCAAGCCTCATCTTAAAAATAATACAAATAATTCAGATTTTTGTCTTAAAGTTGAGAGGTGTATGACAAATATAAAAATGGAAAAATGGAGGCGTAAGTGGTCGAAGGTACCCGGATGAAGCTTAGAATTTTTGAACGACCCTCATATTTACATGTGTATGTACGTTTATTCTCTTTCGCCCACTCTATTCTCTGTCCTCTTCTCTGATTCTCTCTATTCCTCTCTACCCCTCTCTATTCCTCTCTGTTGCTCTCTATCTATTCTCTCTACCCTCGCTGTTTCTCTATTCTCTCTACCCCTCTCTGTTTCTTCTATTCTCTCTGTTCTCTCTATTCTCTCTACCTCTTGTTTCTCTCTGTTTCTCTCTATTTATCTGTTTCTCTCTATTTTCTCTGACCCCTCTCTGTTTCTCTCTATTTATCTATTCTCTCTACCCCTCTCTGTTTCTCTCTATCATTCTCTCTGTTTCTCTCTCTATCTATCTTCTCTCTACCTCTCTCTCTGTTTCTCTCTATCGTATTCTCTCTAACCCCCTCTCTGTTTCTCTCATCTATTCTCTCTGTTTCTCTCTATCTATTCTCTCTACCCTCTCTGTTCTCTCTATCTATTCTCTCTACCCCTCTCTGTTTCTCTCTATCTATTCTCTCTGTTTCTCTCTATCTATTCTCTCGTACCCCTCTCTGTTTCTCTCTATCTATCTCTTCCCCTCTCTGTTTCTCTCTATCTATTCTCTGCTACCTCTCTTCTGTTTCTCTCTATTCTCTACCTTCTTGTTTCTCTCTATCCTCTCTCTTTTTCTCTCTATCTATCTCTCTACCCCCTCTCTGTTTTCTCTCTATCTAATTCTCTCTACCCCTCTCTGTTTCTCTCTATCTATTCTCTCTAACCCCTCTCTGTTTCTCCTTCTATCTATTCTCTCTACCCCTCTCTGTTTCTCTCTATCTAATCTCTCTACCCCTCTCTGTTTCTCTCTCTATCTTATTCTTCTCTACCCCTCTCTGTTTTCTTCTCTATCTATCTCTCTACCCCTCTCTGTTTCTCTGTATTCTATTTCTCTATACCCCTCTGTGCTTCTCTATCTATTCAGTTGATACCCTTTTTTTTCTATGGAAGAATTTAAATGTTAATTTAACCTTCATATTTTACTTATATAATGTATGCTCGTGTTATAGAGGCCTTACACATTGTAATTCACATTACATGTTCACACATCTGAATATATACATAGAAAGGAATAGAATATACACACATAGATTCTAACAGTTGATATCCTTTTTTTTCTATGGAAGAATTAAATGTTAATATAAATGCTTTTTTTTTTTTTTTTTTTTTTTGTTTAAAAAGTTGGATACATCCCATCGCCTTTGATAATGTTGATTTTTCCTATTTTGCGTCTAATCAGAAAATCATTCATTTCATTTTTATTCAATTTATTCAGGTTTTTTTTCTCTTCGGAATTTTATTCCCACCAGGCTTTTTCCGAGTCCCTGGGACTTGTCCAAAAACCGAACATATTAAGATAGCAGTTTTTTTTTTTCATTTGGATAAAATGCTGTTTTAGGCAAAGCAAGAAAATTAATAACGAAAAAAAAAAAAAAATTAACAGAATTTCAGCCCCCCACCTTTTTTTTTTCAATTAAGAACTCGATATAAAGAAATATTATTCTGTTAGATTAAAATTTTTAATAAGTAGAACTGTTGGAATATTTTGGAATATATATATTTTAGTACGCATTATAATACATTAAATCTGGCACAAGGCCGAAATTTGGGGGAGGTAAGGCTGGTCATCACATATCTAAATTTTAACTTAACTAGTCTTATTTGTGACCCATTTATTCTACAATTTTACTCTCAAAGAAATAACAAACAAATGTGACATTAAATATTTCTTACTGGAACAGCCCACCTTATATCAAAATAGGACGAGTGTTGGAATATTTGGGAATATAAGGTGTCCACCTAAATTTATAGAAGTAGCCGGGGTCATGTGGTCTATTCCCACACACACACATGCACGATATAACAGTTATGTTAACCAATCCTCCATCAAATTTCTAGACTGACACACTGTGGTACCATCAATCCACCATTTCTGACACTCCCATCTAGTGAGAAGAAAATCCACTAACCATCCCCCAACCCCCCTCCCCCTACTTGACGACCTTCTGTTCGGCATTTTGAGAATGTCCATCATTGAAGCAAGTACTTATCCAAGTCCTTGAAGATGTCTAATAAGAGACCGAAACGTGTCATCGTTGACAATAAACATCCATTTCCATAACATCCCATATTTGTCTCCCTTTCTCCACATATTGTCGTTAAACCTCCACACATTTTCCCATATATATATAATATATTATATATATATATATATATATATATATATAGTAAATGAAGAAAAACTCCTAAACTTGCTTCATTACAATAATTTATTCAACCGTATTAATACGGCATCTTCAGGTAATCACAAGAACATGACTCTTACGTCAGAGTGAAGAGTCATGTTCTTGTGATTACCTAAGATGCCGTATTAATACGGTTGAAATAAATTATTGTAATGAAGCAAGTTTAGAGTTTTTCTTCATTTACTAAATTTCTTGCTCTGTCCTGTTCTCACTGGTATTAGGCACATTGAGCTCTCCTTATAGTCTACCCTGCATCAGCTTGGTTAAACCAACACATGAAAGACCCTAACTACGGAAAAAAAACTATATATAGTAATATATATATATATATATATATATATATATATAAATTCTTATCAAATCATCCAGGCCATGCCCACACTGCCTTTAATTTTCTCTGAAATTTTGAGCAAAATATCAAACTATCTTTTTGGTACAAATAATGTTATAATATGTGAAATAATAATGAAAAAAAAATGTCCATAGATGCAGTGCCACATCGGGAATATTGGTCTTGCTATGAAAAAAGATTAGAAATCATTAATACTTTAAAATTGGTTAACTTTTAAAACTCTTCTGATAGCATTTTTGGATCCTTGGATAAAAATGCTTTTATAAACCAATTTTTAGTAGTAGGGAAAACTCTAGAACCTATCTAACAGACAAAAATAGGATTACAAAAAGTCACACGATTTTCAACCACCCACCAAATTGGAGAGTTAAAAATCGACATAACTCGGCCAATTTTTAAAAATTGGAAGCTCAAATTTTAGGAATTGTCTAATGTTAACATAGTCCATACCTGTAAAAAAAATTCAGAAAAATTGAAGAGGGTGGGTGTCAATTTTACTTTTTTTTTCTGGATGATTTTGACATGACAGGTAGATAGATAGATATAAGATATATATGGACAGATAGATTAATAGATAGAATTGAAGACAGGTAGATTGATAGATAGATAGATAGATAGATAGATATGGACAGGTAAATTGATAAGATTGATAGATAGATAGATAGATAAACATGGACAGGTAGATTGATAGATAGATAGATAGATAGATGGATTGGACAGGTAGATTGATAGATAGATAGATAGATAGATATGGCAGGTAGATTGATAGATGATAGATAGATTATGGACAGGTAGGTTGAAGATAGATAGATATGGACAGGTAGATTGATAGATTGATAGATAGATACACTATGACAGGTAATTGATAGATAGATAGATAATAGATAGATAGATAGGACAGATAGATAGATGGATGATAGATAGATAGATATGGACAGTAGATGATAGATAGATAGATATGGACAGGTAGATTGATAGATAGATCGATAGATAGACATGGACATAGGTAGAATTGATAGATAGATAGATAGATGGATATGGACAGGTAGATTGATAGATAGATAGATAGATATGGACAGGTAGATTGATAAGATGATAGATAGAATAGATATTGGACGGTAGGTTGATAGATAGATGATATATATGGAGGACACAGATAGATTGATAGATAGATAGAGAGTAGATAGATAGAATATGGAACAAGGTTAGATTGAATAGGTAATATATTATATAATATATATATAGATAGATATGGAACAGGTGGTTGATAGATAGAATAGAAGAATTGGACAGTATAGATAGAGTAGATACATACACATATGGACAGGTAGATTGATAGATAGATAGATAGAGTAGATATGGCAGGTTAGATTGATAGTAGGAATATTGGCAGCATTATATGATGATAGATTTGAAGAATAGATAGATAATAGATATGGAACAAGGTAGATTGATAGACAGATAGATTGGACCAGGTAGATTGATGAATAGATAGATAGAGAGATAGATATGGACAGATAGATTGATACGAAGATGAATAGGAGAGCTAGTATGGACAGGTTAGATTGATAGATAATATAATAGATATGCAAAGAAGATAGATAGAGTATGGATGGCTATATAGATATATATGGAGAGAGAGTGATGATGGGATAAATATGAAACAGGTAGATAGATAGATAAATAGATATGGACAGGTAGATACATAGATAAATGATATGGACAGGTAGATACATAGATAGATAGATATGGACACGGTAAGATACAGTAGATAGATATTGACCAGGTATATATATAGTTGATGATATGGACAGGTAGATACATAGATAGATAGAATATGGACAGATGATACAATAGATGATAGATATGGACATGTAGATAGAAATATATGGACAGGTAGATTACATAGTATATAGACTATGGACAGGTAAAGATACATAGATAGAATAAGGTAGAGACATGTAGAAGATAGATATGGACAGGTAGATAGATAGAAAGATATGATAGATATGACAGGTAGATACATTAGATAGATATGGACAGTAGATACACTAAGATAGATAGATCATGGACATGGTAGATATATATTAATGGACAGGTTAGATAGATAGATAGAATAGAATAGATATGGATATGTAGATACATAGATGATTTAATCAGACCAGATAGAAATGTACAAATATAGAATGAAACATAATTGAGATCGGCATCAATGCAACACACAAATGACCAATTAACAAATTGTCTTGGACAATTTTCCTGAAGAACGTCTAACCATTAAGATTAAAATTAGTTCAGTTCAGATGAAAATACCTTCATGAAAGGAAACAATTATTTCCAATGACATTTATTTAACCTGTAGGTCTATGGAATTACCAAATTTATGCTTTATTAATTTGACTTTCAGGTTTTTTTTTGATGTTCACAAACAAATAAACCAACAAAAAAAAATGAAAAGAAAAATAATTGTGGAATCCTTGCCACAGCAGCGATAGACGATACCTTCAGATGTGAAAATATCATTCAAATATTGATCTGAGCGTGGACTCAAATTAAAGTTCAAATATTTTGTTCTCTTGTAATTTAGAAACAGACTGGCCATCATGTTGTTATTCCTGATTAATCCTTTCCTTTGCTTTCTCTCTTTCGTTCATGTCCCTCTTTCTACCCTCATTTGCCTTCTCTCTTTAGTTGCATGCCTTCTCTCTTTCAGTCATGTCTCTCTTTATTCTGTCTCTCTTTCTACCCTCATTTGCCCTTCCCTATTCAGTTCTGTCTCTCTCTACCCTCATTTGCCTTCTCTCTTTCAGTTCATGTGTCTCTTTTCTACCCTCAATTTGCTTCTCTATTCAGTTCATGTCTCTCTTTCTCTCTCATTTACCTTTCTCTCTTTCAGTTCATGTCTCTCTTCTACACTCATTTGCCTTCTCTCTTTCGTTATGTGTCTCTTTCTACCCTCATTTGCCAATCTCTTTTCCAGTTCATGCCTTCTCTCTTTCAGTTCATGTCTCTCTTTCAGTTCATTGTCCTCTTTTCTAACGCCTCATTTGCCCTTCTCTATATTCAGGTTCATGGTCCTCTCTTTCTACCCTCATTTGCCATCTCTCTTTTCAGTTCTCCTTCTCTCTTTCAGTTCTCTTTAGTCTGCTCCTTTCAGTTCATGCTCTCGTTCTAAGACAAACCCTCATTTGCTTCTCTATATTCAGTTCATGTCTCTCTTTCTACACCTCATTTGTGCCTTCTCTTCTTTCAGTTCATGTGTCTCTTTTCTACCTCATTGCATCTCTTTTTCAGTTCATGCCTTCTTCTCTTTCAGTTCATGTCTCTTCTTTCAGTTCATGTCCTTCTTCTACCCTATTTTGCCTCTCTATTTCAGTTCTGTCTTCTTTCTACCCCCATTTGCCATCTTTTCCTAGTTCATGCTTCTCTCTTTCAGTTCATGTCTCTCTTTCAGTTCATGTCTCTTCTTCTACCACTCTTTGCATTCCTCTATTTCAGTTCGTCTCTCTTTCTACCCTATTTGCCTTTCTCTCTTTCAGTTCAATGTGTCTCTTTCTACCCTCAAATTTGGCCTTCTCGTCTTTCTCAGTTCATGTCTCTCTTTCTACCGCTCATTTGCCATTCTCTATCTTCAGTTCATGTCTCCTCTTTCTACCCTCTTTGCCTTCTCTCTTTCAGTTCATGTTCTCCTCCTTTTACCCTCATTTTCCTTCTCTCATTTCAGTTCATTCTCTCTTTTCTACTACCTCGATTTGCCCTTCTCTCTTCAGTTCTGTCCTCTCTTTCTAAACCCCTCTTTGCCTTCTCTATTTCAGTTCAGTTTCTCTTCTACCTCATTTAACCTACTCTCTCTTCAGTACATGTCTCTCTTTCTAAACCCTCATTTGGCCTTTCCTTTTCAGTAGTTCTACTGTCTCTCTTCTTTCTACCCTCATGTTGCCTTCCTCTATTTCAGTTTCATGTGTCTCTTTCTACCCTCATTACTTTCTCTTCAGTTCATGTCCTCTTTTCCTAACCTCATTGTGCCTTCTCTCTTTCAGTTCATGTCTCCTCTTTCTTACCTACAGTTCCTTTCTCTTTCAGTTCATCTCTCTCTTTCTACCCTCATTTACCTTCTCTTCTTTACAGTTCATGTCGCTCTGTCTATCCCCATTTGCCTTCTTCTTTCAGTTCTGTCTCTCGATTTCTTCCCTCATTTGCCTTCTCTAATTTCAGTTCATGTCTTCTTCTATCCTCATTTGCCTTTTCTCTTCAGTTCATGTCTCCTGCTTTCCTACTCATTTGCCTTTCTCTTCATTCATGTCCTCTTTCAAACCCTCATTTGCCCTTCCTCATCTTCAGTTCAATGTCTTCTTTCTACTCATGTTGCCTTCTCTCTTCGTTCCAATGTTCTCCTTCTACCTCATTTTTCCTTCTCTAATTTCAACGTTCATTCTCTCACTTTCTACTCCACTCATGTTGCCTTTTCAGTCTTCGTCTCTCTCTTCTCCCTTGCCTCAGTTCCATGTCTCTCTCCTTTTCTTACCCTCTATTTCCTTTCCTCATCTTTCAAGTTCATGTCTCTTCTTTCTTTTTTCTACCCCTCTCATTGCCATTCTCTTCCTTCAGGTCAAGTCTCTTTCTACTCATTCTTCTTAGTCATTCCTTTACCCTATTCTTCTTATTTTCAATTCATGTCTCTCTTCCTCTACCTCATAATTTTGCTTTTCTCTTTCAGGTTCAGTCTCTCCTTTCTAAACCCCATCATTTGCCTTTTCTCTTCAGTTCATGTCTTCCTTTCTATCATCGCCGCCCCATTTGTTTTCTCTTTTCAGTTCATGTCTCTCTTTCCTATCACCACTCATTTGCCTTCTCTACTGTCGTTCACTGTTGTCTCTAGTTCACAACCCCATTTTTCCTTCTCTCTCTCAGTCAAGGTCTCTCATTTCTACATCCCATTTACCTTCTCTATTCAGTTCATGTCTCTCTTCTAACCCTCATTACCTTCCTCTATTTTCAGTCATGTCTCGTATCTTTACCCTTATTTGCCTTCTTCCCTAGATTTCCAGTTCATGTCTCCTTTCTACCCGCTCATATTTGCCTCTCTCTTTCCAGTTCATGTCTCTTTTTCTACCTCAATTGCCTTCTCTTAATATCAGTTCATGTCTCTCTTTCTACCCTCATTTGCCTTTCCTATTTCAGTTCAATGTCTCTCTTTCTACCCTCATTTGCCTTCTCTATTTCAGTCCATGTCTCTCTTTCTACCTCTTTTTGCCTTCTCTATGGTTTCCAATTCATGTCCTCTTCTTTCCTCCCTCATTTGCCTTCTCTCTTTCAGTTCATGTCTCTCTTTCTACCCATTTGCCTTCTATCTTTCAGTTCATGTCTCCTTTCTACCCTCATTTGCTTCCTCTCTTCCAGTTCCATGTTCTCTCTGTCTACCCCATTTGGCTTCTCTCTTTCAGTTCATGTCTCCTTTCTATTCTAACCTCTCATTTGCCTTCTCAGTATTTCAGTTCATGTCTCTCTTTTCTGACCCTCATTTGCCTTCTCCTCTTTCAGTTCATGTCTCTCTTTCTATCCTCATTTGCCCTTCTCTATTTCAGTTTCATGTCTCCTCTTTCTAACCTCATTGCCTTCTCTATTTCAGTTCATGTCCCTCTTTTCTACGCCCTCATTTGCGCTTCTCTCTTTAGTTCATGTCCTCTTCTACCCTCATTTGCCTCTCTTATTCAGTTCATGTCTCTCTTTCTACCACTCATTTGCCTCTCTCTTTCAGTTCATGTCTCTCTTTTGCTAGCCCTCATTTGCCTTCTCTATTTAGTTCGATGTCCCTCGTTTCCGTACCCTCATTTGCCTTCTCTCTTTCAGATTCAGTGTCTCATTTCTACCGGTGTCCATTTGCACATTCTCTCCTTATCAGTGTTATAGTCTCTCTTTTCTGCTACCCTCTTTGCCTTTTTCGTCTTTCATTCATGTGTCTCTTTCTACCCTCATTTACCGTTACCTATTTCAGTTCATGTCCTCTTTCTAACCACTCATTTGCTTGTCTATTTCCAGTTCATGTGTCTCTTTTCTACCCTCACTTTCTTCTCTATTTCAGTTTCATGTCTCTCTTCCTACCTCATTTTACCTTCTTCTATTTCAGTTATGTCTCTCTTTCTACCCCTCATGCCTTGTCTATTTCAGTTCATGTGTCTCTTTCTACCCTCATTTCCTTCTCTATTTCAGTTCATGTCTCTTTTTCTACCCTCATTTACCTTCTCTATTTCAGTTTCATTTCTCCTCTTTCTACCTCTCGCATTTGTGCTACCTCTCACTATTCACTGTCATGTACTCTGCTTTCTATCCTCATTTTCCTTCTCTTAATCTTTCGAGTTTCATGTATGGTCATCCTTTCTACGATAGTCATATTACCTTCTCTTGAATTGTTCATTCATGTGTCTCTTTCATACCCTCATTTTTCCTTCTCTTCTTTGCAGTTCATGTCTCTCTTTTCTACCGCTCAATTGTTGCCTTCTTCTTTCAGTTCATAGTGTCTCTTTCTGACCCTCATTTTCCTTTGTCTATTTCAGTTCATGTCCTTCTTTCTACCCTCATTTACTTCCTTATTTCAGTTCAATGTCTCTCCTTTCTACCCTCAATTGTCTTCTCTTATTCTGTTCATGTCTCTCTTTCTACCCTCATTTTCCTTCTCTCTTTCAGTTCAATGTGTCTCTTTCTACCCTTTTATTTACTTCTCTATTTCAGTTCAATTTCTCTCTTTCTACCCATCATTTTCCTTTCTCTCTTTTCAGTGTCATGTCTCTCTTTCTACGCCATCATTTTCCTTTCCTTTCAGTTTCATGTGTCTCTTTCCAACCCTCATTTGCCCTTCTCATTTCATTTCATGTTCTCTCTTTCTACCCTCATTTGCCCTTCCTCTATTTTCAGTTCATGTCTTCTCTTTCTACCCTCATTTCCCTTCTCTATTTCAGTTTCATGTGTCTCTCTTCTAACTACCATGCATTTCCCTTCTCTATTTCAGTTCAAGTCTTTCTTTCTACCACTCATTTGGCCTTCCTCTCTTTCAGTTCTGTCCTCTTTCTACCTCGGAGCGATGTTGCCGATCATCTTTGTTCAGTTCATGCGCTTCCCATTTGTTGGGTCAGATGGGTCATGAGGATCTCTCTTTCTTACCCGTTGGAAGTTTTATATGTTTTCCTTCTCTAGTTTCAGTTCATGTCTCTCTTTCTACCTCATTTTCCTTCTCTATTTTCAGTTTCATGTTCTCCTCTTTCTATCCTCATTTTCCTCCCTCTATTTCAGTTCATATGTGTCTCTTTTCTACCTCATTTGCTTTCTCGTCTTCAGTTCATGTTCCTGCTCTTTCTAACCCTCATTTGCCTTTCTCTCATATCAGTTCATGTCTCCTCTTTCTAACCTCAATTGTGGCCTTCTCTAATATCGTCAATGTCTTTCTTTCTACCCTCATTTGCTTCCTAATATTGTTCATGTCTCTGCTTTCTACCCTCAGTTTATGCTTCTCTCTTTCTGTTCATGTCTCCCTCTTTCAGTTCAATATCTCTCTTTCTACCCGCTCATTTGCCATATCTTTTTTCAAGTTCATGTCTCTCTTTCTACCCTCATCGTGCATTCTCTTTTTCAGTTCATGTCTCTCTTTCTACCCTCATTTGCCTTCTCTCTTTCAGTTCATGTGTCTCTTTCTACCCTCATTTGCCTTCTCTCTTTCAGTTCATGTCTCTCTTTTTCTAACCTCATTTGCCTTCTCTAATTTCAGTTTAATGTCTCTCTTTCTACCTCTCAATGCCCTTCCTCTCTTTCAGTTCATGTCTCTCTTTCTACCGCTCATGTTGCCTTCTGCTCTTTCAGTCATGTCTCTCTTTCTACCCTCATTTGGCCCTTCTCTCTTTCAGTTATTGTCTCTCTTTCTACCCTCAATTTGCCTTCTCTATTTTCAGTTCAATGTCTCTCTTTTCTAGCCGCTCGATATACCTTCTCTCTTTTCAGTACATGTCTTCTCTTTCATACCTCATTTGCCTTCTCTCTTTTCAGGTCATGTCCTCTCTTCTATCCTCATTTGCCTTCTCCTATTCAGTTCATGTCTCTCTTTTCTACCCTCATTAACCTTCTCTCTTTCAGTTCATGTTCCCTCTTTCTACCCCATTTGCCTCTCCTTTTCAGTTCATGGTCTCTCTTCTACCTCAGTTGCCTTCTCTCTTTCAGTTCTCTCTCTCTTTCTACCCTCATTTACCTTCTCTCTTTCAGTTCATGTCGCTCTTTCTACCCTCATATTGCCTTCCTCTCTTTCAGTTCATGTCCTCTCTTTTTCTACCTCATTTGCCTTCCTTTCAGTTCATGTCTCTCTTTCCTATCCTCATTTGCCTTTTCTCTTTCAGTTCATGTGTTCTCTTCTTTCTACCCTCATTTGCCTCTCTCTTTCAAGATTCATGTCTCTCTTATTCTAACCCTACATTTTGGCCTTCTCTCTTTCAGTTATGTCTCTCTTTCTACCCTCATTTGCCTTATCTATCTTGCAGTTCAGTCTCTCTTTCTAACCCTCATTTTCCTTCTCTATTTCAGTTCATGTCTCCCTTTCTACCCTCATTTGCCTTTTTCTCTTTCAGTTCATGTCTCTCTTTCTACGCCTCATTTGCCTCCTCTTCTCAGTATGTTCCTCTTTTCTACCCTGCATTTGCCTTCTCTCTTCAGTTCATGTCTCTCTTTCCTAACCCTCATTTGCCCTTCTCTTTTCGGTCATGTCTCTTTCTACTCTCATTTTACCTTCTCTTATTTCAATCATGTCTCTCTTTCCTACCCTCATTGCCTTTTTCCTCTTTCAGTTCATGTCTTCTCTTTCTACCCTCTATTGCCTTTTCTCTTTCGTTCACTGTCTCTCTTTCTACCGCCCATTTGCCTTTTCTCTTTCAGTTCATGGTCTCTCTTTTCTACCCTCATTTTGCCTTCCTCTATTTCAGATTCATGTGTATCTTTCCTACCCCATTTTCCTTCTCTCTTTCAGTTCATGTCTCTCTTTTCCTAACCCCTCATTTACGCTTCTCTATTTTCAGTTCATGTCTCTCTTTCCTCCCTCATTTACTTCTCTACTTTCAGTTCCAAAATGTCCTCTCTTCTCCCTTATTTTTTGCCTTCTCTATTTCAGTTCATGTCTTCTCTTCTACCCTCATTTGCCTTCTCTCTTCAAGTTCATGTCTCTTTTTTCTAAACCTCAATTGTCCTTCTCTAAATATCGTTGCATGTCTCTCTTTTCTACCCTCATTTGCCTGTTACGATTTTCAGTTCATGTCTCTCTTCTTTCTACCTCATTTGCCTTCTCTATTTCAGTCGCATGTCCTCTTTCTACCCTCTTTTGCCTTCTCTAATTTCATTCATGTCTCTCTTTCTACCCTCATTTGCCTTACTCTCTTTTCAGTTCATGTCTCTCTTTCTACCTATTGCCTTCTCTCTTCAAAGTTCTATGTCTTCTCTTTCTACCCTCATGTTGCCGTCCGTCTTTTCAGTCCGAATGGATCTCTCTTTCTACCTCTTTTGCCTTCTCTATTTCAATTCATGTCTCTCTTTTCCTACCCTCTTTGCCTTCTCTCTTTCAAGGTCATTGTCTCTCTTCTACCCTCATTTGCTTCGTCTCTTTCAGTTCATGTATCTCTTGTCTACCCTCATTTTGCCTTCTCTCTTTCAGTTTCAATGTCTCTCTTTCTACCCTCACATTTGCGCTTTCTCTAAATTCAGTTCAATGTCTCTCTTTCTACACTCATTTGCCTTCTCATCTTTCCAGTTCAATGTCTCTCTTTCTATCCTCATTTGCCTTCTCTATTTCAGTTCATGTCTCTCTTTCTACCCTCATGTTGCCTTCTCTATTTCAGTTCATGTCCTCTTTCTACCCTCATTTTGCCTTCTCTCTTTCAGTTCATGTCTCTCTTTCCTACCCTCATTTGCCTTCTCTATTTCCAGTTCATGTCTCTCTTTCTAACCCTCATCTTTGCTTCTCTCTTCAGTTCATGTCCTCTCTTTCCTAACCTCATTTGGCCTTCTCTTTTCAGTTGTCATGGTCCCTCTTTCTAACCCTCATTTGGCCTTCGTCTCTTTCAGTTCCATGTCTCTCTTTCGGTAACCCTCATTTGCCTTCCTCTTTCAGTTCCATGTTCCTCTCTTTCTCCCTCATTTGCCCTTTCTCTTTCAGTTACATGTGTCTCTTTCTACCACTCATTTACCTTCTCTATTTCAGTTCATGTCTCTCTTTCTACCCTCATTTGCCTTGTTCTATTTCAGTTCATGTGTCTCCTTTCTACCCTCATTTCCTTCTCTATTCAGTTCATGTCTCTCTTTCTACCCTCATTTACCTTCCTCTATTCAGTTCAAATGTCTCTCTTTCTCCCTCATTTGCCTTGTCTATTTCAGTTCATGTGTCTCTCTTCTACCCTCATTTTCCTCTCTATTTCAAGTTCATGTCTCTTTTTTCTTACCCTCATTTACCATTCTCTATTTCAGTTCATGTCTCTCTTTCTCCCTCATTTGCCTTCTCTATTCACTTCAATGGTCTCTCTATCCTCATTTTCCTTCTCTCTTTCAGTTCATGTGCTCTTTCTAACCTCATTTACCTCTCGGTTATTTCAGTTCATGTGTCTCTTTCTACCCCTCATTTTCCTTCTCTCTTTCAGTCAATGGTCTCTCTTTCTAACGCCTCATTGCCTTTTCTTTTCCAGTTTCATGTGTCTCTTTCTACCCTCATTTTACCTTGTCTATTTCAGTTCATGTCTCTCTTTCTACCCTCATTTACCTTCTCTATTCAGTTCCATGTCTCTCTTTCTACCCTCATTTGTCTTCTCTATTTCTGTTCATGTCTCTCTTTCTACCCTCTTTTCCTTCTCTCTTTCATTCATGGTGTCTCTTTCTACCCTCATTTAACTTCTCTATTTCAGTTCATGTCTCTCTTTCTACCCTCATTTTCCTTCTCTCTTTCAGTTCGATGTCTCTCTTTCTACCCTCATTTCTTCTCTCTTTCAGTTGTCATGTGTCCTCTTTCGCACCACTCATTTGCCTTCTCTATTTCAATTCATGTCTCTCTTTCTAACCCCATTTGCCTTCTCTATTTCAGTTCATGTCTCTCTTTCTACCCTCATTTACCTTCTCTATTTCATTCAATGTCTCTTCCCTTAAATACCATCATTTTGCCTTCTCCTTTTCAGTTCAAGTCCTCTTTCTACCCTCCATGTGCCTTCTCTCTTTCAGTTCATGTCCCTTCTTTCTACCCTCTATTTGCCTAACGTCTATTTTCAGTTCATGCTTCTCTCTTTCAGTTATGTCTCTCTTTCAGCCCTCATTTTCCTTCTTTCTATTTCAGTTCATAGTCTCTCTTTCTACCCTCATTTTCCTTCTCTATTTCACAGTTTCATGTCTCTCTTTCTACCTCATTTTCCTCCTCTATTTCAAGTTCATGTGTCTCTTTCTACGCCTCATTTGCCTTCCTCTTCTTTCAGTTCTGTTCTCTCGTTTCTACCCTCATTTTGGCCTTTCCTAATATCAGTTCATGTCTCTCTTTCTACCCCTCAATTTGCCTTCTCTAAATATCGTTCATGTCTCTCTTTCTACCCTCATTTGCTTCTCTAAATATTAGTTTCATGTCTCCTCTTTCTACCCTCAGTTTATCCTTCTCTCTTTCATGTTCATGTCCTCTCTTCAGTTCATCTCTCTTTCTACCACTCAATTTGCCATCTCTTTTTCGTCATGTCTCTCTTTCTACCCTTATTTGCCTTCTCCTAATTCAGTTCATGTGTCTATTTCTAACCTCATTTGCCTTCTCTCTTTCAGTTCAATCCTCTCTCTTTCTAACGCCCTCAGTTGGCCTTCTCTCTTTTCAGTCATGTACTCTCTTCTACCCTCATGTTGGCCTTCTCTTTTTCAGTTCCATGTCTCTCTTTCTACCCCTCATTTGCCTTCTCTATTTCAGTTCATGGTGTCTCTTTCCTAACCCTCATTTTACTTCTCTATTGTTCAGTTCATGTCTCTCTTTCTACCCCCATTTTCTTCTCATCCTTTCAGTTCATTCTCTCTTTCTACCTGCTCAGTTGCCTTCTCTCCTTTCAGTTCAATAGTCTCTCGTTCTACCCTCCAGTTTGCCTTCTCTCTTTCAGTTCATGTCCTCATCTTTCTACCCTCGATTTACCTTCTCTAATTTCAGTTCATGTGTTCTCTTTTCTACCTCATTTTCCCTTCTCTATTTCAGTTTCCACATGTCTCTCTTATTTCGACCCACATTTGCCCGTTCTCTCTTTCAAAAGTTCATTCTCTTTTCTAGCCCATTTTCCTTCTCTGCTTTCAGTTCATGTCTCTCTTCTCTACCCCTCAGTTGCCTTCTCTATTTCAGTTCATGTGTCTCTTTCTAACCCTCATTTTCCTTCTCTCTTTCAGTATCAATGTCTCTCTTTCTACCTCATTTGCCTTTTTCTCTTTCCAGTTCATGTGTCTCTTTCTACCTCAATTTGCCTTCTCTATTTCAGTTCTGTCTCTCTTCTACCCTCAGTTCCCTTTCTCTAATTTCAAGTTCATGTGTCTCTTTCTAAACCTCAATTTTCCTTCTCTATTATCAGTTCATGTCTCTTCTTTCTATCCTCAATTTGCACTCCTCTAATTCAGTTCATGTGTCTCTTTCTACCCCTCTATTTTCCTTCTCTCTTTCAAGTTTCATGTCTCTCTTTTCCTACCCTCATCTTGCCCTTTTCTCTTTCAGTTCATGTGTCCTCTTTCCTACCGCTCATTTTCCTTCTCTTCTTTCAGTTCAATATCTCTCTTTCTAATCCTCAATTTACCTTCTCTATTTCTGTTCATGTGTCTCTTTCTACCCTCATTTCCTTCTCTATTTAAGTTCATGTCTCTCTTTCTACCCCTCAATTTGCCTTCTCTCTTTCAGTTCATGTGTCTCTTTCTAGCCAACATTTTCCTCTCTCTTTCAGTTCATGTCTCTCTTTCTCCGCCAGTTGCCTTCTCTATTTCCAGTTCATGTGTCTCTTTCTACCCCTCATTTTTCCTTTCTTATTTTAAGTTCAATGTCTCTCTTTCTACCTCAGTTGCTTCTCTCTTTCAAGTTCAATGTCTCTCTTTCTACCCTCATTTACCTTCTCTATTTCAGTTCATGTGTCTCTTCTAACCCCTCATTTTCCCTTCTCTATTTAAGTTCATGTCTCTCTTTCTAACCCTCAGTTTGCTCTTCTCTTTCAGTTCATGTCTCTCTTTCTACCCTCAATTTACCTTCGTCTATTTCAGTTCATGTGTCCTCTTTCTAAACCCATTTTCCTTCTCTTATTCAGTTCATGTCCTCTTTCTACCCTCAGTTGCCCTTCCTCTCTTTCAGTTCAATGTTCTCTATTCTACCCTATTTACCTTCTCTTTATTTCAAGTTCATGTGTCTCTTCTACCCAATTTTCCTTCCTCAACTTTCAGTTCATGTCTCCTCTTCTACCCATCATTTGCCTTTCTCTTTCAGTTCATGTGTCCTCTTTCTACCCGCTCATTTGCCTTCTCTATTTCAGTTCATGTCTCTCTTTCTAACCCCTCAGTTCCCTCTCTATTTCAGTTCATGTGTCTCTTTCTAACCTCATTTACCTTCCTCTATTAATTCATGTCTCTCTTTCTACACTCATTTTTCCTTCTCTCTTTCAGTCATGTGTCTTCTTTTTCTACCCTCATTTGCCTTCTCTAATTTCAGTTCATGTCTCTCTTTCTACCTCATTGGCCTTCTCTATTTCAGTTCCAGTCTCTCTTTCTACCCTCATTTGCCCTTCTCACTTTCAGTTCATGCCCTCTTTCTACTCCTTTGCAATCTCCTTTTTCAGTTCATGCCCTTCTCTCTTTCAGTTTCATGTCTCTCTTTCTACCCTCATTTTCCTTCTTCTAATTTCAGTTCATGGTCTCTCTTTCTACCTCATTTCTCCTTCTCTATTTCAGTTCATGTCTCTCTTTCTATCTCATTTTCCTTTCTATTTCAGTTCATGTCCTCTCTTTCTACATCATTTGCCTTCTCTTATTTTCAGTTCATGTCTCTCTTTCTAACCACTCATTTTGCTTTCTCTATTTCAGTTCATGTGTCTCTTTCTACCCTCATTTTCCTTCTCTCTTTTCAGTCATGTTCTCTCTTTCTACCACTCATTTGCCTTTTCTCTTCAGTTCATGTGTCTCTTTTCTAACCCTATTTGCCCTTCTATTTCAAGTTCAATGTCTCTCTTTCTACCCTCATTCCCTTCTCTATTCAGTTCAATGTGTTCTCTTTCTATCCTCAATTTTCCCTTCTCTCTTNTCATCAATTCCAGTGCGAGAAGATCAACACCGCTGTGTGAAAAATTCGAAAGGAGTATACATAATCAATAATAAAATAAAATAATAATAATAATGATAATAAGAAATTGGCAAAATGGTTTTGAAAGTTTGGAAAATCAGAGGAAGAATGAAACCATTCAGAACACTGCATTGCCGGCAATCTGCCAGAATACTCAGAAAGGCCTGGAGGACCCAATTACTACTGAACATACTGGAACTGCTGGAGAAGCAAGGACGAACTCATAAGTGACTTTTTCCCAGTGGAACAAATTATAAATTGGATACGCCAAGTGTGGTATACAGCACAAACCGTGCCGGATACTGGACTGCCTGCGAAGACCTGTCTGCGAGAGATAATCGATGCTGTTGGAAAAAACTAATAATAACTTAATAAACACTATGATCAAATCTGGAAACTTTCCTTTATGCCAACATTGCGACAAAATATTGTTTAGCTTTTGCTCAATGACCTTATACTGTCCTTTTTTTATTGTCTTAAACTTGAACAATATTCTGTTAATCTATGGAATAGGAAAGTCAAAATGATACCAAATTGTAGTTATGCATTAGTACCGGTCCCAAAAGCTTGGAAAAAGACCCTGGAAAAATCTGGAAATCAGAGCGAAGAATTGACGCCATCCAGAATACTGCACTGCTGCAATCTTCCAGAATACTCAGAAGAGTCCTGGACATCTGGAGAACTTATTGTCCCACCCAGACTCAGGAAATACCATCAGCTAATTGCAGGTGTGAAAAACTAATAATAATAATAATAATAAATAATAATAAGCATTGTAAAGTCATCAGCCTAAAATACCTCAATGAGTCCTAGGACCAGGGGGACTTGCTGTCACTCAGATTCCAGTGCGAGAATATCAACACGCTGGTGTAAAAATTCGAAAGAGTACAATAATAATAATATAATAATAATAATAAATAATAAAATAATAAGTAATAATATCGGGACCTTAGTCCAAGACGAAAAGTATGGAATATGAAAGTGAAAGTTATTACCAATTTGTATTGTGCCTTGAAGCAGTCCCAAAGGATTTAGTAAAAGGTTTTGGAATTTTGGATATCAGAGGAAGGATTGAAACCATTCAGAACACTGCACTGCTGCAATCTGCCAGAATACTCAGAAGAGTCCTGGCAGACCTGAGGAAGACTTGCTGTCACTCAGACTCCAGTGAAAGAACCATCAGCTAACACTGATGTTGAAAACTCAAAAGGAATAATAATGATATGGAAAAATGGTTTGGAAAGTTTGGAAATCAGAAGGAAGAATTGAAACCATTCAGAACACTGCACGCTGCAATTGACAGAATACTCAGAAGAGTCCTGGAGATCTGAGGCAGATCTTGTTGTCACCCCAGACTCCAGGAAATACCTTCAGCTAATGCTGTTGTGCGAAAAGTAATAATAATAATAAACACTGTTGATCAAATCTGGAACTTTTCTTATGCCAACATTTGGCGACAAAAATATAGCCTTTTTGCTCAATGACCTTGCATGGCTTTCTTTTTTATTGCTCTTAACTGTGAACAATATTCAGCGTAATCTGTCACAGAGGATAACAAAGTGGGGGGGGAGCCTTCTTGTGGGCCCCAATAGAAGCAACATGGCAGTCTAAATCAAGCAGGGAACCGGAAAACAAAATGATTCTTATGCATACTTGCTTTTAAGGATGAGTGATTTAAAATTACTTTAGCTGCCCCAAGAAAAAATGGCCGACAACGCTTCTTCTTCTTTAAGATTTATTCAGATTATTCCAATTTTCTTTCCGTTCGACCCCTTGTTTATTTTGAGGGAGAAGTGAGACGAGGAAAGATTTGTATTGCAAATGTCGAAACAAAGATTTTGCCACATACAAATACAGCTCAAAATGAAAGTTATTCAAAATATTGATGTATTAAAATGTGAGGAAGTTATATTAATGTTGGAAGCTTAAAGTTAACCTCCAACGTGGTACAAGTGTATACATAAAACATTCCCGACAAAGGTGTACAACGATAACATATTCTAATAATGTTCTCCCAACTGTACTGCACTCTGCTCACCACAATCACAAATCTATCTCGAAATGGCCTCGTCCACCCTTCGCAAGAGCAAAATGCTACTGCCAGCTTTTTTTCGTATCGTCATTACGTAATCGTTTACCCCCCCCCTCTAGCCGTCGCCGTATGCTTATATGCACGCCCGATTCTCGAGAGAATTTGCTTACGTGCAATCCCATTCTCGCTGTTCGAGATCGCCCATCGTTAAAAAATATAGTGCTTACAGCAGCCATATTTCTTTCCGCGATGACCCTGCAAAGCCAGACTCGTCCGCGCACGCTTTAAGTTTCGAGATATGTTATTTTCATTACATCCACACATAGTTATTCCATTAGTGACCGGGATACATTTAAGACAAATATACAAAACAGATACATATACTATTATGAGAAAATAGGCGTACGACTGCGCGTAGGGAATGTTCATTACTAGTAGCTGGTTGGAGGGCAAAGCTCCCCCCCTCACCTAAGGGTTAGAGGTGACAAGCGCCTAGACCATGTTTACTCCCATTGCTGCCTGAATGGAAAGGACAGAATCATATTTCCGGCATGTGGCCAAAATACCAACGCCACCTATCGGCGAATGAACCGCAGCAAGCGGAAGATAACTCATTTTGACTTATGTCCACCCGTTTTATTGACCCAACGATGTATTGCATTTGTCGTCACAGAAAAGCTTATGAACGTTCTTATATTTGGTATGTTTGTTTGTTGTTTGGGTTTAATGGCATGTCAACCCCTGTTGCGATCATTTTATGCCGATGATATTTTTGTTTTATTCATCTGATGCGCGTTACCAATTTTCTTTTTAAACACATTTAGTTAAAAAAAATGTTAAAAAAAATAGGATGTAAAAAATAGAAAATTAGAGAAGGAGAGAAAGAAAAAAAGCTAAACAGAGAGGAAAATGAAAAAAAAAGAAAATGAAAAGCTAAGCATAAGAATTTCTTCTACGTAACCGTTTTTTTTTTTTTGAATTGAATGCTACATTGTTGCCAATATCACGGATGTTAAACAGACAATAGTTGGATACAAAAGCAGTAGAATTTTAACATTCGTTCTCAAAAAAAATATTAAAAAAGAAATTACAGTTATTCTCCCATTTCATTCATAACATAAAGAAGGGGGAAGAGGGGAGAAAAAGAAAAAAGAAGAAGAGGATAAAAAAAAAAAAGTATCCCACGCAAAAGAAAACTTAAGCACGTCCATCGATTGTCCTATAAGTTTTTCTGGAAATATGAAAAACCATTTTGTTTTTATTTTTATACGCATGTAATTGCTTGCAAATATTAATATATTTAGCATTTGTTTCTATTTAACACAGAGATGGGACCTTTACAGTACTACCACTTCCGGGTCAGAGTGAACCAGGAGCAAAATGGTGATGAAGGGGTGCCTCACAAATTCCCCAGACCTCCAGAACTGGAAATCTTACCATCAGATGAGTCTTAATGTCATTCCCAGGACATAAAAGCACTCAGCCACTGCTTCTAGCACATATATCATAAAAAGGGTTGGGGATTCCATAAGAACAATAGGGTTGGGCAATCAATAGTACGTCTAGGCTTTGAAAAACCCCCCAACCCCAAACAACACCACCATGACCAGGCTGATTGTATTGGAGGGAGCCTCCCCGATTGCTTTAATTTGGAAGAGTTGCAAACTTTGTAAGTAATCAAATCTGCACTCCCGCCAAAAATTTAAACTCTCATCTGCCACTGCACCCGCAATAGTGTGGGAAAATGGCTGAAAAGCTAATATTTATATCACTGATTCCATAAGGGCAATTGGGTTGGTTGCAATCATATACATATCTAGGGTTTACATGACCAGCCAATTGATCAGAAGGTGCCTCTCCGGACTGCTTGTCTTGCCTAATAAGGACCAGAGTGGAGTGTTGCATATCGAGACAATTAGCACGTTTTCAAAGAGAGAGAGAGAGAGAGAAGAGAGAAGAGAGAGAAGAGAGAGAGAGAGAGAGGGTTAAATCAAGATTATATACTTGTTATATATTGAACTATTTAGCAATAGCTCTTTATTGTAAATGTTTAACATTGTAATTGCATTAAATTATTATACTTGGTATAGTCCACAGTCGGCTGCTAGTTTAAGATATTATTATTAACATATAAAATAAATATAATAATATAAACAAGGACTACACTTGCTTTTTCTCGTTATACCTTGTGATAACAATTTTTAACGCCTTCCATATACCAACAAATTGCACCTTGAAGATGATTTAATTATAGATCGAAACACTCAGCGTCGGCCAATAAAACTTACCACTTAAACTTATTTAAACCTGTGTTTTTTCAATTTTCTTAATAACTACATCCGTCGGATTCACCCTTACCTTTCTTTCAAAAATATATATCTTATTATATGGAGATTGTGGTGTTTTTTTCTGCTCTTAACCGAAACTTATAAAACATGATAAGTCACAATTCCGCTTTGTTATTTACGTCACATTCACCATGATTTTATTTTTATTTAAACCCTCAATTATTAATAAAATGTTTTTAAATCATTAGACTGTTGACATATCGTACATAGCAATAACATGCAATTGTATTTTATATTACAACAATAGCGAGTTTACGTGTGAACGGCGAAGGCTAATTTGCAGTATTATCATTAAAAAATTATTTAATAAATATATGTTGTGATTTATAATTTCTAATTTTTTGTTTGATTATAATATGAGAAAAATCTCGGACGATTAAATCTTAAAAGACCATACCATTAACAAGAAGAAATAATTCAGTAATTTTATTCTTTACTTTCCTATTTTAACTAAATAGTTAAATTATGAAAATTACCAATGAAGACGGAGTAAGGAAAAATGATGGGAAGGTTAGTTTCAAAGGTTGCTTCGATTTTCAATCATACCCCCTCTGTCCAAAATATTTTACATGATTCTATTCCAGTTTCATTAGACTTTCTAATTTAACATTATATTTATTATTATTAAACCTTAAATACTCACCCGGCAGGGGGCAATATATTTTATCCTATGTGTATATATATTAGTATATATATATATGTCTATATATAATATTTATATATTAATATATATAATAAATATAATATATATATATACATTATATATATATTATATATTATATTTATGATTGACACCCAGTAATAAACCTACTCGTTTCCCCATAAGAATGATTGGAAAAAAAATGATGGAGGGACCAATAGACAATACCAGTATGCACGAGTCAGATTGAGAAAAAGTATGCTAATATTTAATTGTTACCAAAAAAAATAAAAATGTTCATGTCTTTCGTTCAAGGTTGAAATAGTCCTTTAATTTGAAAACAAGAATTGCACTTTAAAAATTCCTGAAGCGGTCTGAATGAAAAATATAAAAACTATTACTAGCAATGATGACCACTTTAAACCTTCTTTGGGGCTAGAGAGTAAAAAGTTTAAATCCGTACAAAAATGTACACATTGCCAAACCTATTTGTTTAACCACTCTACATTCAGTTAGTAGTAAATAACAATAACTGCTTCAAAGACTTAAGGCCCAATTAAAAGAAAGCTCAACAAAACTTAACTTTACAAAGCTGAGAAAAAGAATTGTACGAAATCTACACTAAACACCGTGCTTCTCCAATGAGTACACCCCCCCCAAAAAAAAACTAGACAAGAAAAACAGGAATAATATTATAACAAGATTAAACATCCTGTTAATGCAGTTCGTAAAATATTTCAGTTTGCTAAGCAACATTCCCAGTAACAATCATAATCACATAAACCACGTTCTACTAAAGGGCTTTACACGCAGATAACTCAAAAACATTCTTAATAAAATATTCCATAAACATAAACGCATTTATCCGACACAATTGATAAATGAGAAAAATATCACAACAAAAAGTCGCTTTGTGCAAATTGAAATATATATATATAATATATTATATATATATACTATATATATATATATATATATATGTTTAGTTTACCAACTTTTTTGTCGATGTTTTGATAAATACTTACTTAAACCATTTCTGGCGAATTAGTAGCCAATCATACATTTCAATTAATTACAAAACAACCAATGCTTCTAGAAATCAGTGTTAGTCTCAGACACCATAGTTCTAATTTAGCATCCATGTTGCCACCATGGTCAACAGGTGCGTCAAATTGAGGCAATGTTACCCATCTGCAGAGGTGCAGCTCGTTTATTCTTAAACCCAACCGACAGGGCTGTTGTGTATGGTAATGTAGGTTGTGGAGAGAAAGAAAGCGAGAAAGGGCAATTTACTGACAGGATATCGTATTGCCTGCTTGAATAACAAGGGGAAAAAATTCAGTAGAATCAAGAAAATGATGGAATGTACTGTATTTGACGGCATTATAAGATGCACCCCCATTTCAGCAGTCAGATTCAGGAATAAAGTGTTAGTGTAGTTAAATACGGTATATCTACGGGTAAATTGTTGCCATTTAAAAATATTAATTTCATGCCTTTGTTTGTTTCAGTTTTGTCTACTGTTCAGCAAGCTAGAGTCAGTTGGGCATTATATCAGAGAAAAAGCAGCACCATGGGACATTCACTCCTCCAGATATTTGGTGAGTGGAGGACGTGACTAAAAATATTCTTTCTTCTATATGTGTTAAATGAGCTGGTCTTTCTTTCTGACTATTCAGTGTTTGTATATCATTGGGAATGGGCTGTTTAGCATATATTGTTGAAACATCTAGCTGTGCATTACACAAGCAGAAACATAGCTGTATAAAAGCAATTTTGGCCAGTGCCAGGCAAGCAATAAACATACACAAGACATCCTCAATTGCAGGAAATAATAATAATGATAAAATTAATAATAATAAAAAGTTCATCTACAATGTACAAGACGCAGGGCAATTTTTTAGCCAAAATTTTGGGAAAACAATGCATCCTATATGCCGCTCAAATAGGTAGGAATCGCGTGGTTGTAATGTTCAGTCATGCGGAAATGGACACGTCGCCGAGTTCAAAATCCTGGACTGGTAATGCATTTCACTTACCCTTGGAAAGGTAGATCCTACTCTCCCCCACTATGGGTAATAGTAGGCAGACCGGCCTTTAACCTGTGTAGGCAAACCGGTCTAGGAGAAGGAAAACTCTGAATTCAAACCTGTTAACACTCCGCTTAAGAAACTGACTTTGTGTCGCATCCTGCTTTTGCCGAGGCGTTGTAATTATTATATATGCCGTCAAATTACGGTAAGCCTCCAGCGCCTACGCACATACTTTTGTTTAGATTTTTAAATATGAGTCTGTGTAGATTCTTTTACTTAAGCTTAGCTGACACCAGGAGTATTGGCATTACACAAGCAGAAACATAACAATACCAGCAATAAAATAAGGATGCATGAAGCTTTAGCTGGTAAAAGTACTGAGCGTAAGCTGGGTTTGAGCATCATAGAAAAATTAGCCTAGGCCACAGGAATCTCAAACTTTACCTACGATGTATAAGATGCAGGGCAATTTTCTTAGCCTAAATTTTGGAAAAAAAGTGCGTCCTATAATATCTTTAAACTTGGATGTTCTGTAGAAGTGATGGAGAGTCCATGAAGTAATGTCACTTACTTAGGCTCGGGGGCAAAGGACCCCCACATAAAAGTATAGACGCCAATGTCTTAACCCATGTGTCCTGTTTGCTGTCCGGAGAAAAGTGAATTCAAACTCCCCGCTTTCCTGATTAAATAGTCAGGAACGCCTAGCGTTCAAAACCTAAAACAAGAGAAGATAACTCTTCCAGACCAAACAGGGCTGACAATCACTACAGATATACCAATTCCAAAATTTGGATCTTGATGAGTGGGGGATACATGACTAAATATCCTTTTCGGCAACAAACAACCCAATATTAAGATTGGATTAAATGATTTGTATGTCTTTCCTATGAAGTCTGAAGAATTATTTCTGATTTGATTTTTTTCCTATTTCTCGTGAACTTTCAAAATGTTTCCTTTATTGTGCCACCATTTTGTAATTCACCAAATATCCTGATACAAGATAATTGGTCTTTTTTTTGTGTTTTTTTGGAGGGGGAATTTTTTTATCCTGATTTATCTGAAGAAACACAAAGAACAAGCTTTCGTCTTTTGACATGATTTATCAAAACCCACAAGAATTGGGAGCAACGAGTGGTGAACCAGATTGATGTCTTTCAGCAGAAAAAAGAAAAATCCCACCCCCTCCAAAAAAAAAAACATGGAAGAAAATTAGATGTTGATGATAGACTGGTTATTATTAATCAATAGTAACACAACAACAACAACAACAACAATACTCACAAGGAAAATGTTGATTTTGAAATAGCATGGTTATTTAAGGCAGTAACTGCAGTGTGTGCGTTATCAAGTGAAGCCATTATAAATTGCCTTTTATTAGCCCCTTA
>CM042166.1:74861565-74900553 GCA_023376005.1 Doryteuthis pealeii
TGCCCTGCATCTTATACATCGTAGGTAAAGTTTGAGATCTCCTGTAGGCCTAGGCTAATCTTTTCTATGATGCTCACTAACCCAGCTTACGCTCAGTACTTTTACCAGCCCTAAACTTCATGCATCCTTATTTTATTGCTGGTATTGTTATGTTTCTGCTTGTGTAATGCAATACTCCTGGTGTCAGACTAAGCTTAGTAAAGAACTACAAGACTCCATATTTAAAAATCTAAACAAAAGTATGTGCGTAGCGCTGAGCAACTTACCGTATTTGACGGCATATATATATTTACCAACGCCTCGGCACAAGCAGGATGCGACACAAAGTCAGTTTCTTAAGCGGAGTTTAACAGGTTTGAATTCAGAGTTTTCCTTCTCCTAGACCGGTTGCCTAACCAAGGTTAAAGAGCCCGGTCTGCCCTACTATTTACCCATAGCTGGAGGGAGAGTAGGATTCATACCTTTCCCAAGGGTAAGTGAAATGCAATTACCACGTCCAGGATTTGAACTCGGAGCGACGTGTCCATTTCCCATGACCTGAACCATTACACCACGCGATTCCTACCTATTTGACGGCATATAGGATGCATTGTTTTCCCAAAATTTTGGCTAAAAAAATTGCCCTGCGTCTTGTACATTGTAGATGAATTTTTATTATTATTAATTTTATCATTATTATTATTTCCTGCAATTGAGATGTCTTGTGTATGTTTATTGCTTGCCTGCACTGCCAAATTGCTTTTATACAGCTATGTTTCTGCTTGTGTAATGCACAGCTAGACTGTTTCAACAATATATGCTAAACCAGCCCCATCCCAATGATATACAAACACTGAATAGTCAGAAAGAAAGACCAGCTCATTTACACATATAGAAGAAAGATATTTAGTCACGTCCTCCACTCACCAAATATCTGGAGGAGTGAAATGTCCCATGGTGCTGCTTTTCCTCTGATATAATGCCCAACTGACTCTAGCTTGCTGAACAGTAGACAAAACTGAAACAAACAAAGGCATGAAATTAATATTTTTAAATGGCAACAATTTACCCGTAGATATACCGTATTTAACTACACTAAACACTTTATTCCTGAATCTGACCTGCTGAAATGGGGGTGCATCTTATATGCCGTCAAATACAGTACATTCCATCATTTTCTTGATTCTACTGATTTCTTCCACCCTTGTTATTCAAGCAGGCAATACGATATCCTGGTCAGTAAATTGCCCCTCTTCCGCTTTCTTTCTCTCCACAACCTACATTACCATACACAACAGCCCTGTCGGTTGGGGTTTAAGAATACAACGACTGCACCTCTGCAGATGGGTAACATTGCCTCAATTTGACCACCTGTTGACCATGGGTGGCAACCCATGATGCTAAATAATAGAACTATGGTGTCTGAGACTACACTGATTTCTAGAAGCATTGGTTGTTTTTGTAATTAATTGAAATGTCATGATTGCTACTAATTCGCCAGAATGGTTAAGTAAGTATTTATCAAAACATCGACAAAAAAGTTGGTAAACTAAATATATATATATATATATATATATATATATATATATATATATATATATATTACAAATTTGCACAAAGCGACTTTTTGTTGTGCATATTTTTCTCATTTATCATTGTGTCGGATAAATGCGTTTATGTTTATGGAATATTTTTATTAAAAATGTTTTTGAGTTATATGCGTGTAAAGCCCCTTAGTAGAAGTGTTTATGTGATTATATTGTTACCGGAGTTGCTTAAGCAAACTGGAAATATTTTACCGAAATGCATTACAGGATGTTTAATCTTGTATATATTATTCCTGTTTTTTCTTTGTCTAGTTTTTTTTTGGGGGGGGGGGTGTAATCATTGGAGAACAAGTGTAGATTTCGTACAATTCTTTTTCTCAGCTTTTGTAAGTTAAGTGTTGAGCTTTCTTTATTGGCACTTAAGAATCTTTGAAGCAGTTATTGTTATTTACTACATAACTGATTGTAGAGTGTTAAACAAATAGGTTGAATGTGTACATTTTTGTACGGATTTAAAACTTTTAACTCTCTAGCCCCAAAGAAGGTAAGTGGTCATCTATTGCTAGTAATAGTTTTATATTTTCAGTTCAGACCCTTCAGGAATTTTTAAAAAGTGCAATCTTGTTTTCAAATTAAAGGACTATTCAACTTTGAACGAAAGACATGAACATTTTTTATTTTTTTGGTAACAATTAAATATTAGCATAACTTTTTCTCAATCTGACTCCGTGCATTACTGGTATTGACTCTATGGTCCCTCCCCATCATTTTTTTTCCAATTCATTCTTATGGTGAAACTCGAGTAGGTTATTACTGTGTACATCATAATATATATATATATATATATATATATATATATATATAATTATATATTTATTTATATATATTAATATATATAATATATATATAAATATATATATATATTATATACACTAGCAAATATATGCACCCTCCGGGTGCAAGTATTTAAGGTTTAATATAATAAAATATCATGTTAAATTAGAAAGTCTAATGAAACTGAATAAGAATTCATGTAAAAATATTTTGGAACAGAGGGGGTATGATTGAAAAATAGAACAACTTTGAAACTAACTCTTCCATCATTTTCCCTTACTCCCGTCTTTCATTGGTAAATTTTCATAATTTAACTATTTAGTTAAAATAGAAAGTAAAGAATAAAATTACAGATATTTCTTCTTGTTAATGGATTTCTTTTAAGATTTATCCCCGAGATTTTTTCTCATATTCATTAATATAAAACTAAACAATTAGAAATCAATAATACTAAGCATATATTTATTAAAATCAAATTTTTAAGATCAATATGCAAATTAGCCTTCCCATTCACACTGTAAACCGCTATTTTGTTGTATATATAAATACAATTGCATGTTATTTGTATGTAGATATAGTCAACAGTCTTAATGATGTAAAACAATTTTATTAATAATTGAGGTTTAAATATAAATAAAATCATGGTGAATGTGACGTAAATAACAAACGGAATTGTGACTTGTATAGTAATATAGTTTCGGTTACAGACAGAAAAACCCACAATCTCCATTATAATAAGATATATATTTTTGAAGAAAAGGAAGTGAATCCGACGGTATGTAGTATATTAAGAAAAATTGAAAAAACACAGGTTTAAATAAGTTAAGTGGTAAGTTTATTGGCCGACGCTGCAGTGTTTCGATCTATCAATTAAATCATCTTCAGGGCATTTGTTGGTATATGGAAGGCGATAAAAAATTGTTATCACAGTATAACGAGAAAAGCAAGTGATAGTCCTTGTTTATATTATTATATATATTTATATGTTATATAATATACTTAAACTAGCAGGACCTGTGAATATACCACAGTATAATAATTTAATCATTACAATGTTTAATACATTTACATAAGAGCTATTGCTAAATAGTTCAATATATAAAAAGTATAATAATCTTGATTTAACTCTCTCTCTCTCTCTCTCTCTCTCTCTCTCTCTCTCTCTCTCTCTCTCTTTGAAAAACGTGCTAATTGTCTCGATATGCAACACTCCACTCTGGTCCTTATTTAGGCAAGACAAGCAGTCGGAGAGGCACCTTCTGATCAATTGGCTGGTCATGTCAAACCCTAGATATGTATATGATTGCACCAACCCAATTGCCCTCATGGAATCAGTGATATAATATTAGCTTTTCAGCCATTTTCCCACACTATTGCGGGTGGCAGTGGCAGATAGAGAGTTAAATAATTTTGCGGGAGTGCAGATTTAGATTAACTTACAAGTTTGGCAACTCTTCCAAATTAAGCAATCGGGGAGGCTCCCTCCAATCAATCAGCTGGTCACGTCAAGCCCTAGCACGTATATGATTGCCCCAACCCTATTGGTCTTATGGAATCCCCCAACCCTTTTTATCATATATGTGCTAGAAGGCAGTGGCTGAGTGCTTTTATGTCCTGGGAATGACATTAGACTCCATCTGATGGTAAGATTCCAGTTCTGGATGTCTGGGGAATTTGGAGCACCCCTTCATCACCATTGCCCTGGTTCACTCTGACCCGGAGTGGTAGTACCTGTTAAGGTCCCATCTATGTGTTAAATAGAAACAAATGCTAAAATATATTAATAATTTGAAGGCAATTACAATGCGTATAAAAAATAAAAACAAAAAGATGTTGTTTTTTGTCTTATCGATTTCAAAGAAAACTTTATATTCAGAGACAAATATCAGAAATGAACGTGCTTAAGTTTTTTTTGCGTGGGGATACTTTTTTCTTCTTTCTTTTTTCCTCTTCTTCTTTTTTCTTTCTCCTCTCTTCCCCCTTCTTTATGTTATGAATGAAATGGGCGAATAACTGTAATTTCTTTTTTAATATTTTTTTGAGAACGAATGTTAAAATTCTACCTTGCTTTTGTATCCAATATTGTCTGTTTAACATTCGGTGAATATTGCAACAATGTAGCCATTCAATTCAAAAAAAAAAAACGGTTACGTAGAAGAATTCTTATGCTTAGCTTTCATTTTCTTTTTTTTCTCTTTCCCTCTCTGTTTAGATTCTTTTTCTTTCTCTCCCTTCTCTAATTTTCTATTTTTTTACATCCTATTTTTTACATTTTTTTAAACAAATGTGTTTAAAAAGAAAATTGAGTACCCATCAAGAATGAATAAAACAAAAATATCATCGGCATAAAATGATCCAACAGGGGTTGACATGCCATTAAACCCAAACAACAAACAAAACATACAAAAATATAAGAACGTTCATAAGCTTTTCTGTGACGAAAAACTGCAATACATCTGTTGGGTCAATAAAACGGGTGGACATAAGTCCAAAATGAGTTATCTTCCCTTGCTGCGGTTCATTCGCCGATAGGTGGCGTTGGTATTTGGCCACAAGCCGGGAAATATGAATTCCTGTCCTTTCCATTCAGGCCAGCAATGAGTAAACATGGTCTAGGCGCTTGTCACCTCTAACCCTTAGGTGAGGGGGGAGCTTTGCCCTCCAACCAGCTACTAGTAAGTGACATTCCCTACGACGCAAGTCGTACGCCTATTTTCTCATAATACGTATATGTATCTGTTTTGTATATCTTTGTCTTAAATGTATCTCCGTCACTAATGGAATAAATATGTGTGGATGTAATGAAAATAACATATCTCGAAACTTAAAGCGTGCGCGGACGAGTCTGGCTTGCAGGGTCATCGCGGGAAAGAAATATGGCTGCTGTAAGCA
The DNA here is from genome assembly GCA_023376005.1 of Doryteuthis pealeii. Taxonomy (NCBI): domain Eukaryota; kingdom Metazoa; phylum Mollusca; class Cephalopoda; order Myopsida; family Loliginidae; genus Doryteuthis; species Doryteuthis pealeii. The sequence continues at coordinate 74,866,818 of CM042166.1, forward strand.
CTATATTTAACGATGGGCGATCTCGAACCAGCGAGAATGGGATTGCACGTATGCAAATTCTCTCGAGATCGGGCGTGCATATAAGCATACGGCGACGGCTAGAGGGGGGGGGTAAAACGATTACGTATGACGACTACGAAAAAAGCTGGCAGTAGCATTTTGGCTCTTGCGACGGGTGGACGAGGCATTTCGAGATAGATTTTGATTGTTGGTGAGCAGAGTGCAGTACAGTTGGGAGAACATTATTACTAGAATATGTTATCGTTGTACACCCTTTGTCGGAATGTTTTATGTATACACTTGTACCCACGTTGGGAGGTTACTTTAAGCCTTCCAACATTAATATAACTTCCTCACATTTTATACATCAATATTTTGAATAACTTCATTTTGAGCTGTATTTGTATGTGCAAAATCTTTGTTTCGACATTTCAATACAAATCTTTCATCGTCTCACCTTCTCCCCTCAAAAATAAACAAAGGGGTCGAACGGAAAGAAAATTGGAATAATCTGAAATAAATCTATAAAGAAAGAAGAAGCGATTGTCGGCCATTTTTTCCCCTTGGGGCAGCTAAAGTAATTTTAATCCACTCATCCTTAAAAGCAAGTCATGCATAAGAATCATTTTGTATTTCCGAGTTCCCTGCTTGATTAGATCTGCCATGTTGCTTCTATTGGGCCCAAAAGAAGCTCCCCCCCCCACTTGTTATCCTCTGTGACAGATTAACGCTGAATATTGTTCACAGTTTAAGACAATAAAAAAAGAAAGCATCAAGGTCATTGAGCAAAAGCTAAATATTTTGTCGCCAAATGTTGGCATAAAGAAAAGTTCCAGATTTGATCAACAGTGTTTATTATTATTATTAGTTTTCCACAACAGCATTAGCTGAAGGTATTTCCCTGGAGTCTGGGTGACAACAAGTCTCCTCAGATCTCCAGGACTCTTCTGAGTATTCTGTCAGATTGCAGCAGTGCAGTGTTCTGAATGGTTTCAATTCTTCCTCTGATTTCCAAACTTTCCAAACCATTTTCCAATATCATTATTATTCCTTTTGAGTTTTCACATCAGTGTTAGCTGATGGTCTTTCACTGGAGTCTGAGTGACAGCAAGTCTCCTCAGGTCTCCAGGACTCTTCTGAGTATTCTGGCAGATTGCAGCAGTGCAGTGTTCTGAATGGTTTCAATCCTTCCTCTGATATCCAAACTTTCCAAACCCTTTTCTAATCCTTTTGGGACTGTTCCAAGTGCACCAACTACAATTGGTATAACTTTCACTTTCATATTCCATAACTTTTTCAGTTCTCTGGCAAGGTCCAGATATTATTATTATTATTATTATTATTATTATTATTATTATTATTATTATTATTGTACTCCTTTCGAATTTTTCACACCAGCGTGTTGATATTCTCGCACTGGAATCTGAGTGACAGCAAGTCTCCCCTGGTCCCTAGGACTCATCTGAGTATTTTAGCTGATCTTTACAATGCTTTATTATTATTATTATTATTATTATTATTAGTTTTTCACACCTGCATTAGCTGATGGTATTTCCCTGGAGTCTGGGTGACAATAAGTCTCCTCAGATGTCCAGGACTCTTCTGAGTATTCTGGAAGATTGCAGCAGTGCAGTATTCTGGATGGTCTCAATTCTTCCTCTGATTTCCAGATTTTCCAGTCTTTTTTCCAAGCTTTTTGGGACCGTACCTAATGCATCAACTACAATTGGTATCATTTTGACTTTCATATTCCATAGATTAACACCGAATATTGTTCACAGTTTAAGACAATAAAAAAAAGACAGTATCAAGGTCATTGAGCAAAAGCTAAACAATATTTTGTCGCCAAATGTTGGCATAAAGGAAAGTTCCAGATTTGATCAATAGTGTTTATTATTATTATTAGTTTTTCCCAACAGCATCGATTATCTCTCCAGACAGGTCTTTCGCACGGCATCCAGTATCCGCACGGTTTGTGCTGGTATACCCACACTGGCGTATCCATTTATATTTGTCCACTGGGAAAAGTCACTTATGAGTTCGTCCTTGCTTCTCCAGCAGTTCCCAGTATGTTCAGTAGTAATTGGTCTCCAGGACCTTTCTGAGTATTCTGGCAGATTGCAGCAATGCAGTGTTCTGAATGGTTTCAATTCTTCCTCTGATTTCCAAACTTTCCAAACCATTTTCCAATATTATTATTATCATTATTATTATTATTATTATTATTATTATTATTATTATACTCCTTTCGAATTTTTCACACCAGCGTGTTGATCTTCTCGCACTGGAATTTGAGTGACAGCAAGTCTCCCCTGATCTCTAGGACTCATTTGAGTATTTTAGCTGATCTTTACAATGCTTTATTATTATTATTATTATTATTATTATTATTATTATTTCATATCTGCATTAGCTGATGGTGACAAGTCTCCTCAGATCTCCAGGACTCTTCTGAGTATTCTGGCAGATTGCAGCAGTGCAGTATTCTGGATGGTCTCAATTCTTCCTCTGATTTCCAGATTTTCCAATCTTTTTTCCAAGCTTTTGGGACCGTTCCAAGTGCACCAACTACAATTGGTATCATTTTGACTTTCATATTCCATAGCTTTTTCGGTTCTCTGGCAAGGTCCAGGTATTTGTCCACCTTTTCATTTTCCTTCATTTTCACCCTGTCATCTGCTGGAACTGCAAAATCCACCAGCTGACAAGTTTTTTTCTTTTTTTTTAATTGACACTAGGTCTAGTCACCTTACTGGGATAAGAGAATTTTATGCATTTCATTCTCAAGATTATTATTATTGTTTATATATTCTCACTTTGGCCCTTACTTAGGCTTGACAGGCAATCAGAGAATCCCCCTTTGATCAATGAACTGGTTACATCAAGCCCTAGCACCTATATGATTGTCCCAACCCTATTGGGCTTATGTGTGTATGGGTATGACATTAAACTCATTCTGATGGTGAGGTTCCAGTTCTGTAGGTCTGAGGAGTGTGGAGCACTCCTTCATCACCATTGCTTCCAGGTCCACTCTGGCCCATAGTGGTAGTACATGTTAGGGTCCCATCTATGGGTTAAATAGAAATCTGTTTATAAAATTGAGTTTAGAAATTTTCTTTGAAACTATCATTAAACATCTTTTAAAACTTTGCCGGCATTAATGACCCACCAAGATTGATATGTTGTAAAGCAGAACAAAACAAACCAAACCAAACCAACAGCACGAATCTCCATGACTCTTTCTCATCATCCATCCCTATCCGGGTTGCTCCTGGAAGGTCCTCTGCACATTTAGAATCCGTGCAGAGCTGACTGATGTAGGTTTTTTTCTGGCCAACCCACACTGGTCTATTGGAAATTCCATAGTTAATTATCCCCCTGTCGCTAGGGGGAAAATCGCCAACACAATTTGGGGTGCCTATTGGAGACTTGATCGAAAAAGTTAAGTAATGAAATTACAATGCAGGAATAAAGTAAGATTACGGTCTTGCTAAATTAAGTAAAAAAGAAGGTAATCTGAACATTAGCTACATAAATGAGAGTAACCTCCCCTTATTTATTTAATTTTGAGGAAATATGTTTTGGTCAGCCATTTTCATTTCACCGTAAATCAATACAACTGCATGTTTAACACGAAAATATAAAATGTTTTCTTAATAACAATTAAGTTGTTTTCGAATAATGCGCAAGCACAATTAAGAAAACATTTTATATTTATATTTTCATGTTAACATGCAGTTTTATTGATTCAAACAAATTTCGTATTTTCAGTGTAGATTTACGGTGAAATGAAAATGACCGACCAAAACATATGGCTTCCTCAAAGCGAAATAAACAAGGGGAGGTTACTCTCATGTTAAAACATGCAGTTGTATTGATTCAAACAAATTCGTATTTTCAGTGTAGATTTACGGTGAAATGAAAATGACCGACCAAAACATATGGCTTCCTCAAAGCGAATTAACAAGGGAGGTTACTCTCATGTTAAAACATGCAGGTTGTATTGATTCCAACAAATTCCGTGTATTTTCACGTGTAGATTTACGATAAATGAAATGACCGACCAAAGCTATGCTTCCTCTAAAGCGAAATTAACAAGAGAGTTACTCTCATGTAAAAACATGCCAGTTCTATGATCCAAACAAATCGTATTTCAGTGTTTGATTTACGTGGAAATACAATGAACGACCAAAAACATATGCTTCCCTGTCAAAAGCGAAATAACAAGTGAGGTTTCCTCATTTATCTAGCTAATGTTCAGATTACAAAAACAATTATTAAATACAATAGCGAAACCTTGCACCTATTTCCCTGTGCTTCACACACACACACACACACACACACACACACACACACACATATATATATATATATATACTTTGGTGCGTACCAAGTTTCTGGACAAGGTGATTTTAGGTGGGTCCTAATTTCTAACCAGTAGTTTGTTATGAGAGTTCAGGTTCCGTATGAGACTCAATGTTAATTTTGTAACAAGCAAAGTTATTGTGAATAAAAGCCTTAAATACATGGGTATTGGTGGTTATGGACATTTCACTCGCGAGTAATGCTCACGAGCTTCTTCAGACCACTGATATATTTATTTAGACAGGCACATGGCAAACTCATTTAATTCATCATTCACCTCCCTGATATAAAATGAGTTTGGCCATGTGCTGTCTAAATAAAATATATCAGTGGTCTGAAGAAGCTCGATGAGCATACTCGCGAGTGGAAATGGTCCATAACCACGATACCCATGGTATTTAAGGCCTTTTATTCCCATATTATCGTTATCTGTGGATGAGATATTACTACCCAGTACGTGAATTGTTCTACTGTCTTAAGGGGCTTACCGGCTAACGTGGAGATGTCTCCTTTCTTTCTGAAGCTCATGAACTCTGTTTAACAGAGTTCACATGCAGGCGATGCTTTTGTGCCTCCTCCAAGCTATGTAGTAGTGCCTCAGAGGCATGGATGGCCACAAACAAATTGTTCTGTCATATGAAGCTAATCTCACTGACAAGCTAAAGCGACATCTCTTCCAGGCTGTAGTCATATCAGTATGCTGTATGGCTGCACTACCTGGACACTAACGAGCGCCTCGAGAATAGCTAGATGGGAGCTGCACAAGAATGCTGCGAGCAGTTCTGAACAAGTCGTGGAAACAGCATCCACAAGGGAGCAGCTGTATGGTCACCTGCCCCTATCTCACAGACTATCCGAGTGAGACGGACAGGCATGCAGGGCACTGCTGGAGAAGCAAGGATGAACTCATAAGTGATGTTCTCCTGTGGAAGCCAACATGGACATGCCAGTGTGGGCCGCCAGCAAGGACCTTATATCGACCAGCTATGTAAAGATGCTGGCTGCAGCGAAGAAGACTCCCTGTGGCGATGAATGAAGGGAAGGTTGGCGAGAGATGTCATGGATATCCGTGCTGCCTGCACGACATGATGATGATGATGATTCCCATATATATATATATATATATATATATATATATATATATATATTTACAAAAAAATACATCAACAGTATTGCACCGTTAATAACTGGAATACAACTTCTTTAAAAAACAAAACCCCAAGAATAGAAATAAAAATAACTTATTGCAACTGCAAACAAGAAACTTTGAATTTCTTTTCATTTTGTAACAATATGAGGACAACGCAAGTTTCTAAATTCATTCTTTTTTTTTCCTCCTGGTGGAAGGTGTCGTTGATAAAAATGATTTTTCTTTTGGTACCGTAGGAAGGATAAGTTCTTTCCAAAACTTTCTCCTCTTTTTAGAATAAGAAAGACTGGATTAAATGACAGAAGGAATAAAAGTTGTGAGAAAGAGAGAGAGAGAAGAGAGAGGAGAGAGAGAGAGAGAGAGAGAGAGAGAGAGAGAAAGTAAGAAGAGAGAGAGAGAAAGTGAAAGAGAAAGAGAGAGAGAGAAAGTGAGAGGGAGATAAAGTGAGAGAGAAGAAGAGAGAGAGAAGAGAAGAGAAAGTGAAAAGAGAAGAACGTTGAGAAGAAGAGAAGAGAGAGAAGAGAAAGATGGAGAAGTTAAATGAAGAGAGAGAGTAGATGAGAAGAGAGAGATGAGAGAAAGTGAAAGAGAAAGAGAGAAGAGGGGGCGGAGGGGGGGGGGGGGGGGAAGGGGGGGGGGGAAGGAGGGTGGGGGGGGGGAGGGGGGAGACGGGGGGGGGGGGGGAGGGGGGGGGGGGGGGGGGAAGGGGGGGGGGGGGGGGGGGGGGGGGGGGTGGGGGGGGGGGGAGGGGGGGGGGGGGGGGGGGAGGGGAAGGGAGGGGGAGGGGGAGGGGGGGGGGGGGAGGGGGGGGGGGGGGGGGGGGGGGAGGGAGTGGGAGGGGGGGGGGGGGGGGGGGGGGGGGGGGGGGAGGGTGTGGGGGGTGGGGGGGGGGGAGGGAGGGGGGAGGGGGGGGGGGGGGGGAGGGGGGGGGGGGGGGGGGGGGAGGGGGGGAGAGGAGCAGGGAGGGGGGGGGGGGGAGGGGGGGGGGGGGGGGAGGGAAGGGGGGGGGGGGGAGAAGGGAGGGGGGGCGGGAAGGGGTGGGGGGGGGGAGAGGGAAGGGGGGGGGGGGGGGGAGGGGAAGGGAGGGGGAGGAGAAGGGGGGGGGGGGGGGAGGGGAGGGAAGGGGGGGGGAGGAGAGAGGGGGGGGTAGGGGAGGGGGGAGGAGGGGGGAAGTGTTGGGGGGTTTGGGGAGAGGTGAGGGGTTTTTTTTCTGTATGTAGTGGGGGAAGCTGGTAGGGGGGATATTTTGGTGGATGTGTTTCTTTTTTTTTTGTTGGTGGGGGGGTGTGTGTGTGAAGTTGGTTTTATTTGGTGGGGTGGGAGGGTTTGAGGGGGGGTTGATGCGGTATGGGAGGGGAAAGTGAGAAGAGTGAGAGAAAGTGAGAGAGAAGAGGAGAAGAGAGAGAGAAAGAGAAGAGAAAAAGTGAAAGAGAAAGTGAAAGAGAAAAGAGAGAGAGAGAAAGTGGAGAAAGAAAGAGAGAGAGAGAGAGAAATAGGATTTTTGAGATTTATTGAAAAAATGAGGAGAAAGAGAGAGAGAGAATAGAGAGAGAGAGAGAAAGTAGAAAAAGAAGAGAAGAGAGAGAGAGAAAGAGAGATAGAACAAGTGAGAGAAAGAGAGAGAGAGAAAAAGAGAGAAGTGAAAAAGAAAGTGAGTGAGAGAGAGAAAAAGTGGAGAAGAGAGAGAGAAAGTGAGAGGGAGAGTGAAAGAGAGAAGAGAGAAAGTGAGAGAGAAAGAGAAAGAGAAAGTGAGAGAGAGAGAAAAGAGGGGAGAGAGAGAGAAAAGAGAGAGAAGTGAAGGAGAGAGAGATAGAGAAGAGAGAGAGAGAAGAGAGAGAGAGAAGAGAGAGAGAGAGAAAGAGAGAGAGAGAATCGATATGAATGATGTTAAGGATAAAAGCCGGCAGTGATTAAATACACACACAACAGAAAGAAAAAAGAAAAGAAAAGAAAAAGACATAATATCAACAAGAAATAATAAAAATATTATGGTGATGATGAGGAAAAAAAAAAGAAAAAGAAAAAGAAAAAGAAAAGGATTTTAGTTTGTCAGAAAAGGCCCAATAGAAACCAAAAATATTGAAAGATGGAAGGTGTCGTTGATAATATTCTTTTTCTTTTGGAACCTTAGGAAGAATATTTCTTTCCAAAACTCTGAAAGGTGCAACAACTCCAGAATCTTTTTGAAACAAAATTTCTCACTTCTCTAACCACTAAAAACAAAAAAGGTGTTATCAAAACCTTTTCTCAGGAAGTACAAATTTCAAAACTTAAACTGTAAGGTTTCTCTCTCTGAGACTCTCTATCCAAAAACAAATCTATTTATTAATACTCGTGTTCCTTAACTTCTCTAACACTAAAAAAAAAGGTGCTATTAAAACCTTTTCTCAGAAAGTACAACTTTCGAAACTTAAACTGTAAGGTTTGTGGAAAATAATAATTACCTTATTTTCATCTTAAGCAAATAAAGAAAACCATAGTGAAAAACATTTACAGTGACCTCCCTTTGACCATAGCAACAGAGCCCTAGGTCTTAGCCATAAACTGATGAGAAAACCTCATGCGATTGGCTAGGGCCTTTGTCAGCGATCAATCAGACCACACGTTACGAGGCGCTAGTGATAACCGCCAATTTTGAGGCTTGATACATTGAAATCACTCCTTCAGCGGGATCCTGGTCGAAGAACGACGTAGTTTTTACACAGCATAGACGTTAGGAAGATAAGGTCTTTTGAACAGCATGGGGACCCGCCGACGCGTAGAATCAAACAAACGAACTAGCAAGACATTCTACCTGATTCAGATAAGTCACGCGAGAGCATTATCTCGCATTTAGCAATTCATACATTTCATTCATTTTACATACATTTTCTACTTGTGACCTTTGCAACTCATACTTACATACATTTTCTATTGTAATACATTGTAAAACTTACAACACACATTGGTACCACAAGTTACACTTCGTATTTGTATTGTATCTTACGTCTTGCTATGATAAATGCTTTTGTTTATAAGTCTTGGTGTTGTGTCGCGTTAACCTATTCTTTACCTTTATCTGGACTGTTTTTCTTTATATTTTCTCTCTGAGACTCTCCATCCAACAATCTAACTATTAATACTTGTGTTCCTTAACTTCTCTAACACTAAAAAAAAAAAAGTGTTATTAAAACCTTTTCTCAGGATATATATATTAGCAAGTGCAGCAAACTAGAACAACTAGAATACAAAGCTAGGCACGACTTGGTTTGTGTTGTACACCCTTTCTTACTTCTATTATTCTTCTGCTCATCTTTGGTATCTTACGTTCTCTATAGCATCTGGACTTTCGTCTGCTGGTTGGTTGTCCTTGATTCATTATCTTCTTCTAGATCAGTCTTGTTGCCAAGACATTCATCAACCACAAAACCATATTATTTATTTAAACCTTTATTTACTTAACTAAACATTTTTCTCTAACTAAACACAACGCGCGTGTGCAGGTGAGCTCCAGCTAAACCAGATAGGCCTTATCTGCCTGACGTCCAAGCTGGAACTGAGAGCCAACCAGGCCCACGTGACTTCACCTATTTCACGGGCTTTCTGTAATATCCATGGAAAGCCCCGCCCGTGATATGAAAAGGGGACCATCCCTTTAGAAATACAGGAGTTGACAATAATCGATGCATAGATTATGTAAACATTTAACCTTAAAACACTCAAAACCACTTTAACCCCATACATGAGAAAACACTGAGATGAATTAAAGACAGGAAGTGTAATAAAATTGTCATGGTAACAACATTAAAGTAGTCCCCATTTTTTGTTATTATTATTATTATTATTATATTATTATTATTATTACTAGCAAATATATGCCCCTCCGCGTGCAAGTATTCAAGTTTTAATGTAATGAAATATCGTATTAAATTAGAGGCAGACAAAAATAATGTAACAGAGTGGGGGTATTATAGAAAAATAGAAATGAAACTTACTCTTCCATCCTCCGGTCTTTCATTGCTGAATTTACTTATTTAACTATTTAGTTAAATTAGGAAATAAGAATTAAAATGACAGTTATTTTTTCTTGTTAATGGATTCATTTAAGATTCATTGAAGAAATGTTTGCTTATATTCATTAAAATAAAACCAAACAGTTAGAAATCAATAATACTAAGCCACATATTTAATAAAATCACATTTTTAATATCAATATGCAAATTAGCCTTCCGTTCACACTGCCACCGCTATTTTGTTGTATATATAAATACAATTGCATGTTATTTGGATGTAGATGTGGACAACACTAATAAAAAGGTGAAGCAATTTTATTAATAATTGAGTTTAAATATAAAATAAATCATGGAGAATGTGATGTAAATAACTATGTTAATTGTGACTCGATTAGTAAATAGTTTCGGTTAACAGAACAGAAAACCCACAATCCTCACATTATAATAAGATATATTATTATTATTATTATTTCAAAATCATGTTACTTTTTAATATTTTAACATATTTAATTGCTTTATAGCAAATTGTGATTTAAAAATATGATAATGAATCTTTAAATCTATCAAATCTAACTGTTTGCCTCCCAAACTTCCCCCACGGTCTGTACTAGATTTTTCTTGGTATTTTTTACCTGTACGATGAGATATTTCAAAGTTCACTATCTATTCACCTCAGAACTCATTCTATTCAAATAAAGTCCTATTACCGCCCTGTCGGTGGGGCGTAGGAATACACCGACTGCACCTCTACAGATGGGTAAGACTCCCCCAATGGGGCCACCTGTTGGCCATGGGTGGCGACCCGTGATGCTTAAGGATAGAACCCAGGTGGATGAGCAGTTCATGACTTGCAATACTCCACTTTGGCCCTATCTTGGGCTAGACGGGCGGTCGGAGAGGCCCCTCGATCAATCGGTTGGTCACGTCAAGCCCTAGCACCTATATGATTTTTCCGAACCCTATAGCCCTTATGGCAAGACCAACCCCTTTTTATCAATGGGTGTCTAGAAGGACGCGTGGACTGCCGGGTCTACATGTTCCTGGGAATGACGTTAAACTTCTATCCTGGGATTTTGGGGAGTCCTTTGGAGCGTTTGGGGAATTTGGAGCACCCCCCTATCATCACCATCGCTCCNCAGACAGAAACCCACAATCTCCATTATAATAAGATTATTATTATTATTATTATTCAAAATCATTGTTACTTTTTAATATTTTAACATATTTAATTGCTTTATAGCAAATTGTGATTAAAAATATTGATAATGAATCTTTAAATCTATCAAATCTAACTGTTTGCCTCCCAAACTTCCCCCCACGGTTGTACTAGATTTTCTTGGTATTTTTTACCTGTACGATGAGATATTTCAAAGTTCACTATCTATTCACCTCAGAACTCATTCTATTCAAATAAAGTCCTATTACCGCCCTGTCGGTGGGGCGTAGGAATACACCGACTGCACCTCTACAGAGGGGTAAGACTCCCCCAATGGGGCCACCTGTTGGCCATGGGTGGCGACCCGTGATGCTTAAGGATAGAACCCAGGTGGATGAGCAGTTCATGACTTGCAATACTCCACTTTGGCCCTATCTTGGGCTAGACGGGCGGTCGGAGAGGCCCCCTCCGATCAATCGGTTGGTCACGTCAAGCCCTAGCACCTATATGATTTTCCCAACCCTATAGCCCTTATGGCAAGACCCAACCCCTTTTTATCATATGGGTGCTAGAAGGCGGTGGCTGCGGGTCTACATGTCCTGGGAATGACGTTAAACTCTATCTGATGGTGAGGTTTCCAGTTTTGGAGGTTTGGGAATGTGGAGCACCCCTTCATCACCATCGCTCCCTGGTCCACTCTGACCCGGAGTGGTAGTACCTGTTAGGTCCCATCTTTGGGTTAAATAGAAAAATGTATTCATAAAAAATTGTATTATCCATTAGAATTGATTTATTTCAAAACTTTATCGGCATTAAATGACCCATTGAGGTTGATATGCCGTAAAACAAAACAAACAAAAACAAACAAAGTCCTATTATTGTTGTAATCTGAGTCCTTCTGCTCAATTATAATGAACTAACCCACAGGAAAACTCTGAATTCAAACCTGTTAAACTCCGCTTAAGAAATTGACCTTGTGTCACCTCCTAATCATGCTGGAGAGTTGGTAAATATATATATATATATATATATATATATATATATATATATATATATATATATATGGTGACAGACAGACACAGAAATAAAATTAATTTTTTTAAAACTTTGAATTATAAGATATTACTAAAAATCTAACTCTATTTTGCATGGGAAAACGCTGTTGATGAATTAAAGGGGGGAAGTGGAGTATTGCATGTCATGAACTGCTCATCCACCTGGTTTCTATCTTTAAGCATCACGGTTCGCCACCCACGGCCAACATGTGGCCCCACTGGAGGAGTCTTACCCCTCTGCAGAGGTGCAGTCGGTGCATTCTAACGCCCCAGCCGACAGGGCGGCTGGTAGAAAGAAAAAAAAAGGAATATGGGGAATTATGAGGAGATATTACTGAAAATCTAAACTCTATTTTGCATGGGAAAATGCTGATGATGAATTAAAGGAGGGAAGTGTACAACTAAATAATGTCTCTTGATTTTATCCAGGGAATGATATTCTAAACTTTTTTGCTTTTCTACATTCCAAGAGACATTAATTCCTCAACAAAATTCTGGCCAAATTCTTCCCACAAGATATTTTAGGGAAAGAAGAAATCAATAAATAAGTAAAAGAAAATTATTTTATATTCAGTAACTGACGATAAGTTGTCTGAGTTTCCAACTTGAACGAGTTTCATTATTCCACACATGTTTTGCTATCTTCAAATTTTTTTCTGTTTTTTTTTTTATGACAAAATTTTGTGATTATACAGTCGTCATGGTAACAGCAGTTTAAGTAGTCTCAAGTCCTTCTAAAAATTAAAAAAAAAAATAATTCAACATATTTTTTAAATCAAATTTGTTTGAATATATATATATATATATATATATATATATATATATATATATATATATATGTAAATAAATGGAAATTAATCCGACAGAATGAATTTACATTTTGAAAAAACAATTAGTAATTATTATCTGCTGACAGAATCTGTTTCGACGCCTTAGTAGAAGGGTCATCATCAACGAGCAAAAAAAAAAAAAAATATATGAAAGGAAGAAGTTTTTTCAACGGTTTTTTTATCCCTTCTTCCTTCATATATTTTTTTTTTTGCTCGTTGATGATGACCCTTCTACTAAGGCGTCGAAACAGATTCTGTCAGCAGATAATAATTACTAATTGTTTTTTCAAAATGTTAAATTCATATATATATATATATATATATATATATATATATATATATATATATATAATATACCAAGCGTGTTGGTAAATCCTCGCGGTGAGAAAAAACCCAGCAAATAGTTTGATTGTAAAAATATACTACCAAACATCAACCAGGAAGAAAAAAATTTTTGAAAAAAAGAAAAGTCCAAGATATTCGTACCAACAAAAAATAATCTATTGGTATAGTATTTGGCCAAAAGAAAAAACAATTTATATGTATATATATGTATATAAGATATATATATATTCATATAACCGCTAGGAGAAGCTAATCTGTAAAAAGTGCTCGATACCTAAGTAGAGCCAAGTAACTAATAGTAGGTTCGTCTGTCTCAGTCGATTATCTTTATATATATATATATATATTATATATATATATATATATTATATTTGGTAAAGAAAAAGGGCTTAAAATCATCCATTTTGTGGTTATAGATCTATTTCTACCCACAGGTATCTGAGTGTACCTGTGGACAATTTTTTTAAGTTGTTTCCTTTACCAATTATATTGCTCTGTTCAATAATATTGAACACTGAGCTCTCAACAATTTAACTTTAACATTCCGATGTTGGCAAAAAGGTCTAACTTAGAATCATCCTAATACCAACTTACCTGTTAACCCATCTATATATACTAGCAAATATATGCACCCTCCGGGTGCAAGTATTTAAGTTTTCATGTAATGAAATATCGTATTAAATTAGAAAGTCTAATAAGAATGCAGATAAACAGATTTGAAACAGAGTGGGGGTATAATAGAAAAATAGAAATGAAACTTACTCTTCCATCACTGCCGTCTTTCATTGCTGAATTTTACTTATTTAACTATTTAGTTAAATTAGGAAATAAAGAATAAAATTACACTTATTTTTTCTTGTTAATGGATTTCATTTAAGATTCATTGAAGAGATTTTTGCTTATATTCATTAAAATAAAACCAAACAGTTAGAAATCAATAATACTAAGCACATATTTAATAAAATCACATTTTTAATATCAATATGCAAATTAGCCTTCCCGTTCACACTGTAAACTGCTATTTTGTTGTATATATAAATACAATTGCATGTTATTAGTATGTAGATATGGACAACACTAATAAAAAGATGTAGCAATTTTATTAATAATTGAGGTTTAAATATAAATAAAATCATGAAGAATGTGATGTAAATAATTATGTTAATTGTGACTCGATTAGTAATATAGTTTCGGTTACAGACAGAAAAACACACAATCTCCATTATAATAAGATATATTTTGAGAATTTTTGAGGGATAAAGATAATGCGAATTTGGACCCTATGCTGCTGCTGATGGAAGGAAGGAGTATTTAAGGTCCAGTCAACCTTTCATCTGCCTCTTTGTACCAGGACCGGCGGTAGTGTAGTTCGCACCCTTTTGATTTGCCGCTGTTGTCTTCCAGATTGTGACCACCGCAAAGAGCCTGTCTTCGGAAAAAGGGAGTTTAAAAGATTCCTTTGAAAAAAAGTATCTTCAACCAAATTGCAGAAGGTTTTACGTCCTATTGAGACTTTTGGTTTTCTTCCAAAAGGATTAAAAGAAAGAATTTGTACTTCCGAGAAACTTTGTCGAACTTTCCATTTTCCTGTCAAAAAAAGTATTTTCCACAAAAGAGCAGAGTTTTGAGTTTCAGAGAGACTCAGTTTTTATTTAAGAAAAAGGAAGAAAAAGAATTTTGGTCTTCTAAGAGTTTGCCAGTGAACGGGTTACTGTAAAAGGACTTTGTCCCTCGGAATTTTCAATCTCTTCCAAGAACGTTTTGGTAGCCTAGAGGCTTTAAATTCAGTCAGGTGACTGGACAAATTGTAAAAAAATTTTTTTAAAAAAAGGGAGAAAAAAGAAAAAAAATTAAGAAAGGAAAAAGTGATTTATATTTTTTACTTCTATTTTTTGTGTTTTCCTTTTAATTACTTTGTTTTTAAGTGTTTTTTTCATTCATTTGTAATTTTTTTATTTTGTTAATTAGAAGTCTTAGAACTTCTGCAAGAGGAAATTATTGTTTCATTCTTTTAGGCATACAGCAGAATTTGTTATTTTTTGAGTGACTATTTTATTTTATTTTGTTTTTTTGTTATAAAGTCCGGGCCCTTATTTTATTCCGAGAAGTTTCGGGGGTAAAATTCCGACAATATATATATATATATATATATATATATATATATATATATATATATATATATATATATATTTATATCACTCACAGATTTGTTTTGAGTTTTCATTTCTTGTACACCATCCTTCTACTTACCTCATACTGTCGGATTCTACTACATTCATACTATCTCCATATTATATATATATATATATATATATATATATATATATATATATATATATATATAATCCTAATACCAACTTTAGGTGAAGTATTTTTTTATCATAACAAATATTTTTTGTTGCTTTTTATCAAAGTGTGATAAAAAATAATATAGATCATGAATCTTTAAATTTATCAAATCTATCTCTCTGCCTACAAAATTTCACCCACAACTGTACCAAATTTTCTTGGTATTTTTTACCTGTATGATGGGATATTTCACAGTTCATTATCTATTCACCACAGAACTCATTCTTTTCAAAAATGTCTGATTATTGTAATCTGAGTTGTTCTGCTCAATTACAATGAACTTGTAGTGATACGTATAAGAGGGAACCGGAAGTTAATGCATTAAAAGCAAAAATGATAATGATAAAAGTAGGCATTCTGCACATAGGATTATCGCAGGCATAAAGCAAAAATAAAAATCATAATTTTGGACCAATCAGAGGCCTTTGCACCTAAACAAGAAGTTTTTAAAAAGACTGAATTTGGAGCCACGATTATTAATTGGAAGTTTTCAAGTAGAGATACAGAGAATACACAACTACTTGACGAATCCACGTCATTGGAATTGAAACTATTTGCCTGCTGCTAAAGTCATGTGCTTTCTCTCTAAAATTTACTTCACTGCTGATATAGAAGGAATACTCTCTCTTCCTCTACAAAAACTTAACCTTTTCTTCCTCTACCGTGCTGAAATTTGAAAAGATTTATATTCTGCTCAACCTTGAACAGAACATTTTGACTACTGTTATTACTGTAACCTTATTGTTTTAATACAAAGATTATTTGTTCCTTCTATGAATGATTTGTCTGGTGATGTTTGGTAGTATATTTTTACAATCAAACAATTTACTAGGTTTTTTCTTACTGCAAGGCTTTACCAATAAGTTTGGTATATATATATATATATATATATATATATATATATATATATAGGTATATGTAAAAAACAATTTTTTTTTGTGATGAAACAAAGAAAATACAGTGCTCAATCACAAATTGTAAGAGCTAATATTTATTTATTTTACAAAGTTTTCACAGATCAATGTTCATTATAAACAAATTATAAAATTTTTTTCAAAGTTAAAAAAAAAAAAAAAAAAAAAATGTTTTATTTTCAACGAATAAAGGGAGGCAACTTCGTTGGCATTACTACAAAAAAAATGCAAATTTTGAAAAAATTTATTTTTAGTAAATCCGAACTATGATAGCGTCCGCGGAACTAACCGACGTTATTTGCAATCCAAAATGTGACATTGAGTAAAGAACTTCAACAAACACCATGGGATCTTGCTCAACAGCCTGATGATTGCTATTTAGCATGAAACATGGGTCGCTGTTTATAATGAACATTGATCTGTGAAAACTTTGTAAAATAAATAAATAAATATATATATATATATATATATATATATATATATAATCTCAAACAATCACTATAAACTAAACATCAGACTTTGTACTTTGCTTTCGCAGTGATGGCAGAGCCGCTGTTTAAATTAGGCAAAGATTTAAAAACCCAATTTTGACTTTCAATATATCATAATAATTCATCAAATGTCTGTCTGGCTAAGGCTCCACTATTATTGTCTTAGATTTAACCAAACTTTCTGGGATTGTTAGAGCCATGTCTGGAAAGAATTTAAAATCTGTATTATGAGATCCAGTATTTAGATGGAATATGTCTTAACCCTTTTCTGCCTAACTGTCCAACTTGTAAAAGACTATTCATATTACGCACTCTCTCTAAGTGTTAGAGAGAGGAGAGAGAGTATCAGAGTATTTAGATGATGCATAACTTACTTGTTACTATTACCCTGTACCGTTATGATAATATATATATATATATATATATATATATATATATATATATATATATATATATATATATGATAAGAAACACAAAATGAACTTGACCAATTCAGGCGACAGCAACTAAGGAAAAGGGTTACCACAATCACCCTGTAAGAGAACTGGTAGAACATCAAATCACTGCCATTCCGAAAGAGTTAAACTGAATTGAAACACGATACCGTCACTGGGATCGGGAGAAAATGTATAAATATAAGCTGAATTTATTTGTTTACCAGATTCAATAAAGAAAGTGATCTGAGGAAAGTCTGAGGGTGCTCAGATACTCACGGGTGGAAATGGACCATAATCGTTTAATACCCGGGCTCTAAGCCTTTTTTTTTTCTTTAAAAATTACCTTACTCTGTTTATAAAAAGTAAACATTGAGCTCTCAAATGGACCTGAACTTTGCAACACCATACAGTTGGAAGTAAGGACCAGCTTAGAATAATCATAATACCAAAGAACTTGGTACCCCACCAAAGAATATATATATATATATATAATATATATATATATATATATATATGTATGTGTGTGTGTGTGTGTGTGTGTGTGTGTCTTACCCCTATTCTGTCTAACTGTCCACCTTGTAAAAGACTATTTATATTACGCACTCTCTCTAAGTGTTAGAGAATGGAGAGAGAGAGAGAGAGAGAGAGAGAGAGAGAGAGAGAGAGAGAGAGAGAGAGAGAGAGAGAGTATCAAAAAGGTATTTAGATGATGCATAACTTACTTGTTACTATTTACGTGAGCGTCCAGTCTCTATATTCTTTCTCGCCATGTTGGATTCTATTTCTTCTCTTCTAGTCTGGGTTCTTGTTGGTTCTTCATCTTCTTGCTTGGCCGGTTTTCTAGCTAAAGCATGCTTAATTAACAATGCCCGTTGCCTTTTTAAAAGCTTGTTTTATTTTTTCTAACTAAAATATCGTGCACAAAGATGAGTACCGCCAAAGCAAAGAGACGTCTCCCTTGCTTAACATTCTGGCTGCAACTGAGGATCTAACTAGATCTCATATGACTTCAAGTGATTTGCGGTTTTTCCGCCTCTGGGGTCAAAGTTTCCCAACAGTCTGTAACTTTCTATTTGGGCTCTTTGTATTTTCGCTACACAGTGTTGTCAATAATATATGCAACATAAGTAATCATCCCAAGAGGCAGATTGTATAAAAATATAAATTATCTCCCCTTAATTCCACGTGGGTTTTCGGTAGAAGTTGCCACAGTTATGTGTCTTAACCAATAGAAATTGAGCCCCATTTTTTGTGATGGTGGTGTTGGGAATTCTGGTTGACATACTGTCTGTTGCAAAAGGACTCTTCAGGCAAGTGTACAGTTTAACTTAGCCCCTGACAGAAGAGTTGGACAAACACAGATGGTACAAGCGGATAACTAGTGACTCAGCTCTTTTCTAATACGCTCATCAAGATGAATGACTTTCTAAGCTACAAACTTTTCCTATTATTTCTCTCCGGTAACAACCGCCCTGTCGGCTGAGGCGTTAGAATGAACCAACTGCACCTCTGCATAGGGGTAAGACTTCCCCAATGGGGCCACCTGTTGGCCATGGGTAGCAACCTGTAATGCTTAAGCATGGAACCCAGAGGGTTGAGCAGTCCATGACATGCAATATTCCACTTTAGTCCTTACTTGGACTAGACGGGCGGTCGGAGAGGTCCCCTCCGATCAATCGGCTGGTCACGTCAAGCCCTAACATCTATATGATTGTCCCAACCCTATTGCCCTTATGGCAAGCCCCAACCCCTTTCTATCATATGGATACTAGAAGGCAGTGGCTGAAGCTCTTCATGTCCTGGGAATGATGTTAAACTCTATCTGATGGTGAGGTTCCAATTTTGAAGATTTGGGGAATGTGTAGCACCCCTTCATCCCCATTGCTCCCTGGTCAAATCTGACCCAGAGTGGTATTACCTGTTAGGGTCCCATTTATGTGTTAAATAGAAATATCTGTTTATAAAAAATGTGAGTATGCATTTAAGAATGAATTTATTTCAAAATTTTGTCGGCATTAAATGACCCACCGTGGTTGATATGCCATAAAACAAACCAATCAATTATATTTCATTTTGTACTAGTTCTCATAATATCTTTCTTTTTCTCTATCTCTTTGCACTTAGACCCACTGTCATGGCTGATGGTTGCACAAAGAGGGAATCTATTTTATCTCAACAGTCAACCAATCTTTTTTTTAAAAAAAGCAATCAAAAAATAATATGAAAAAATAAAATTATGTTTATATTTTCCCTCCAAGTCTGAAAAATAATGAAATTAAATATTCATTAATTTTTTGAAATTATCGGAAGTGTTTATATATCTCCAAACAAACTTAAAACAGTCTTTCATATGCCACTCCCTGTCTAAACAAAATCTCTTCTCTGCCTCACCGCAGTTAAACTCTGTCATGGCCAGGTGTCGCACTAACAGGTACTACCACTATGGGTCAGAGTGTATCTGAGAGTAATGGTGATAAAGGGGTACTCCACATTCCCCAGAGCTCCAGAATTGGAACTTTACCACTAGATGCAGTTTAATGTCATGTCCTGGACATTAAGACCCTAAGAGTGGATCTGGGAGTAATGGTGATGAAGGGGCACTCCACATTCCCCAGAGCTCCAGAGTTAGGACATCACCATCAGATATAGTTTTAACGGCATGTCAACACGTCTGGATTTATTTTATTTCAAGGGAATCGCATTCATTGTATGACTGTACTGACATTTGTTGTCTAATTTCTTTTATAAATCACAATCCTATGAAATCAAGTATTCCTATGTAGAACAAATAATTTGCACACAGTTGCATGGTTTTAAGAATTCCCGTCTAATACCAATGATACATACACAATTATATAGTTTCAAGTATTCCTATCCAATACAAATAATTTGCACACATTTGTATCGTTTTAAGTATTATAGTTTAATACCATGGCCACTCTGATCCCGAGGGGTACTAGCTATTAGGGTCCCATGTATGGGTAGAATATATCAAGGATATAGTTAGAGGCGTTTGGTGTAATAGTTATAGTCATAGGAAATGGACTCGTCGATTCGAGTTCAAATCATGGACGAGGCTGTTTGCATTTCACATAGTGCAAATGCCCTTGGGAAAGGTGTGCATCCATCTACTCTCTTTCCAGCTATGGATAAGTAGTAGGCCAGACTCGGCTTGGTAAATTGTCAAGAACAAGGAAAACTCTGAATTCAAATTCCGCTTAAGAAATTGACCTTGTGTCACATCCTACTCGTGCGGAGGGGTTGGTATATATATTTAGCTGTTATTTTAGCTCAACAGTCAACCAATGAAAAACGAAAAGATCATGAGAAACCTAAAGAATTTCCCAGGTGGGGTTTTATTCTTAACTCTTGACCTGCCTGTCACCATTCGTGGTTAAAACTTTATAGAAGGTTCTTCCTGTCTAAAAGCTCAAGAGAGTTAGTTATTTCTTATTTTTTATTTTTATTTTTTTATATTTTAATCCACTCAAGAGATAAGGACGGTTGGCATGGATATCCATTCAGCCAGCATGATCTGATGATGATGATAAGGATGATGATGATGAGTAATACTTAATCTTAAAAGCAGCAGCAGCAGCAGCGCATTCAATATGTTATGAATCGATTCATTCTCCGATGAAAAATCCAAATGAAACTATATGGACAATTTTAAAAGATAACATAAGAAAAAAATGTACAGAAAGAAAAAAAACAAAAGTATTGAGATATTAAAGACCATTGTAGAATTTTCAGGTGAAGAATGTGAATCGTAAATAAATCTGTGTTGGATTTTCCGTTCTACGTAGAGATTATAATGAAAACCAAAGAAATCGACACTAAGAGGATTTATTCTGCTAAATATATCACATCTCAATAAAATTCTGTGAAGAGGAGCGGATGTATTTACTTAACTGGAGACACCGCTTATCAAGAAACACAAAACACTATACATTATCAAAAGACCCTCACTTGGAGTGACCAAAAAGAAGAACAGAACCACTTATGGTATCCAACAGGGAATATCTCTTTAGTAATATCCGAAACATCCATTCTCAGTTCTGGGAATAATTCAGAGCCTTGGTCATTTCAAATCTTCAGGATTTTGTTTGTGGCGATAATATCCCTTGAGAAATAAGATACATTTAACTGAAAGGTTTTCACTAAATATTTATTGACTTATTTAAACAAATAAATACGGTACCTTTTACAGGAAAAATAAATCTCAATGGCAAACATTAAAGGTAATGCTTAAAAAGGCTTTACAGGGTGGCAATAAAGTCAGGCAATAGATTTAAAATGTAACAAGAGAGATGGCAATTTTGTTGAAATGCAATAATCAAAACATTCATAAAAATAATAAATGATTACTCGCTGCTATTGATCTCTAATTGTATTTTTTCTCCAATGTATAAAAATCAAATCGATGAATGACTTTATTTTGAGTGTATTTGTCTCATACCCCACTTGTATAGACTGGGCACAAGGCCTCGTTTTAACGTGGGCCCACCCACAAACCGAAGCTCATGGGTGGGAAAGAACAAAAATTGCGTCGATTCCGTCGGCATTCCCCCACAAGGGCGGGGGCTCAGGCATTGGGTAATAAACCCAACCCCGCCCCAAGGGGGCAGGTATTGCCTGGGGAGAAGCCCCCTGGGATCGACGCTATTATTTGTATTTTACCGGTCCAGTACTGGACCCCACGGATGGGGCAGGGAAAAGACTTTATAGAGAAACCACATCAAATCTTATTACAATGGAGATTATGTTACTGTCTGTCTGTAACCGAAACTACGTCTTCGCTGACGTCAACATTTCCTTAATTATTTAGGATATAATTTCAATAATTATGAAATAGACATTATCTGATCTGAATCATCATTTTATTTATTAACAACGATCCCCATTACTCTAACTGAGTTAGATTTGCCGCAAAACTGCCCATATTATCAATGCATTTAAAATCCTGAAATATGTGTCAATGAATTTAATGATTTTACTTACTTAGGGTACAAACTCGCTGACATTGAATTTTTAAATCCTACACCCTCAGGCAATATCTTTCAAAAATGAATTTTTACATCGCCCGGAGGCTATTTATTTTGCTAATAATATATATTAGGGTCAGTTTAGCTCAGTTGATAGAGTGTCTACGTAAGAACGACAAGGTTCCAGATTCAATACCGGCACTTGTTTACTCAGTGCAGTAAAGTGAGGAGTTAATGGTAGGTGTGATGCTCGATCCCAGACACAAAAACAATCTTCCAGGTCTAGTATATGGGTACTAGAAGGCGGGGACTGAGGGTCTACATGTCCTGGGAATGACGTTAAACTCTATCTGATGGTGAGGTTCCAGTTTTGGAGGTTTGGGGAATGTGGAGCACCCCTTCATCACCATTGCTCCCTGGTCCACTCTGACCCGGAGTGGTAGTACCTGTAAGGGTCCCATCTATGGGTTAAATAGAAAAATGTATTTATAAAAAAATTGTATTATCCATTAAGAATTGACTTATTTCAAAATTTTATCAGCATTAAATGACCCACTGAGGTTGATATGCCGTAAAACAAACCAAACCAAACCAAACCAAACCAGATCTAGTGCTTGTGAAAAAAAAGGATAGACTAAATCGCTGTCCAGCTGATACTTTACTACTTACTCATATATATATATATATATATATATATATATATATATATATGTATATATATATAAAATATATATATATATATATATATATATATATATATATATATATATATATATATATATATATATATATACATATATATATGTGTGTGTGTGTGTGTGTGTGTGTGTGTGTGTGTGTGTGTGGTTTAGAATAGAGGAAAAGCTGTGGACAAAAACAGCACAAACAAGCAGTAGATTTAGTGGAATATTTCGTCTCACATTGAGTGAAACATCTTCAGCCTTTATTGAACATTGGTACAACATACAATGGCATTTATATAAATCTACTGCTTGTTTGTGCCTTTTTTGTCCATTCTTTTTCCTCTATTCTCAACCACATTTTGTCGGATTTATTGAAATCCTCCAATCCTCATATATATATATATATGAACTCCCGCGACACTACCGTTGTCAAACCGCATTGGTTCCTTACCTTTCCTTTGGATCACAGTGACAGGGAGGAGAGAGGGTATTTGCTGCATGGGCAACAGCTCATCCTCCATATGAACCCACCCAGGCTATGAAGTACAAAAAAAAAAGAAAAACACTTTGACACTACTCCATCGTCTTAAAAAGTTCCATTCATTAATTTTTTCAGAATACAAGGTGTGTCAAAAAAGTACCAGGTTTAAAGCTGTAGTTACCAAGATAAAAATGAAAAAAGAATGGAACGTTATTTTTTTTTACTCGGAATATAAAATGTGTCAAAAAGTACAAAAATACACACATTGTAAACACACACACACACACACACACACACACACACACATATATATATATATATATATATATATATATATATATACTAAAATAAAAAAGGGTCTCCCGTCGAGCATGACTTATCAATATCCAACAGTGGTGTTAAAGATGTAACTTGATAAAAATACTTACACGGATAATTTATCTATAGTCATGAAAGATTATGTAGAGCCAGCCACACTTTTCGGGTGAGCTGATAAAAGAAGAATGGTACACCATTATGCCACAAAGAGACGGAAGGCTGCCAATAACAACAACAGTTAACATGCTGTAAAATCCAACCAACCAGCCATTCAACTTCTAAAATGTAAAAATAAGATATAGTCTTGATACTTTTTTGTATCACAGCTCATAAAGAAACCAAGTATTGAATTAAGTCATTATAGAGATAAGTGCCTGAAGACTCCACGTCAGAGTGAATTATGACCTTTGACCTTTGAAAGAAAAGCATTCAAAACTTATATAAGTTTACTATTCATGTCTTTTTTGTGTTCTTTCATTTTGTTCTTTATTGCATTTCATACGATTCTCAAACAAAAAAGTAATACACGAATTCTTTGCAATGTTTATAGGTTTTGTTCTTGTTTTACGGCATATCAACCTCAATGGGTCATTTAATGCAAAACCGAGATTTTAGGTGAGATTCTCCAATTGACTATAAAGTTTCAATACACTAATCCGCCCTGTCGGCTGGGGCGTTAGAATGCACCAACTGCACCTCTGTAGAGGGGTAAGACTCCCCCAATGGGGCCACCTATTGACAGTGGATGGCGACCCATCATGCTTAAGGATAGAACCCAGTTTGAGGCACTCAAGTAGATAAAGGGTTATAATTGCATTTATATATTTCTACTGCTTGTTTGTGTCTTTTTTGTCCACTTTTTCCTCTATTCTCAACCATATTTTGTCGGATTTATTGAAATCCTCCAATCTTCATATATATATATGAACTCCCGCGACACTACCGTTGCCAAACTGCATTGGTTCCTTACCTTTCCTTTGGATCACAGCGACAGGGAGGAGACAGGGTATTTGCTGCATCCACTAGATTTCTTCCTAATAGATCTCTGTAAAATTGCAAATGATCATAAAGTTGTGCTAACAGCATGGATCTCCATGACTCTTCCACGCCAACTGTCCCTATCGGCCATCACTCCTGGAAGGTACTCAAGTAATCTGTCGACAGGCCACCCTGTTGGCTGGGGCATTAGAATGCACTGACTGCACCTCTGCAGAGAGGTAAGACTTCCCCAATGGGGCCACCTATTGGCAGTGGGTGGCAACCCATCATGCTTAAAGATAGAACTCAGGTGGTTGAGCTGTCCATGACTTGCAATACTCCTCTTTGGCCCTATCTTGCGCTAGACGGCCCCCTCCAATCAATCAGCTGGTCACATCAAGCCCTAGCACCTATATGATTGCTCCAACCCTATTGTCCCTATATCAAGCCCCAACCCTTTTTAATATATGGGTGCTAGAAGGCGGTGACTGAGGGTCTACATGTCCTGACAATGATGTTAAACTCTATCTGATGGTGAGCTTCCAGTTTTGGAGGGTTGAGGAATGTGGAGCACCCCTTCATCACCATTGCTCCCTGGTCCACTCTGGCCCGGAGTGGTAGTACCTGTTAGGGTCCCATTTATGGGTTGAATAGAAAAATGTGTTTATGAAAAAAATCGAGTATCCATTAAGAATTGATTTATTTCAAAACTTTATAGGCATTAAATGTCCCACTGAGGTTGATATGCCATAATACAAAACAAACCAAAACCAACACACTAGCACAAAAAATGCATACAAATGAAAAAAACACAGGTTTAAATGGGTTAATTGGTGAGTTTATTGGCCGACGCTGCAGTGTTTCGATTTATTAATTAGATCATCTTCAGGGCATTTGTTGGTATATGGAAGGTAATAAGAATTTTTTATCACAGAATAACGAGAAAAGCGAGTGGTAGTCCTTGTTATTCAGTCTGTTTAAAAAAATTGAGGTTTGAAAAAAGGAGACGGTTTGAAATATGACGTCAAATATTCTCTTTTACGGTGTGAGTATGGGACGGTGTAAGTGTGTGTATCGAAAAGAAAGCATTGTACATTTTTTAGTTGTGTGGTTGCGTGTGTGTGTATTAATCGACAGCGGAAACAAATCCAAGGACCCAAAGGACCAAGAAGTCTAAGTACCAAAAATCTCACCTTTGAAATGGCCTCATGTGAGTTTATCTATTATAACTAAAAGGTTTTGACACCATAAATTAAATAAATCTATTAACCCTTTTTCTACCTCTGCCATTCGCAATAATGTGGTGAAATGGTTGACAAGCTTTTATTGTATCACTGGCCCTTTACTACTGAATAGAAAAGTATTCATTTAATTCATTTCTCTTTAAATCATTTCCTAAGAGCTGACGATTGGCGGTTCTGGCATTTTGATCATTGATCAGTTTGAGGCACTCTAGTAGATAAAGGGTTAATATAGTCCACTAGATTTCTTCCTAATAGTTCTCTGTAACATTGCAAATGATCATAAAGTTGTGCTGACAGCATGGATCTCCATGACTCTTCCACGCCAACTGTCCCTATCGGCCATCACTCCTGGAAGGTACTCTGTATAGCATCTAGTAATCTGTCGACATGCCGCCCTATCATCTGGGACATTAGAATGCACCAACTGCACCTCTGCAAAGGGGTAAGACTCCCCAATGGGGTCACCTGTTGGCCGTGGGTGGCAACCCATGATGCTTAAGGATAGAACCCAGGTGAATGACCATGACTTGCAATACTCCACTTTGGCCCTATCTTGGGCTAGATGGGCGGTCGGAGAGGCCCCCTCCGATCAATCGACTGGTCACATCAAGCCCTAGCACCTATATAATTGCCCCAACCCTATTGCCCTAATGGCAAGCCCCAACCCTTTTTATCATATGGGTGCTAGAAGGCGGTGGCTTAGGGTCTTCATGTCCTGTGTATGATGTTAAACTCTATCTGATGGCGAGGTTCCACTTTTGGAGGTTTGGGGAATGTGGAGCACCCCTTCATCACCATTGCTCCCTGGTCCACTCTGACCCGGCGTGGTAGTACTTGTTAGGGTCCCATCTATGGGTTAAATGGAAAACATGTGTTTATAAACAAAATTGTATTATCCATTAAAAATGAAATTATTTCAAAACTTTGTCGGCATTAAACATTTTTGAATACGAAATTACCAATAGAAGTATTCGGCATAAAATAACCCAAGGTGTTGACATGCCGTAAAACCCAACCAACCAAACCAAACCTGTCGACAGGGCTTAGAATACGTTAAATGCATCCCTGCAGAGGGGGTAAGACCCACTCAAATTGGGGTGTCCTGGGTACTACTCTAAACTGCATTTGATAGTCAATATATATATATATATATATATATATATATATATATATATATATATATATATATATATATACCCCAACCACGCCACACAAGCAGGATGCAAAACAAGGTCAATTTCTTAAGTGGAGTTTAATAGCTTTGAATTCTGAGTTTTCTTTCTCCTAGACTGGTTTACCTAGGCAAGGTCAAAGAGCCCAATCTGTCCTATTATTTACCCATAGTCATGCCTTCTTGTTTTGTATTTAGATTTATTGTTTTGTTTTTAAATTGAATAAATGAGGATATATCTTACTGTTGTGGGGTTTTAAGGGGTTAAATAAGAACAAAACGACGGGTAACAAATGTAGGAAAATGTATTAACAAAAGCGTAGACAATTACTGTACAGAGAAGTGGGAATTACGTCCGACAAATAGATTTATGAGCTGACTCGCATTGGCTTACTCTACAAGCTATAATTGTCCCTGTTACTTATAGTAACAGTCGGGCGCATTCCATTAGTCTATAGGGTATATCACCTATAAGACTTACTAAACAGAAACTTTAACAATAATGTGTCAAGGTTTATTTCAATTACAACTAAAATTGTTAGCAACAGACTATGGTTTCCAAACCAACAAACTTACAAAGACAACCTTTCCACATCAAAAATATCTTAATGTGTTTACTTGAGCCAGTGTTAATCCTGAAAATGTCAAGAATCCTGTATTCGAATCACAAGGATTAAGAGATGAAACGTGTATCGGACAAAGGACAATCATTTTGCTTTGAATCATTTAACTTTTTTTATTTTTGTTTTATCTTCAAATCAAATTTCCATCTTTCATTCATTAATTTTATAAAACATAAATTTTCAAAAGAATTCTCATTAATCGAATCATTGTCAAATAAACTTGTTTTTCTTTTGTCTTTGAATGACACCTTCCCCCTTTTTCGTAATTTTGGATTTCAACTTGAATATTTAACATTTATTCCTTGTCGTTCAGTGAAGTTATCGAAAGTTCCAAATTTAAAAGTTCCATTTTGTGGAAATAAATCAAAGGAATTGGAATTTATTTATTTCCAATTCAAAGAGAATTTAAATGTTCCCCATTTTGAAGATGAAAGACAAATGTGGTAAAGATTTCTTTTTTGCATTGGAATAAATTGCATTCTACTGGAATATTGAAGAAGACAGTTTTGGAATTCTTGCTGGGCAAAAATTCCAAAACTGTCTTCTTGGGTCTTGGGAAATGGTGATATGTTTTGAAACTTTTAATTCTGAGAGGATTGTTTTGGTGTTCAATTTTTAAGAGGGCAATTTGAGTAAAAGTTCTTAAGAAAGAACAAACAATAATATATATATATATATATATATATATATATATATATATATATCCCTTTGCTTTGGAACAGATTGCATTCTACAGGAATTTTGAAGACAGTTTGGAAATTTTTTCTCAAGAAGAATTGCGTCTTTAGAAACCGGTGAAAAATAAATTTTGAGAAATAGTTATGTTTTGAAAATTTGAATTCTGAAAAGATTGTTTTGCTGTTAAATGTCACATTTATTTTTGGGTCTATTTTTTATGTTCTCCCTATCTATCATATTTTGTAATTTCTTTCTATCTCAAGCTGTTCATATCTACTTATTTTATGTACCCCTTATCGGAAATTCGACAGAGAATTATCTTCTCCTGCTGCTAGGGGGCCAATCGCCAACAGGAGGTTGGCGCGATAATCAAACCAAACCTCACTTATCACAGAACGGTCACTGAGGGAAGTCGCAAAATAAGTGGCCCCACCACCAAACTTTTCTACAGCCGTCCAACTGAACGGAGGCGTTTTTTAACAGCATACTTTCTGAAGGCTGTTTCAACAGCAACACTTATCAGAAGGCTGAGGACCTAAATAGTCTACTTGAAAAGGGCCCATCCACCGTCATTTAAAAGAACAGTTACCCAGGCGAGAAGCTTCTAAAATAGCATCCCCTACTTTTACTTATCGGACGAGAACCGACAAAACGGGCACGTCTCTAGAGAACTCTACCACCAGCAAACTTTTTAAGGCATTGTATCAGCATACTACTCTGAATGTTGTCACAATAGCATACTACAGAAGGCCGAAGAACGAGAAACGACCTGACGAAGCGTCTCAACAACATTCCAACCAGCGACCAGAATACCCCTGTTATCACCACTTCTCCAACGAACAGTATTCAACCTCACGGATAAGTCTCGTAGCAAATGCCATTAAAATTTGCAACAACATTTCTGTACCTTTTGATAATACAAGTGTCTGCATTTTATATTTGTATTTGTTTCCTTCTTTCGTCCGAAATAGCCAACTACGGAGAATAAGGGCTCCAACGAATCCCCGTAAATACTTTACTTGGTACACCACCTTATTGCTAATCGGAGTAACACGGGAGGTTATCATGTAAAGTAAGAAATTCCTACAAATATACAAAGTTGAAGTAATGTTCATCGCACCAGCTACCATGATGGTACCTACTATGGCTTGAACGACTTCGTTCATGTGATATACTTTCTGCAAACTCACACCTAAATATTGCAAAATACTTGACTCATCATCATCATCATGTCGCGCATGCAGCACGGATATCTATGACAATCTTTCGCCAACCTTCCCTATCATTCATTGCACCTGGGAGCTCCTCTACCGAGCAACCAACATCCTCACATAGCTGATCAATGTAGGTCCTTGCTGGGCGCCCCACACTTGCATGTCCATGTGTTGGCTTCCACAGGAGAACGTCGCTTATGAGTTCATCCTTGCTTCTCCAGCAGTGTCCTGCATGTCTTGTCCGTCTCACTCGGGTAGTTTGTAAGATGGGGGGCAGGTGACCGTACAGCTGTTTGAATCACACTAGTAGATAATGAGAGAGAATGGGAAAAGTAGTGGGTTTAGTTAAACTGGTCCTATTGCAATATCCCAAGCACGCGTATGGTAGCAAAAGAAAAATGGACAAGAAAAATTGGATTAATTTCATTTAATTAAAAAAATGAACAAAAGCTGGAATTGTTAGATGATAATTCTGTCTTTGCTCAGTGAAATGTTGAAAGTCTGTTTATTCGTTGGCCGATTCGGACGTTGGGTTGGAAGTCTGTTCTGGCTGATGACTTGGTTTTGTGTGACATGGGTTGTGGTTTGGGTCGGAGGTATGGCAGTTCCTTGATCTTGGCCTGGTGAAGCGACGCTCTGTGTGCCAACCCGGCAGTCAACTGTTTATTGACTTTAAGTTAGCTGTTTTATAGTTATAAATCGGCTTGAGATTCGTTTTGAAAGGTTTTTTTGGGGAAAATTTATGATTGGTTGAAATTATCCATCAGATGGATATTCATCAATAATTTGAATTGCATAACAGAAAAATTTTCTCAATGTAGAATCTTATTCCCCCTCAGAATTATTTTTTTTTACAAAATGTATACATTAAAAGACTGTTACTATGGTGACAGGAAGTCATTGCAAATGAGAAAAAAGAACATTTTTCAGGGCCAAGTTTTTTAGGGGCAGTAGTCAGTCAAATTAACAACTATGAAAATTAAATAAGTCTACATTGGTAGGAGTACACTTATATATGGACGAGATTGGCTGAATAGAATGATAGAAATAGACTTATATATATATATATATATATATATATATATGTATATATATATATATATATATATAGATAGATAGATAGATAGATAGATAGATCGGAATAGATTGAGAGATAGATAGATAGATAGCTAGATCGGAATAGATGAGATAGATAGATAGATAGATAGATAGATATATCGGAATAGACTGAGATAGATAGATAGATAGATAGATAGATGAGATAGATAGATTGAATGATAGATAGATAGATAGATCGGAATAGACTGAGATAGATAGATAGATAGATAGATAGATATATCGGAATAGACTGAGATAGACTGAGATAGATAGATAGATAGATAGATAGATAGATAGATCGATCGGAATAGACTAAGATAGAAATATAGATAGATAGATAGATAGATAGATCGGAATAGTGGATATTTTTGATTGTTTATAAATTTTGTTTTTCACCCGGAAGTTTGTGCAGACTTATGTGTGGAACATTTGTTTTGTTCATTTCATTTAAAGCTACTGTCGGTTTAATATCCGTTTGATGTTACATATTTCAGTAACTTAGATTCTGTTCCGAAGTGTCTTGTTTTTTCTTTTTTTAAATTTGTTTTGTTGGTGAGTTGATGTATTGGATTATGTTACAATTCTCAGTAACTTAGGTTCTGTTCTGAAGTGTTTTTTTTCTTTTTTCAATATTATTCCTCTGAATTTTGAGATGAGACTTGATGATCAGCATTATCTGCGTTATTTGGACTATTGTCCTCATCTTCATTGTTATCTGTACAAAGTTTTGGCCGATGTGCCCTCAAGCCTTCTTCAGGTATTTCTTATCGAACTCGGGAACCTTCTTGTCATAATAATCGGGAGCCATCACGGAACTTTGAACCTAACCCTTTATTCAATCCACGGGGGTATCCTATTCTCATTCTGCTAACCATAGCTGGGGTAGAGGCGTTAAGCTGTGTTAATTATTATTCTATGTTACTGATGCCCTTGGCCAGGATTGAACCTAGAGTCCAGAGATAACTATCTCTTAGGACTGTCTTAACCTAACTCCTTTATCCACTAGGCCATATGTCCATTTTTTTTTAATTTGTTTTGTTAGTGAGTGGATGTATTGTGTTAGTAAAATTTGTGAATCAAGAGAGATATCTATTTCTGTTATGTCTCTCTCTTTCTTTCTCTGTCTGTCTGTCTGTCTGTCTGTCTGTCTGTCTCTCTCTTTCTGTACGTCTGTCTGTCTGGCTCTGTCTCTGTCTCTTTCTCTCTCTCTCACTCTCTCTGTCTGTCTGTCTGTCTGTCTGTCTATCTCTGTCTCTGTCACTCTCTGTATGTCTCTCTCTTTCTGTACATCTGTCTGTCTGTATCTGTCTCTGTCTCTGTCTCTCTGTCTCTCTGTCTCTCTCTCTCACTCTCTCTGTATGTCTGTCTCTCTCTGTCTGTCTCTGTCTATCTCTGTCTCTGTCTCTGTCTCTGTCACTCTCTGTATGTCTCTGTATGTCTCTCTCTTTCTGTACGTCTGTCTGTCTCGTCTCTGTCTCTCTCTTCTCTGGCCTCTCTCTCTCTGTATGTCTCTCTCTCTCTCTCTATGTCACTGTCTATGTATCTGTCTCTCTGTCTGTCTGTCTGTCTGTCTGTCTCTCTCTCTCTCTCTCTCTGTATGTCTGTCTCTGAGTTGACCCGATGCGTTTTCTGACAGTATGCTTCATCGATGCTTTCTGTACCTACGTTGTTTTTTCTTTTGATCGCATAATGAGGATCGACGCAATTTGGTCGGAGCATCTTTTGGACGGATCGGGAGCTTAGTGCAAATCAGATACCGAAGTTGTTGACAATTCCAAGAACAAGACGTCCATTTTTCACGAAGATAACCGTTACGAGATTACCGCCTCTTTTTACCCTATGTTGATTAGTATTTCAGCTATGATAAAACCAGATAAAAGGGGGGGTGCAGAAAATTGCCAATCTGTAAGAATTAGATTGAAATGTCTTTTACATAAAAGTTATGCAAGAAACAATACAATATAGAAATATAAAAAGCAAGTGATATCTTCAAAAAGAAGAAAAAAAACATCTGTGAACTCATTCACACTATCTTATTATAATGGAGATTGTGGGTTTGTCTGTATGTAACCGAAACTATATTACGATACAAGTCACAATTCCCTATGTTATTTACATCACATTCTCCATGATTTTATTTTTTATTTAAACCTCAATTATTAACAAAATTGTTTTACTTCATTAAGACTGATGACCATATTCTACATGATATTTTCCACGTACCCCACTTGTACGGGTCAGGCACAAAGTCCCTATTAACGTGGGACCAACCCACAAGCCGAAGCTCATGGGTGGCGGTCGTATGAAAAATTGCGTCGATCCGTCGGCATTCCCCCTCAAGGGGGCGCCCTCAGGCACTGGGTAAATAAACCCAGCCCTGCCCCTTTTAAATCAAGGGGGCAGGGTGTTGCCTGGCGGGGATGGCCCACTGGGATCGACGCTGTTAATTATAGCAATGGTCCAGAGGCCGAAGCCACTGTTGACCATATCAACATGCTAATAACATGCAGTTGTATTTATATATACAACAAAATAGCGGTTTACAGTGTGAACGGGAATGCTAATTTGCATATTAATATTAAAAAATCGAATTTAATAAATATGTACTCAGTGTTATTGATTTCTAACTGTTTGGTTTTATTTTAATGAATATAAGCAAAAATCTCTTCAATAAATCTTAAATGAAATCCATTAACAAGAAAAAATAACTGTAAGTTTATTTTTACTTCCTCTTTTAACTAAATACTTACATTAGAAAAAATAGCAAATGAAAGACGAGAGTGATGGAAGAGTAAGTTTCAGTTGTTCTATGTTTCAAATCTTTTGATCTGCATTCTTATTTAGTTTCATTAGCCTTTCTAATTTTATATAATATCTTATTACATTCAAACTTAAATACTTGCACCCGGAGGGTGCATATATTTGCTAGTATATCTAAAATACATAGGTATTTTTCATATTGCAGGAAGGAAAATAAAATGCTTGATTACAGGTCTAAGTGAAATGGTTGTTTTTTTAAAAATTATAAAAAGATAAATAAATAAGATAAAACATGAATCAGGTAGATGGACAGTGTAATTTAGTTTTCAGTGAGGAATGGACTAGCACTAGTATAGACAGAACTAACTCTTATTCTTGCTTCTTGGTATATCTATCAATATATCTCTTTATCTCTCTCT
>CM042166.1:74900653-74989191 GCA_023376005.1 Doryteuthis pealeii
AAAGAGAGAGATCGACAGAAAATAGAGAGGGATGGAAGGGAGAGGAGAATAAGAGCAGAATTAACAGAGGAGTGAGAGAGAGAGAGGGTAGAGAAAAGAGAAATAGAAGGGATGGGGGAAAGAGAGAATAAGAGAGATTTAACAGAGGAGAGAGAGAGAGAGAGAGAAGAGTAAGAGAAAAGAGAATTAGAGGGATGGAGGGAGAGAGAGAATAAGAGAGAATTTAACAGAGAGTGAGAGAGGGGAGAGAGAGAGAAGAGTAAGAGAAAAGAGAAAATAGAGAGGGATAAGGAGAGATGAGAATAAGAAGAATTTAGACGAGGAGAGAGAGAGAGAGAGAGAGAGAGAGAGAGAGGAGTAAGAGAAAAGAGAAAATAGAGAGGATGGAGGGAGGAGAGAATAAGAGAGAATTTAACAGAGGAGAGAGAGAGGAGAGAGAAGAGTAAGAGAAAGAGAAAAAGAGAGGATGGAGGTAGAGAGAGAAATAAGAGAGAATTTAAGCGGAGGAGAGAGAGAGAGAGAAGAGAGGAAGATTAAGAGAAAGAGGAAAATAAGAGAGGGATGCGGAGGGAGAGAGAGATAAGGAGAATTTAACAGAGGAGAGGAGAGAGAGAGAGAGTGAGAGAAGAGTAAGAGAAAATAGAAAATAGAGAGGGATGGAGGGAGAGAGAGAATAAGAGAGATTACAGAGGAGAGAGAGGAGAGAGAGTGGAGAAGAGTAAGAGAAAAAGAGAGAAATAGAGAGGGATGGAGGGAGAGAGAGAATAATAGAGAATTTAGCAGAGGGAGAGAAGAGAGAGAGAGTGAGAGAAGAGTAAGAAAAATAGAAAATAGAGAGGGGGAGGGAGAAGAGAGAATAAGAGAGAATTTAACAGAGAGAGAGAGAGAGAGAGAGTGAGAGAAGAGTAAGAGAAAAGAGAAAATAGAGAGGGATGGAGGAGAGAGAGAATAAGAGAGAATTTACAGAGGAGAGGAGAGAGAAAAGAGAAGAAAGAGTAAGAGAAAATAGAAAATAGAGAGGGGAATGGAGGAGAGAGAGAATAAGAAGAATTTACAGAGAGAAGAGGAGAGAGAGAGAAGATTAAGAAGAAGAGAAATAGAGAGGGATGGAGGGAGAGAGGGAAAGAGAGAATTATACGAATAGAGAGAGAGAGGAGAGAGAGAAGATTAAGAGAAAAAGAGAAATGAGAGGGAGGAGGGAGAGAGGAGAATAGAGAGAATTTAACGGAGGAGAGCAGAGAGAGAGGAGAGAAGAAAGATTAAGAGAAAGAGAAAATAGAGAGGGATGGGAGGGAGAGAGAGAATAAGGGAGAATTTAACAGAGGAGAGAGAGAGAGAGAGAGTGAGAGAAGAGTAAGAGAAAATAGAAATAGAGAGGGAATGATGGGGCAGAGGAGACGAATAAGAAGAAGAATTTAACAGAGGACGAGAGAGTGAGAGAAGAGTAAGCGAAAAGAGAAAATAGAGAGGGATGGGGGAGAGAGAGAAATAAGAGAGAATTTAACAGGAGGAAGAAGAGAGAGAGAGTGAAGGAGAAGTAGAGAAAATAGAAAATAGAGAGGGATGGAGGAGAGAGAGAATAAGAAAGAATTTAACAGAGGAGAAGAGAAGAGAGAGAGTGAGAGAAGAGTAAGAAGAAAATACGAAATAGAGAGGGATGGAGGGAGAAGAGAATAAGAGAGAATTTAAACAGAGGAGAGAGAGAGAGAGAGAGTGGAGAAGAGTAAGAGAAAAGAGAAAAATAGAGAAGGGATGGCAGGGACGAGAGAGAATAAGAGAGAATTTAGAGAGGAGAGAGACGAGAGAGAGAGAGAGAGAGAGAGAAGAGTAAAGAAAAGAGAAAATAGAGAGGGATGGAGGGGAGAGAGAATAAGAGAGAAATTGTAACAACAGAGGAGAGAGAGAGAGAGAGAGAGAGAGAAGTAAGGAAAGAGAAAAAGAGAGGGAATGGAGGGAGAGAGAGAATAAGAGAGAATTTAACAGAGGAGAGAGAGAGAGAGAGAGAGAGAGAGAAGAGTAAGAGAAAAGAGAAAAATAGAGAGGATGGAGGGGAGAGAGAGAATAAGAAGAATTTAACAGAGGAGAGAGAGGAGAGAGAGAGAGAGAAGAGTAAGAGAAAGAGAAATAGAGAGGGATGGAGGGAGAGAGAGAATAAGAAGAATTTAACAAGAGAGAGAGAGAGAGAGAGAGGAGAGAAGAGTAAGAAGAAAGAAAAATAGAGAGGATGGAGGCGAAAGAGAGAGAATAGAGAGAATTTAACAGAGGAGAGAGGAGAGAAGAGAGAGGGAGAAAGAGTAAGAGAAAAGAGAATAGAAGAGGGTGGAGGGAGAGTAGAGAATAAGAGAGAATTTAACAGAGGAGAGAGAGAGGAAAGAGAAGAAGAGGTGTAGAGAAAATAGAAAATAGAGAGGGGATGGAGGGAGAGAGAGAATAAGGGAGAATTAACAGAGGAGAGAGAGAGAGAGAGAGAGAAGAGTAGAGAAAAGAAGAAAGAGAGGAGGAGGAGAGGATAAAGAATAAGAGGAATTTAAAGAGGAGAGAGAGAGAGAGAGAGAAGAGTAGAGAAAAGAGAAAATAGAGAGGGATGAGGGAGAGAGAGAATAAGAGAGAATTTAACAGAGGAGAGAGAGAGAGAGAGAGAGAGAAGAGTAAGAGAAAGAGAGAAATAGAGAGGGATGGAGGGAGAGAGAGAATAAGAGAGAATTTAACAGGGAGAGAGAGAGAGAGAGAGAAGAGAAGAGAAAAGAAGAAATAGAGAGGGATGGAGGGAAGAGAGAAATAAGAGAGAATTTAACAGAGGAGAGAGAGAGAGAGAGAGAAGAAGAGTGAGAAAGAGAAAATAGAGAGGGATGGAGGGAGAGAGAGAATAAGAGAGAATAACAGAGGAGAAGAGAGAGAGGAGAGAGAGAAGAGTAAGAGAAAAGAGAAAGAGAGGGATGGAGGGAGAGAGAGAATAAGAGAGAAATTAACAGAGGAGAGAGAGAGAGAGAGAAGAGTAAAGAGAAAATGAGAAAAATAGAGAGGATGGAGGGAGAGAGAGAATAAGAGAGAATTTAACAGAGGAGAGAGAGAGAGAGAGAGAAGAGAAAGAAGAGAATAGAGAGGGAGGAAGGGAGAGAGAGAATAAGAGAGAATTTAACAGAGGAGAGAGAGAGAGAGAGAGAGAGAAGAGAAGGTAGAGAAAGAGAAAATAGAGAGGGATGGAGGGAGAGAGAGAATAAGGAAGAATTTAACAGAGAGAGAGAGAGAGAGAGAGAGAGAGAGAGAGAGAGAGAAGAGTAAGAGAAAAGAAAAATAGAGAGGGATGGAGGGAGAGAGAGAATAAGAGAGAAATTAAACAGAGAGAGCGAGAGAGAGAGAGAAGAGTAAGAGAAAGAGAAAATAGAGAGGGATGGAGGGATAGGAGAGAATAAGAGAGAATTTAACAGAGGAGAGAGAGAGAGAGAGAGAGAGAGAGTAAGAGAAAAGAGAAAATAGAGAGGGATGGAGGGAGAGAGAGAATAAGAGAGAAATTAACAGAGGAGAGAGAGAGAGAGAGAGAGAGAGTAAGAGAAAAGAGAAAATAGAGAGGGATGGAGGAGAAGAGAGAGAATAGAGAGAGGAGACAGAGAGAAGAGAGAGGAGAGAAGAGTAGAGAATAGAAAATAGAGAGGGATGGGGAGAGGAGAGAAAAGAAGAGAAGACAGAGAGAGAGAGAGAGAGAGAGAGAAGAGTAAGAGAAAAGAGAAAATAGAGAGGGATGGAGGGAGAGAAGGAATGAGAGAAATTAACAGAGGAGAGAGAGAGAGAGAGAGAGAGTAGAGAAAAGAAAAAAATAGAGAGGATGGAGGGAGAGAGAGAAAAAGAGGAAATTTAACAGAGGAGAGAGAGAGAGAGAGAGAGAGAAGAGTAAAGAGAAAAGAGAAATAGAGGGGATGGAGGGAGAGAGAGAATAAGAGAGAATTAACAGGAGGAGAGAGAGAGAGAGAGAGAGAGAGAGAGAGAGGGAGAAAGAGTAAAGAGAAAGAGAAATGAGAGGGATGGAGGGAGGAGAGAATAGAGAGAATAACAGAGAGAGAAGAGAGAGAGAGAGAGAGAGAAGAGTAAGAGAAAAGAGAGAGAGGATGGAGGGAGAGAGAGAAA
Organism: Doryteuthis pealeii; assembly: GCA_023376005.1. NCBI lineage: Eukaryota > Metazoa > Mollusca > Cephalopoda > Myopsida > Loliginidae > Doryteuthis > Doryteuthis pealeii. The sequence goes on from CM042166.1 coordinate 74,904,776, forward strand.
TAAAGAGAAACAGAGGAGAGAGAGAGAGAGAGAGAGAGAAGAGTAAGAGAAAAGAGAAAATAGAGAGGGATGGAGGGAGAGAGAGAATAAGAGAGGAATTTAACAGAGGAGAGAGAGAGAGAGGAAGGTAAGAGAAAAGAAAATAGAAGGGATGGGGAGAGAGAATAAGAGAATTTAACAGAGGAGAGGGAAGGAGAGAGAGAGAGAAGAGTAAGAGAAAAGAGAAAATAGAGAGGGATGGAGGAGAGAGAGAATAAGAGAGAATTAACAGAGGAGAGAGAGAGAGAGAGAAGAGAGTAAGAGAAAAGAGAAATAGAGAGGGATGGAGGGAGAGAGAGAATAAGAGAGAAATTAACAGAGGAGAGAGAGAGAGAGAGAAGAGTAAGAGAAAGAGAAAATGAGAGGATGGAGGGAGAGAGAGAATAAGAGAGAAATTACAGAGGAGAGAAGAGAGAGAGAAAGTAAGAGAAAAGAGAAATTAGAGAGGGATGGAGGGAGAGGAGAATAAGAGAGAAATTAACAGAGGAGAGAGAGAGGAGAGGAGAGTAGAGAAAAGGAGAAAATAGAGAGGGATGAGGGAGAGAGAGAGAATTTAACAGAGGAGAGAGAGAGAGAGAGAAGAGTAAGAGAAAGAGAAATAGAGAGGGATGGAGGGGAGAGAGAGAATAAGAGAGATTTTAACAGAGGGAGAGAGAGAGAGAGAGAGAGACGAAGAGAGAAGAGTAAGAAAAAGAAAGAAAAAGAGAGGGGATGGAGGGAGAGAGAGAATAAGACAGAATTTAACAGAGGAAGAAGAGAGAGAGAGAGAGAGAGAGAAGAGGTAAGAGAAAGGAAAAATAGAGAGGGATGGAGGGAGAGAGAGAATAGAGAAGAATTTAAACAGAGAGAGAGAGAGAGAGAGAAGAGTAAGAGAAAATAGAGAGGGATGGAGGGGAGAGGAGATAAGAGAGAATTTAACAGAGGAGAGAGAGAGAGAGAGAGAGAGAGAAGAGTAGAGAAAAGAGAAAATAGAGAGTGGTGGAGGGAGAGAGAGAATAAGAGAGATTTAACAGAGGAGAGAGAGAGAGAGAGAAAATAGAAAAGAGAGGGATGGAGGGAGAGAGAAATAAGAGAGAATTTAACAGAGGAGAGAGAGTGAGAGGAGAGAGAGAGAGAGAGAGTAAGACAAAAGAGAAAGGGATGGAGGGAGAGAGAGAATAGAGAGAATTTACAGAAGAGAGAGACAGACAGAGAAGAGTAGAGAGAGTAGCTGGGTGCATACCTTCCCAATGGGTATTAGCGCTATGCTAACAGCAAATACCCTAGTCCCGGATTTGAACTCTGGTCGACGTGTCCATTTCCTATAACTCTAACCATTACATCAGGTGCCTTCGCTGTATATGCAGATCTATATTAAATAACCAATAATGAGTTGATATGCTATTAGATAAATATAACTAACAAAACTTTAAAAAAATAAATCCCCTTATTTCAGATATCAACACCGTGTGTGTGGGGGTGTAGATAATACTTACTTATAAGATTAAAAGCCTAAGTGTATTCAATCCAACCATATGTGTTCGCTACATATGAAGATCTATTTAATCTAATTTCCTGATTCTTCTAACTTTTGGCATCTGATAATTAACACTTTTAAGACTAAGGCTATATAATAATAATAATAATAATAATAATAAATAATAATAATAATAATAATAATAATAATAAATTTGTCGACCTAGAGTGTGTAAGAACAACAATAATAAGATGGAATAAACTAGTAAAAGAGTTTTTGAACAAAGTAAATAATATTGAGCAAAATTATTAATAAAATGTGAAATAGAGAAGAGTTTCTCGACCCAGAACGGTGAGACCCCCTCCCCAACAAAGAACTCAATTAGAAAAAACAAACAACCAATAATAATAATAATAATAATAATAATAAATAATAATAAATTATAAATAATAATTTATTATTATATTATAAATAATAATAATAATAATAATAATAATAATAATAATAATAATAATAATAATAATAATAATAATAATAAAAAGATAAACCACCTTATATGTACATGGATGACATAAAAATTTTTGCAAAAAATTAAAAGGAATTAGAAACCCTGGTACAAACTATTAGAATATATAGCCAGATTTAGGAATGGAATTTGGAATTGAAAAATGTACTATGCTAGTAATAAAACGGGGTGAAAGAAAATTAATGAATGGAATACAACTGCCAAATCAGGACACTATAAAATCACTTGATGAAAATGAAAGTTAAAAATACTTAGAAGCGGACAATATCAAGCAAACAGAAATGAAAGGAAAAGTTAAAAAAGAATATCTCAGGAGAACTAGAAAACTTCTAGAAACCAAACTTAACAGCAGAAATCTGATCAAAGGAATCAATACCTGGGCTGTCCCAATTATAAGATACTCGGGACCATTCTTAAAATGGACAAAGGAAGAACTCAGACAGATTGACCAAAGGACGAGAAAATTAATGACCATGCACAAGGCTCTCCACCCTAGAGATGATAGAGATAGATTATATGTGTCAAGAAAGGAAGGGGAAGAGGTCTTGCCAACATAGAGGACTGCATAGAAACCACAATCCAACAACTTGAGGATTACACAAGAAAAAGCAAAGACAAATTACTTATGGCGGCCAACAATAGTAGAAGCGACAGATGGACAAACAGAAAAACAAGAAAGACTAGAAAACAAAAATGGGAGAAAAACAATTATATGGACACTTCAAACGACAAATCGAAGAGGTTGCACATGGAAAGATTGGACATGGTTAAGAAAAGGAAACCTCAAAAGAAAAACAGAATCATTAATAATTGCTGCAAAAATAATGCCATAAGGACAAACTATATCAAAGCGAAAATTGATAGGACCCAACGAAATAGTAAATGTAGACTTTGCGGGAATAGAGATGAGACTGGAAACCATATTCTCTGCGAATGTAGCAAACTAGCACAACAGAATACAAAACTAGACACGACTGGTTTGGAAGGTGATCCACTGGGAATTATGCAAAAAATTAAATTTTGACCATACAACAAAAGGTATATGCATAAACCAGAATCTGTTTTTGAGAACGAAACGCATAAAATTCTCTGGGACTTTGAAATAAAAACGGATCACCTTATCCCAGCAAGAAGACCAGACCTAGTGTTGATAAACAAAAAAGAAAGAACTTGTCAACTGGTGGATTTTGCAGAGCCAGCAGATCACAGGGTGAAGCTAAAGGAAAATGAAAAAATGGACAAATATCTGGACCTTGCCAGAAAAATGAAAATGTTATGGAATATGAAAGTGAAAGTGATACCAATTGTAGTTGGTGCACTTGGAACAGTCCCAAAAGGATTGGAAAAGGGTTTGGAAAGTTTGGAAATCAGAGGAAGGATTGAAACCATTCAGAACACTGCTGCAATCTGCCATAATACTCAGAAGAGTCGTGGAGACCTGAGGAGACTTGCTGTCACTCAGACTCCAGTGAAAGACCATCAGCTAATGCTGATGTGAAAACTCAAAAGGAGCAAATAATAATAATAATAATAATAAACCAGATCCCATTCTTGAGAATGTAACGCATAACATTCTCTGGGACTTAGAGATACAGACGGATCACCTCATTTCAGCCAGAAGACTAGACCTAGTATTGATTAACAAGAAAAAGATAACTTATTAATACGTAGATTTTGCAGTTCCAGTAGATCACCGGGTGAAGATGAAATAAAACGAATCGATACACAAATACCTGGACCTTGCTCGAGAACTGAAAAAAAATGAGGAGACCTGAAGAGACTTGCAATGAAAGACAATCACCTAAAACTGATGTGAAACTCAGAGAATTGAAAAAGCTGTGGAAAAGTGATACCAATTGTAGTTGGTGCACTTGGAACGGTCCCAAAAGGCTTGAAAAAAGACTGGAGGAACTGGAAATCAAGGAAGAATTGAGACCATCCAGACTCTGCATTGCTACAATCGGCTAGAATACTCAGAAGAGTCCTGGAGACCTGGATACTTCAAACGTCAAATGGACACGGTTAAGAAGAGGAAACCTAAAGAGAGGAACTGAATCGATAATGATTGCTGCACAAAACAATGCCATAAAAATTTGTTTTATATCAAAGCAAAAATTGACAGACCTAGTATTGATTAACAAAAAAGTGAGAACTTGTCAACTCGTAGACTTTGTAGTTCCAGCAGATCACAGGGTGAAGATGAAAGAAAACGAAAAGATGGACATATACCTGGACCTTGCTAGAGAATTGAAAATGCTGTGGAATATGAGGGTGTAAGGGATACCAATTGTAGTTGGTGCACTTGGATCGGCCCTAAAAAGCTTAGAAAAAAGACTGGAGAAACTGGAAATCAGAGGAAAAATTCAAACGATCCAAACAACTGCATTACTGAAATCGGCTTGAATGCTCAGAAGAGTTCTGGAGATCTGAGGAGACTTGTTGCCACTCAGCCTCCAGTGAAATACCATCAGCTAACGCTGATGTGAAAAACTCAAAAGGAATAATAATAATAATAATAATAATAATAATAATAATAATAATAGAAAAACACAATATAGCATCATTAAAAATCTTCTGGGACAAAGCTTCTGAAAATGTTAGAATAAAACACAAAATGAAATTAAAAGTTATTTGTATTTTCGCAATTCTCTCGCACAGCAATCATTCATGAATTATAAAAAGAAATAACAGTTAAAAGATTAATAACATTTTTCTTTTGCTAAGGATGAAAAATATGGATAACTCAGCCAATTCGCCTTTCCCGTTTAGTCATGTAAATTTTCCTACGCCATTCTATTTTTTGTGGTTGTAAAAGGCAGTAAAAACCTCATTTACTTTCTTTTTCATGATATATACATCACAGTCGACTTCTAAAAGAGATCTATAGAACATATATCCCAGTAGTCAAGGAAATCTCATAAGAGCCATAGAAAGTATTTATTATAAGTATTTGAACAGGCAGAAAATGTGTTTATTGCTTATGTTATTAAATTCTGTTCACTTTATTTTTCACAGCATTCAAACGATATGCATATCCAAATGACTACAGAAGATTCAGGATATATATATATATATATATATATATATATATATATATATATATATATATATATATATAGAAGTTTTATATATATATTAATACTAGAAGCTTTATACTTAAAACCACCCTTAAACAAAATTAATTTCCAATGCAGTACACACATTCTAAAATGCCTATAACACCTTTCTCATCAATTCTTCTCCTTCCAGCCTCCACATTAATTTATTTTTTTAAACTGGAACACATCACCCCTGATAATGGCACTTTGAAGTGCCGAAAGTACTCGGGACCTGAAATTTGGTGGAATTCCACCCAAATATTAAAAAGTTGGCCAGAAAACTCGAAAAGATCAAAAATAAAATTGTTAAACAGGAGATGTGTCTTTTGTTTAATTCTACGTGTATAAATGAAAGAATGCTGCCCAAATACACACATATATATATATATGTATACCATGAAGATTCGCGCTACTGTGAGAAGCTTAAGCCGGTAGTTTTTAAACCATTTGAATTTAATCGTATATTCAGTTCTTTATATTGAGCTTTTTTTTAATCGGTTTTAGGAAAGTAAATAGGATTTTAAACTTGTTTGCTTGATGGATGTCATGGTAACTGTGATATATATATATATATATATATATATATATATATTACCAACTCCTCCACACGAGTAGGATGTGATAAACCAATCAAAATGTTTTGTAGGACAAGTTGTTGGATTATTTTGGGGTAAATATATTTTTACCAATACCAACATGAGTAGGATGTGATACAAGGTCAATTTCTTAAGCGAGGTTTAACAGGTTTGAATTCAGAGTGTTCCTTTCCTAGACTGGTTACCTAGCCAAGGTTAAAGAGGCCAGTTTGTCCTACTATTTACCCATAGCTGAAGGGAATTAGTTGAATGCACACCTTTCCCAAGTGCTATGAGAAATGCAAACAGACTCGTCCAGGATTTATGCAGTGAACTGAAATTCAATTTTAAACACCCTGAATGAAAAAGACGATAGCAACAGTTGAAGATAAAGAAATGTATATTTAAAAGGTACAAAAAGGGGTTGCAAATTTAGTGGCATTTGTGACTAGACTTATCTTCCTGAGGTTGAGGTAAAGGTAAAGGTTGCGCTGGATGAAACCACTCGCTGGTTGATAAGGTAAAGGTGAGCGCTAGAATACTATTCTACTTGCTGTTGATAGGTAGCGCTTGAAAATCGCGTCTCGCCTGATGAAAGCTCATACGATAAGTGAAGAGAGCGCTTGAAAAAGCGACTCGCCTGGTCGATAGCCCCTTGATAAGTGACTTTCGTCATGGGGTTTGATTTTGGCACCAATATCGTATATCGGCGATTCGCCCCCTGGTGGCAGGGGGAGATAATTCAACTATAAATTTCCCGACCCTACCCACTGTAGAATAATCATCCTAAGTCTAATTACCGTCGAATTGGCAAGACAAGACAGCAAGCAGTCGTAACTTAAATACGATTCTGGTTTGCTGCAAAGACCACTGCAAAATAGCAGGATATTTATGAAGCCTCAGAGGATCCTACAAACCAAGCAGCCAATCAGGACTCAGGGAATGGAATCACCCAAATGCATGAGTGGACTGTTCTGAATTCCCATAAGTACCAGTTGTCTTGACACTGGTTCAGTTGTGCTTGGCCAGTCACATTGTTCAAACCAATCTTTTTTTATTATTATTAAAACTCATTGCACATTCGGTTTTCCGGTTAGCGCTTGGGGTCAGCGAGCTTCGGCCGCTGGACTTGCCGAGAGTTTAATAATAGCGTCGATCCCAGGGGGCTATCCCCCCCAGGCGACGACGCAATTTTTTTCTTTCCCACCTATGAGCTTCGGCTTGTGGGTGGGCCCACATTAAAACGAAGGCCTTGTGCCCAGCCCATACAAGTGGGTATGAGGCAAATACCCATTGTTCAAACCAATAGTAGACTGACTGACTGACTGACTGACTTCAATACCCACGAATTATCTAACATTTATTTTTTCCACCAGTGTACCTTACAAGAGACTAAAAACAGTAAACTAAACGGGTAATCGAATGCGGGAGGGGGTGCATGTGAATATGGGGGGTGGGGTTAACCCAGAAGACATTGATCTCTATCTTGTTTTTCTTCGGTTAAAATATTTCTCAAAAACAGCTCGACTTGCAAACTAACATTCCTTTAGTAAACTTCACAAAGAGAAACGAACTCGTCAATATTTATCCACTTAAAGTCAGAATTCTTATAAATATAATACTTTTACCCCACTAGCTACTAAGTTACTTAAGATAGCAAACATTACTCACTACTTCTGTTATAACTTTTATCTTCTTTTTTTTCTTTCTTTTCTTTTCTTTTCTTTAGTCTATTTCTGTCTCTGTTCTGTACGGTAGTGTTGCATACACTACCATAAGGAAGAGCGGTGGAAACATTCGCCTTAAGTTCCCCGAGGCAAAGGGAGATAATTCGTTGTTGTTTTTTCTTTCTCTTTTTTTTTTTTTTTAAGCTGGTAGGGGAAGTAGGTCATCGTTCAACTGAGATAGAAAAGTTTTTTTTTGTTTTTTTTTCTTTTTGCAAAAGGGCAGACGGCATAAAAAAAATAAGACGTTTTTTTAAAGCAACACAAATAAAATATCAAATATAAAGATTAAGGAAAATAAAAATTTGCGTAAAAGAGATAAACGCATAGAATAAAAAAAAAATTGGCAGACAAACATGGAAAGTCTTGGCAGAAGGAAATATATTTATAACATTATTGTCTGTTATATCTGCATTAACGTAGAAATGATATGTATCTTGGAATCTATTAGAATTGCATTTATTTTCAAAATGGTTGCGGTTCTTGTATAGGGCGGTCTACAAAAATACGGTAAGTGATAAAACCCTCCATTAGTTTATTGTATCATATCCATTCACTTCATACTGATGTGAAAGGCATGAATCCATCCTTACCTTAGATATGGGTAGTTGGTATGTTCTTTTTTTTTTTTTGCTGGGCACCATATATTTTCCGACATTAAAAGGTAGGCAATCAAATTCGGATAAAGAAGGCTCAACAAACAAATGAAGATAAAAACATATATTCATAAAAACACAACTTGCAAACTTAATGGTGTTGCGGCCAGACTTATCTGCTGAGTTCCATATTAGTTCTGTGAGGATCTGGATTAGATGTCTTGCTGCTGTGATCCTCAACACTACAAGTCAGAGAGGGGGTTCAATTTTAGTGCCAATCTACGGTATTGGCTGATTCGCCCCCTGCTTCCAAGGGCAGATAATTAATCCCTAATTTTCCCAATATTGGAGCCCAAGTCAGGTTAGTGATTGGTCCGTGTTGCTATTAACCAATTGAAGAGTGGAGGCCTTGATGGACAGGTGACAGATCAAAGCTCACATCTATTGAAACAAATTATACATCATTCCACTTGTTTTATGGCATGTCAACCCTTGTTGGTTTATCTTATGTCAGTCATTTGAGCAGTTATGGTCTCTAATCATATATCTTCACAATCATTTTCAATAGTAAACACTCCATACTTAGTTTTGTTGTGTTGTTACATAATTATTAGATTCTTAATATTTATGTACAGTAGTGTAGAAATCAAAATGGCGGTTATAAGTTCAGCCGGCGGCCTTGAAGGGTGAGTGACAAGGCTTGACCTCATCCTGATCCTTTCCGGTGGATACCGTGAGAATCGGTGGAGAAGACCCTCTTCCGGTTTAGATTAGAAATAGATTTTAGTCAGTCGGCGAGAAACCACGACGGTGGTGAGTCGTGTTATACACGCTCCGACTCGATCTGCGCAGGTAGTCTGGTGGGGATTTCGAAATAAAATGTGATCTAAGTAAGTCGAAGTCTTTTGTTATTATCTAAAAACTACCAATGACACAGGGCTTCTGATAAAGAGAAATCCCCAATAAAAGACCAGACACGAAGTCCCCAAGAGAGGTCCAGACGAAGAAGAGATGTTAGAAGAGACCTAGAAGAAGAACTTAACATATCAAAGACGTCAGAAGAAGAATAGAAGAATAGAAGTAAGTAAAGGAGTAAAGAGATGTATACAACAGTGTGGTACTGTTACTTTCAATTATAGCCATGATTTGATTGAAAGCAGGAGAAGGTAAGAGGAAAGACACTCCTTTCATTGATTATTTTTAGCTTCCTCCTTTTGCAACGAAAGAGATTAGAGACAATGCGCTGATAACAGACTGTTTCTTAAGAACGCTTTGCCCTAGTGAAAATAAACCATTTTTTCGCCCGATAATTTTTTTGAAAAACTTGAAAACCCTGGGTACTGCAAAAGTGCCATATGAGAGCGCAGTCTGTGAGTGGGCCACACCTGAGGTCCGCATGTTTGGCATGCCCGCTCTTTCAACAGCATTGTACAAATAAAAATCTTCCTCTGATATGTTATTTTTGCTATAACATGGTAAATTACATTAAATAATAGATTTCGTGGTCATCTTCTACCCTGAGAGAATTACCAATGTTTCTGTTTGTTTGTTTGTTTTGTTTTACTGCATGTCAACCACAATGGGTCATTTAATGCCAGCAAAGTTTTGAAAGATTGGTAGCGATAGTTAAAAAGAATTTTTTTTAAATGATTTTTTTTTTCGTGAACACACTTTTCTAATTAACCCATAGATGGGACCCTAACAGTTACTACCACTCCAGGTCAGAGTGGACCAGGGAGCAATGGTGATAAAGGAGTGGTCCACATTCCCCAGAACTCCAGAACTAGAATCTCACCATCAGATACAGTTTAACGTTATTCCCTGGACATGAATATCCTCAGCCACCATTTCCTAGCACCTATATGATAAAAAGGGGTTGGAGGTTGCCATAAGGGCAATAGGATTGGGACACTCATATAGGTGCTAGGGCTTGATGTAACCAGTCGATTGATCGGAGAGGCCTCTCTGACCGACCATCTAGCCTAAGTAAGGGTCAAAGTGGAGTTTTACATGTCATTGACTGCTTATCCACCAGGATTCCGTCCTTAAGCATCAGTTTTTCTGAACTTGAATATAGATATCACATTATTGTTATTAATTTACAAATTGTACAGGAATGGTTTGATTTTCTAAAAGGTATTTCAACCTTATTGTACTAATAAGTAAAAGTAAAATCGACGGAACGGCTTAATGTCAGTATCAGCCATACAGCGAGGGAGTCTATCCCCTTTTCACTAGGGCTAGACCAAGGAGATTATTTTAGTATCTGATGTGAAGCGCCACACCTACCATCAGCTCCTCACTTTACCGTACAGATCTCTGAGCTAGGCGAGGGCCGGTATGTACTTTAAATATACGCTCCTACATTTGGGGCGCTGGTGGTTGTCGTCAGTGATGTAATCCGCAGGGTTCATTGGAAGTTTCGGGTCTTCCAACATCAGACTTCCCTCGCCCTGCTGACCCTATCAGAGGTGATCAAACTCTGGTACAACCACCAACAATAGCAGCTAAAAGACGTCTTGACAAGAAAATTTTTTTTGGACGGTTATAATCTTGCTCTTGTTTTTGCTATGTCATGGTAAATTACATTCAAAAATGGATTCTGTACTCATCTTCTACCCTGAGAGAATTATCAATGTTTCTGAAAATGCAAAAAAGAAAGAATATAGATTGATAATCACGGACCCGAAGAAGCTAAGGGAATGCGTCCTTGGTGTTGGAAAAGTTTATCAGAAACAAATTCTTGTTTTTAGGTCTCGCAATACCATTTTTTTTATTGTTGTTGTTGGGGAGGGATTTGTTTTTTCTGTAGGGGTGGGATCTGTTTTTTACTGTGGGGTAGTGCGATCTGTTTTATACTGAAGTTTTGGCAATTACCTCAAGGAAAGCAAATCTATTAAATCAAGCCAAAATGCCAATTTGAGGCAGAGAGAAATTATTAAAAAAAGAAAAATCTGGATCCAGCTAATATACACCCTCAGGGAAAAACGAATTTATACTGGCCAAAATCTATCTATCTTATTCAATTCTTTTCTTTCTTTCTTGTTCGTTGCACAATTCTTTCTTTCTTTCTTTCTTTCTTCTTTCTTGTTCCATGCTCAATTCTTTCTTTCTTTCTTTCTTGTTCTGGGCTCAATTCTTTCTTCCTCTCTTTCTCTTTCTTTCTTTTTCTTTTTTTCATTCTTTCCTTTTTTTTCTTTCTGTCTTTTTCTTTCTTTCTTTTTCTTTTTTCTTTCTTTCATCCTTTTTTTTTCTTTTTTCTTTCTTTCATTCTTCCTTGTTCTTACTCAATTCTTTCTTTCTTTCTTGTTCTGTGCTCGTTTTCTTTCTTTCTTGTTTCTTCTTTCTTTTTTCTTCTTTCTTTTTTCTTCTTTTCTTTTTTTCTTGTTCCATGCTCATTTTTTATTTCTTTCTTTCTTTTCTTCTTTCTTTCTTTTCTTCTAACTTCTTCTTTCTTTCTTTTCTTCTTTCTTTCTTTTTTTTTCTTCTTCTTTCTTTCTTTCTTTCTTTCTACTTTCTTCTTTCTTTCTTTTTTCTTCTTTCTTTCTACTTTCTTCTTTCCTTCATTCTTTCTTGTTCTGTGCTCATTTTTTTCTTTCTTTCTATCTTTTTTCTTTTTTCTTTCTTTCTTCTTTCTTGTCCGTGCTCATTTTTTTTTTCTTTCTTCTTTTTTCTTCCAACTTCTTCTTTCTTTCTTTTCTTCTTTCTTTCTTTTTCTACTTTCTTCTTTCTTCCTTCTTTCTTCTTCATTCTTCCTTGTTCTGTGCTCATTTTTTCTTTCTTTTTTCTAAGTCTATCCATTTCTATTTGGTCCTTTTTTCATCAATTCCACTTGGTTCGTATCTATCCCATTCTGTCCATATATCTATCAATCTATTATGATTTGTTCATATACAGAAACTATTAATGAAAAAATCCAGATCCAGCTAATATACATCCTCAAGAAAAAAGATGAGTCGAAATGCTGTTAAAATCAAAAAATCTTATCAATTTTCTTATACTTTTATTTTTTTTAATCCAGTCTTTTCTGACGTTAAACTACATCTAGTGGTTAAGTGGGGAATACCCCTTCATTGCCATTACTCCCAGGTCCACCCTGACTTACTATGATGGTACCTGTTAAAGACCCACCCATGGGTTCAATTGATTTAAAAAAATGACTTAAAAAAAGAGTTTAAAAAATTGAATACCCAACAAGAATGAATAAAACATCTTCAGCATAAAATAACCTAAAAAGGTTTGCATACCATAAACTCCAACTAACCAGCCAGTCAGTTCCCCCCCTCTCTCTCTCTCTCTTCTATATATATATATATATATATATATATATATATATATATATATATATACTTCGGCAGCATTTTTTCTTTTAGACATGTTCTGTTAAACGCCACAGACAATTCAAGTCTGAGGAGTTTTTTTATGGTCCTTTCAATTTTTCTAGCGATCTAAAAAAACAAACAAAAACTGCAAATAATGGAAGCACTCTATATCAAATTAAAAAGACCTACCTTAAACAAAATAAACTTTCAAACCAGTAGACACGTCCTCCAATGCTTATAAAAAATCCCACTCTAACCATCCCCCCTCCCTTCCTCACAATTCTGTATCCCCCTCAAAAAACCCATTAATCCATTGTTTCGTACTAACTACCACCACCACTCTTTAGCTACTCCTCGTTCTTCTATAAAAACGAGGCACTTGAAAAACTTAACATCGTTTCCCCACCTGATGATGGCTGATAAACCAGCCGAAAGCGCTCGAAAAAAACAAGGATTTGGTGGACTATTACAACTTCTCCACCCAAACACGAAAAAGATCGCTAGAAAAATTGAAAGGACCATAAAAAAACTCCTCAGACTTGAATTGTCTGTGGCGTTTAACAGAACATGTCTAATATATATATATATATATATATATATATATATATATATATATATTATCTACCAAATTCATTCCCATGTACTTCTTTATGCTCATATCTATCACTTCCAAAAAGTAAAAATAAAGATTTTTTAGAAGCAAGTTTTTTATATTGGGTATAGAGTGTTACAAGATATTTTGATATATTATTAAAAACATTTTTTTTAAATTTTCTCTGAATTTTTGAGATGAGGCTTCATGATTAGCATTATTTGTATTATCAGACTATTGTCCTCATATTCATTGTTATCTGTACCACGTTTTGGACGATGTGCCCTCCTGCCTTCTCCAGGTATTTCTGTTTGGACTCAGGAACCATCTTGGACTCGGGAACCTTCTTTTTGAACTCGGGAATGGGTCGCAATTATGACAAGAATGTTCCTGAATTTGAAAAGAAGGTTTCCAAGTCTAAGATGGTTCCTGAGTCCGACAAGAAATACCTGAAGAAGGCTGGAGGGCACATCAGCCGAAACATTGTACAGATAACAATGAAGAAGAAGACAATAGTCTGAATAATACAAATAATACTAAAAAATCTTTATTTTTACTTTTTAGAATTGTATTTATTACTACATCAAAAGCTAACCATAGCTGGGGTAGAGGCATTAAGATGTGTTAATTATTATTCTATGCTACTGCTGCCCCTGCCCAGGATTGAACCTGCAGTCTAGAGATAACTGTCACTTAGAACTGTCTTAACCTAACTCCTTTATTCACAAAGCCATGTGTCCAATTGTCTGAGAAATTTCCTGAGTCCGACGTGAAACACCTGAAGAAGGCCGGAGGGAACATCAGCCGAAACCTTGTAGAGATAAGAATGAAGATGAGGACAATAGTCTGAATAATACAAATACTAAAAAACCTTTATTTTTACTTTTTAGAATTGTATTTATTACAATATCAAAATATCTTGCAACTATCTATATAACTATCTTGCTAGATAGTGCTTCGGTTATGGTCAAGTCATGCTAAAAGCAACAGTTCCAACTAGATAACTGAAGTTAAGCAGCGATGAGTCAGTTCAATACTTAATTGAGGGTAAATACAGTGGGTACTGTAAGAAACCTAAGTCCTTTATTTATCAAAACTAATTTAATATCAAGTGAACGGAAAAGGGTTAATATGCTCTAATATCACCAACCAACCATATCAAAATATCTTTTATCTATTATTACATTTATTATTTATTATTATATTTATTATTATATTTATTATTATTATTATATTTATTATTATATTTATTATTATATTTATTATTTATTATTATATATATTATTATATTTATTATTATATATTATTATATTTTATTATTATATATTATTATTATTATTATATTATTATTATATTCATTATTTATTATTATATTTATATTATATTATTATTATTATTATATTATTATTATTATTATTATTATTATATTTTTATTATATTATTATTTATTATTATATTATTATTATATTTTATTATTTATATTATATTATATTATTATCTTTATTATTTATTATTATATTATTATATTTATTATTATTTTATTATTATTATTATATTAATTATATCATTTATTATTATATTTATTATCATTATTTATTATTATATTTTTATCATATTTATTATTATATATTATTTATTATTATTATTATTTATTATATTATTATATTTAATATTTATTATTATATTTATCATTATATTTATTATATATTATTATTTATTATTATATATTATATTATTATTATATTATTATTTATATTATTATTATTATATTATTATTATTATTATTATTATTATTATTATTATTATTATTATTATTATATTTATTATTATTATTATTATTATTATTTATTATTATTATATTATATTATTTATTTTATTATTTATTATTTATTATATTATTATTATTATTATTTATTATTATATATTATTATATTATTATTATTATTATTTATTATTATATTTATTATTATTTATATTTATTATTCTTATTTATTATTATTATATTTATTATTTATTATTATATATTATTATATTATTATTATATTATTATTATATTATTATATTTATATTATATTTATCATTATATTTATTTTATATTTATATATATCTAACCTTCATGAAATCTGAGGCATTTGCATATTTCCCTACAGGCATCACTGCTTCGTGTTTGAATTCATAAAAAACAAGGATTTTCCAATGCTGGCTTTCTAGACATTTCACCAGGGAAGATCTCTTCACTCGCAAGATTGGTGCAAAACAATTTTCCCGCTCATATTCCAACATATTTAATCACATGTTGTTCTAAGGTAAGCTTAACTTATTTTCCAGACAATAAACAATATGAATAATGAATGCAACTATGAAAACCATGAATTAAATTATACTAAATTATTCCTTACTTTTAGAATTGAATTATGTTTGAAAAAAATTCTGTTTTAATTGGTTTTAATTAGTTATAATTTGCAATTAAGTAAAAAAAAACCGACCAATCTCTTACTTTACTCTGTGTCTATCTCTTTCTTCCCCTCTATGTATCTCTTGACTACCCCCTCATTATATAATGTTAGTTTCTCTGGAGAGAGAGAGAGAGAGAGAGAGAGGAGAGAGAGAGAGAGAGAGAGAGATTTGAAATGTATTTCTATGTTAAATTTCACAACCAGCAACCCATAGCTTAAATGAGGTTAAACATTTACTTTCTTAGCTTTCAAAATAATTTTAAGGTTTTGTCCGGCCGTATTTATTTATTTTTAAATTTTATTCGCTTTGCTAACTCCCCTTTCCCTAATCTCAATTATCTACCCAGAGCTGAATGGGTGATCATTAACAAATAAAAACCAATATTTAATCAACTATAAAAAATAACCCATCGAGGGTTGACAAGCCGTAAATTCCAACCAACCAACCAATATTGTAGAAAGAAGAGATAGAGAGAAACAGAGAGGGGTAAAGAAAATATAGTGAGAGAGAGGGGGGTTAAGAGAAGAGATAGAGAGAAACAGAGAGGAGTAGAGAGAAGAGACAGATAGAAACAGAGAGGGATAGAGAGAAGAGACAGAGAGAAACAGAGAGGGGTAAAGATAAAATATAGTGAGAGAGAGAGAGAGAGAGAGGGGGTAGAGAAAAGAGATTGAGAGAAACAGAGAGGGATAAAGAGAAGAGACAGCGAGAAATAGAGAGGGGTAAAGATAAAAATAGTGAGAGGAGAGGGGGATAGAGGGAAGAGACAGATAGAAACAGAGAGGGGTAGAGAGATAGAGAAAAAACAGAGAGGGGTAGTGAGAGAGAAGAGAGCGGAGATAGAGAGAAACAGAGAGGGAGAGTAGAGAGAGAGGATAGAGAGAAACAGAGAGGCGGTAGAGAGAAGAGATAGAGAGAACAGAGAGGGGTAGAGAGAAGAGATAGAGAGAAACAGAGAGGGGTAGAGAGAAGAGATAGAGGAAACAGAGAGGGGTAGAGAGAAGAGACAGATGAAACAGAGAGGGTAGAGAGAAGAGACAGATAGAAACAGAGAAGGGTAGAGAGAATAGATAGAGAGAAACAGAGAGGGTAGAGAGAAGAGATAGGAGAAAACAGAAAGGGTTAAAGATAAAATATAGTGAGAGAAAGGAGAGAGGGGTAGAGAGAAGAGACAGATAGAAACAGAGAGGGAGTAGAGAGAAGAGATAGAGAGAAACAGAGGGTAGTGAAGAAGATCAGATGGAAATGCCGAATAAAAGCTGTTTGGGCATTTTTTTTCATCGCTATGTTCTGCAATACAGTGAAGGCACCTGGTTGTAATGGTTAGAGTCACAGGAAATGGACACGTCGACCAGAGTTCAAATCCTGGACTAGGGGGTTTGCTATTCGCATAGCGCTAATAACCTTGGGAAAGGTATGCACACAGCTACTCTCTCTCTCTCTCTTCTCTCACTCTCTGTCTCTCTCTGTCTCTCTCTCTCTCAGTTATGGGTGAATATTAGGGCTAGGGTAACTAGTCTCGGTGAAAGAAAACTCTACAGTTAGACTTGTTAAAATTCGCTATAAAACGCCACTTAAGAAATTGACCGTGTGTCGGCATCCTGCTCATGCGGGAGAGGTTTTAGTTGGATTGGATATACTTAGGCTTTTAATCTTAAAAGTAGGTATTATCTAACCCCAACCACATGCACACACAGTGTTGAGATCTTGATAACAAGGTCGGTTTCAATTTTGGTTTGTTTTATTTATTTAATGGCATATCAACACTTTAACAGAAATAGAAATTCTGTTATTAGAAAGGAAATAAACAAGGAAAATATTATTGTATAAAATGGGGTAATACTTTGTAGGGTTCATGTTATAATTAAACATACAACTACGACACGTTTGTGGACAAAACATTTATATATCACAGCACAGAAAATATCGAAATTGGGTTATCTGCCCTATTAGTTCTGGAATCAGAGGCTAGGGGCAGGCCCCTAAAATTCAGCAAGAACAGACCGGCAGGCAAAGGGAGCAATACTAGCTGATACTAGCAGAAGAATAGAACTACAGCGACTTTACCGGAAAACTTAGAGACATTGCAAAGACCTATACAACTAAGATAAGTGTATTTGAAACTCTTTGTATTACCTAAAAATATATCCCCGCCAGGAGAAATGCTCTGGAACTCTGAAAGACATTTACACAACCCTTAAAGACATTTACAGGAATGTAAACTCTAACAAACATTATTTACTACCCGCCCAAATAAACTGTTAACCCAATTATAAACTCTTATAATTGCCTTGTACCTTTCCTTCATAACTACAGTCATATTGTAACGTTACCATTTGTTTACTTTATTCTCGTTAAAATAAGACAAGATACATAAATAATAAAATACATGTACATACACATACAGAGTAGAGATAAAAGGACTGGAGCGTCCGTACATACAAAATCATACTAGTAATGGGGGGGGGAGCCTATCACGAGAAAGGGTGACAATGTTGCTAACCCATGATGGTACCTACGAGAAGAGGTAGAAAAGGGATGAAGCGTTTGAATCAGCCGCTTAAATACTATAGCCCCTGGTGAGAAAACAGCGGCAACCCAACGGGAAGATAACTCTTCCAGGCCAATGTGAAGATAATCCAGCACCTTTATTTACGGTTCGGTGCAAGAGTGTGTAGTTTGCTAAATTTTATAGCTTAGCGGCTTTTGAGTCACACAACAAAATATTAAGTAATAAGTCTGTTAATTATCTTAGAGTTTTTCAAGGGTAAAATATATTTTGTAGTGGGCTCGTTATCGTCTGTTTCGTGTTGGTTCTAGGAGTCAGCGCTGGTTCGCAGGACTGCTGTTCTTGTCTGCTGACGTTGCTCTGTCACATCCGACCCTGTCGTGTGCTTCAACTGCTCTGAGTTTTATTGAGAATTCTGGGGTATGGGGTTATCGTCCTTGTCTATGAGCCTCTGTTTCGAACCAACCAATCACGAACCAGCATACTTTAGCGGCAAAGCGAATAAGCAAACTCGCCTCTGCTGATCCAGCTTTCACCGGAGACGGACCTAAAACAGGGTCGCTCTATCTCTTCCTCAACAAACAGAATCGGAGTCGCGACATCAAACAGAACGTCTATCATATCCGAACTATCAGAAGGCCGTAGCAAGGGCTCCGATAATACCCTCATAATAACAGGACTCAGATAAGTGACAAATTTTAACATTTGTGCAGACGAAATAAAATTTGCAATCCTATGTTATATGTAATACACGTCTTTTATTCCTATTTCTAGTTGTTTGGTTATTTCTTTAAACTCTTAACCTGTCTGCCACATCGTCGTTAACTCCACATTAGCAACTTGGAGTACTGTCGTTTCGTGTCTAGTTTCTTTATATTTCTAGGGTCTCCCTCCCACTCTTCCGTCCCGCTTAAAGGGAAGATAGCCCATATTTCTCAAAGCTTATTGGTCATTTAATACTGAAAGTTGATTCATTGATAGATGTTTTGTTATTAAGTAAGAGTAAAGTATACGGAGTGACCTATTGTTGGTATCAGCCGGACAGCGAGGGAGTCTATCCCCTTTTCAGACCAGGAGGATTGTTTCTGCGTCTGAGAAACACTTACCATCAGCTCCCTACTTTAACACACAAATCAGACCGTCCTACTCATGCGCCTAGTTGGCGAGGGTTGGAGTGAACCCGGAACCTTGTGATTCCAAGCCGGATGCTGAACCGGCCCATATATTTTCAATGTTCCATTGTATTTTTTTAATTGCACTTTTATCTATCTGCATTTGTTTAACGTTATAGGGTCAGTAAAATACATTGCTTATAAAATATAAATTTGAAGGCAATTTACAATGCGATGGAATAGGTGTTAAATGATGTTTATTTACCTTTTTATTCCTAAATATTTTCGGGAAAATTCCCATCATCAGAGTCATAGAAGTGCTTGTGTTTTTTAGTACTTTATCCCACGGCGTAATCGTTTGTTGTTATTAAGTTAAAGGAACGCCAGATACTTGAAATGCTTCGGGTTCCGTGATGGCATGTCGGTCCGTTTGTACCTGCGCTCGTGCAGATTATGAAATCATTAGTTAAATTTTATTTTTAATCATCTTCACAAAATATAAAAAATCTCTGGTGATATTTAATGTGTATATATATTACTTTGTCGTTAATTGTTTTATTTTCAAAGTTTCCTCCGGAGATACAGATTTATACAACTGCCCTTTATATATGTTATGATAACCATGTAAGTGCTACTGTATCGTTACACCACTTGCATTCTAACCTACTCTCTTGAAGATGACGTTTTTGATTTTTATACTAACGATTTTATTTGTCTAAATTTTTGAGACGATGTTTGATCATTTGTATTATTTGCATTTTTCAGACATTTATTCTCAACTTTATTGTTTATAATTACAACGNTGTCAGTTCAATGTGCCCTCCAGCCTTCTCAGATGTTTCTTGTCTTAATTGGGTAGCCTTCTAGAACCCGGGAACTTCTGGTCGTAATCGGGAGCTTTCACAAAACTTCGATCCTAACCCTTTATTAAATCCACGAGGTTTCCTGTTCTCATTCCGCTAACCATAGCTGGGTACAAGTGTTAGGCTGTGTTAATTATTATTTTAACTATCAAACTTAATCCGGATTGAACCTTGCAGCCTAGAGATAACTGTCACTTAGAACAGTATTAAAATCAACGCCTATATCCACTACGCTATGTCTCCAATAAAGATGGGGGCAATAGTACGAATAATACAGATAATACAAATTATCAAGACTTATCTAAAAAGACTCATCTAAAAATTGTTATATATACAACTTTTCGGTTGATGTACCCTCCAGCCTTCTTCAGGTGTTTCTTGTCGAACCTGGGAACTTTCTTGAACTTGAGAATATTCTATTTGAACCCGGGAACCTTCTTGCCGAACTCGAGACCCTTCATCCAAATCCAAATAATACAAAATGATTTTAGTTTTGCGGTGAATACGAGATAGTGGTTAAAGAAAACACAAGGATGCTGCATGCTCTCTTGAACCAACAACCATTTAGTCGTACTATTTACCCATAGCTGGGGGAGATTCTTGTATTCACAGGGACATTCGTATTGGAACTCTCGTACTTCCAATAGAAGTACGAGAGAATGGTCAAATAATCCAGTCACGTTCTTGCTCGCGGTCACGAGAAATCCCCTTATACAATCCACAAGATTCTTCCTCTATTTAGCCTTTGGATGCCGATTGGACAACTCGAGACGGTCGGAAATTGCTTTCGTGACAACCAGCCCAAGCAGTAAATCTCTTTTCCATTTTGTTGTGATTTGTAGGGGACAGTTAATGCCAAAGGAATTATCCAGCCACGACGCTTCTGGTGGTTTCGTGAGGCTGGGTATAAAAGAAGGGGCACCCAAGAATTCGGTCTCTTTTGTCACTAACCCTGGCTAGCAGTACTAAGACTGCACCGTTAGTAGCCCCAGACGGCGACAACTCGGTAGCAGTTTACCACGTAGAAGCTGAGAGTGGCAAATGCACACCACTAAGATTCAACAAGTTACAAGGAACAAGACCTACCAAGTCTAACAGCTATGTTATCGACGTTTGCTGGATGTTTATTGTAACCAAACAAGGGTAGGAGTTCAATTAGGTGGTAAACAAAAAAAAATCCCATTTCATTGGCTAACAGAGACGTCTTTATTTAATTAAAGAAAAACTGGACCATATTACCTTTAGGTACCTC
Source organism: Doryteuthis pealeii (assembly GCA_023376005.1). Classification (NCBI taxonomy): domain Eukaryota; kingdom Metazoa; phylum Mollusca; class Cephalopoda; order Myopsida; family Loliginidae; genus Doryteuthis; species Doryteuthis pealeii. The sequence goes on from CM042166.1 coordinate 74,925,897, forward strand.
TTTTTGATCTCGATAAAGAAAGGACATATTTTTCATTTACACCCTCAATATCCGGTTGTTTTTTAAGGGTTAGGGTTAGGAGTTAGGGTTAGGGGTTAGTTTTATAATTAAAAAAAACTCTAAAAATCATCTGTTAAAACAACCGGATATTGACGGTGAAAATGAAAAACATGTCTTCTTAATCGAGATCAAAAAGGGGTACCTAAAGATCATATAATCCGAAAAACTCGTATTAAGATATTTAGCTAGAAATAATAAGATTTCATATATCTAAACTATATGAAAAAAAAAATATTGAAAAATATTTGAAGTAAAAATCTTTTTATGAGAACTCTCAGAATAAAAACTTATGTTTCTGCTTTTTATCTTCAACCATTAACAACCTTTAACCTTTGAACTCTTTTGCTCGTTTGCATCTCTGTTTTATATTTGGACCATATGACCTTAAGGCACCCCTTCCGCGATCTTGACTCGTGGGGACACTTTTCTCATTTACACCGTAAAAATCCAGTTGTTTGTTAGGGGTTAAGGTTATAATTTTTTTTAAAATCTAAAAATCGTCTGTAAACAATTAACCGGATTTTGACGGTGTAAATTGAAAAAATGTCCCCACGAATCGAAATCGCAAAAGGGGTGCCTTAAGGTCATATGGTTCTTATATTTTGTTTATATGTACAGTAAACATTTTGTAGAACAAGAAGTCGTTCGTCTCCTTTTGTTCAAAAGCGGCACCCTTCTCCTCACTGCATTCGGAGTACGGTTTAGTCTCCTATAAAACTAAGGGTTTAAACAGTGCTTTTGTAACGTGGTGCACTAGCCACAGCCCTAAGAAAACAATAAGTAACGCGCACGGATCCCCTGCGCTAATACGTATACAAAGAGGGACGCAACGTGGTTGTTGTTTATTCTAAACAAATTCTCCCTCTTTTTGCTGTATATTGTACAAACGGAAATAGGAATTTCCGGTTAAATTAAATAAAGAAAAGACGAAAAAAATCACAAAGGACTTTTTTTCCCGGTGAAAGCGAACAAAGAAGTTAAAAAACGGAAGAGCGGGTTTCCGGTCAAGGAAGCAGGGAGAAGATAAAGAAATAAATAACAAATGTCCGTTATCAGATCAAAAGATAAAGATGCGGAGGCGTATTTATCAATATAAAGGCGAGAAGATTCGAGCCGACACACAGAGACGCCAGCCAGCAGCTAAAAAGGAAACTTCACGTCTCCCGTCAGCAAACACCCCTCGGGCACTCATTGTAAGCTCTGCGCCTTCACCACCCACACACCGAAGAAAATAAAGAAGGGTCCTCTCTTTGTACATACGTATCTGTTGTTTATTGAAGTCCAGTAGTCGGTCGTAGCTGACTACTACATACTTCGCTACGTGACCATATACCCGCAACGACTACTGACTTACACGATTTAGAGTAGCGAAGAAGGCAGCTACGTAACATTTTCTCCTGTCATTATCATATTCTGAGTGTGGGAACGGCCAGTAAATGACCATCTGCTACTATCCTGGGTATGGAAGGCTTCTCAAAACACGTGTTACGCACTGGTATTTCCGTTACGGTACAGTGCCCTCAATTTGCTTATGTAAACAAATTATCTTTCTCTCGCTTTCGGTCGGTCAGGCTGCTTACTGTTTGGGGTGTCGGGTGGTGAAGGTTTTCATTCCCACAGCTGGTCACTATTTCAGTCTTACGTTTCGTTTCATTCATAAATTCTTTCTTAGAGACAATAATACACCAAAGTTCTTTTCATAAGAATTTATTTTTTCGGACAGAATTCAAGAGAGAGAGAGAGAGAGAGAGAGAGAGAGAGAGAGAGAGAGAGAGAGAGAGAGAGAGAGAGAGAGAGAGAGATCTTTATCTGTCAGTTTTTCGTTCAGTTCTATCTATGTATGCCTGAAGTTTGCCTGCGCATCTTTTGTCGTGCCAACACCGCAACTATCTCTCGTTGTCCAGAATTCAACTGTCTCTCACTTACTGATATTCACTGTCGTGGCCCCGACTTCATCCCTCTATGGCTCTCTAACTCTCACTTACTCAGTTACTGACTCCCAATCTAAGTCCAACTGCTTCCACCTCTAACTATTCTGCCTTAAGAAATTTTTTCAGAATTTTGCCAGACCATTCAAGACCTGTGTGAACCTGATTGGCTATTCCTCCGCGTCACCATGTCGCTGACTAAGATTTCTTTTTCAATCAAAATTCTTTAGTCCCACCTTTAGGTCGAATTCTAATGTTTTAAACAAAATCAAAGTCTTGCCTATTTCTGTCACCATTATGCCTGGATATTTATCAAAATTGCTTATAAAAAAAGAAAAAAAAAGTATTTCTTTGTTTATTTCAAGACAAGATGGGGGAAAAAAACACTTTCTGATTTTTAACTCAAACTTTTTTTCCATTAACATACATCTCTTCAGGTCATATCTTCCCTGATTTAAAATTAAACTTTTTCCATTAATACTTTTCCTGTATCATTGAATATATTACACTTTTCCGGAGATAAAATGCCCACAATTTTGTCAGGCTGCTACCAAGACGGGCTAGAGTGTAAATATGGACCCTAAACTAAGATTTTCCAAACATAGAAATACAAGTAAATAAAGCAAACAACATATCAGGATTATTACGAAGGTCATATGAATACATGGATAAAGAAATGCTGAAAATGTATTCATTGCATTGGTGAGAACTCATTTGAAATTTGTCTAGAGTCAAAGACTAATCAAAAGCATAAAACTCACCGAGGGAGTACAAAGGAGAGCTAAGGTAATGAATGAATTAAAGAACCTTTCGTATGAAGAAAGACTTAGGAAAATTGACTTACCAAGTTTGGTTTATCGACGGACCAGAGGAGATATTGAAGACTATAAATATACCCATGGATTTAATTCAACAAACTTTAATCTACTGAACATCACCCAAAAATCAATACCAGGGGCCATAAATTAAAACGTTCTAAAAAATGTTTGCAAACCAAATGTAAGGCAAAATTATTTTAGTAACTGGGTAGTAGATTCATGTAATAAACTACGTCATCAGTAGTGAATGCCCTCATCACTGAACTCTTTTATGGCAAAGTTGGATGAACTGTGGAAAGAATATAGATATTCAGTGGAAATAAGATTGTTATATACACAAATATAGATATCTTCCCGATTCACAAAGTCACCAAATTCATGTCGCCGATGCACCGCAATAAACGGAGAGCCAACCGGATGTAAACGGGGCGAGGCACCAAATCAAGTGACGAATTTTCGTCTCTGCGCATGCAGGTTTGCGCATCCTAGAAATAAAAAATAATATTAAAATCAGAATTTGGATTTCCGACCCCCCAAAAAAAAAACGTTCCCCCCAAAATCGTGGAAAGGCCTTTTTGGAGCCTAACCCTTGCTTTAAATAAAGCTGACTTAAGGTCGATCGGCAGTAGATCACAGGCGGTCGTACAAGGAAGGTCGGCTCGTCCCAACCCAACGTCAAAGGAATACCAGCAGCACCTGACAATACGGCGTCACGCAAACCCAGAGATATACGAGACAGCCGAGCAGTCCACATCACAAAGGAGTCGGCAACACGAAACCTTATACCTCAAGTGCGCCGACAGATATCTCCCCTACCACTGACCTCATAACCTCGAACGACCGACCGGCACCCTTAAAGGGGACGACGAGTACGAAATCCTATATCATCTTCTTAAACCAAAATATGGCGACTATCATCTGAAATCCCGACTACCAACTCGCTTCGGCACGACTACTAACGTCGAATCTTCTGCCCATATCAACCAACTTCTGACTATTATCACTGGGACTTTCTACCTACCTCACCACCTCCATTACAACCTTCTCGACCACCGAACACCAACCATTCTGCAGATATTGCTATGCACAGAACACCGACTATCACCCATATCGGACATTCTGCTTAACCCATTTCAACCGTGTAACCTTTGTGTTTTGCTAATACATTCTTAAACTTAAAATCTGTGTTTGTCTTCTCCATGCCACCATACACTTCATACTAACTCTGTTTATTACAAGATGAATGTTTTAAATATAAGGAACAGCTGACAAATATACTAGCTGAAAATATAGTATTATAAGTTTTTCACACCAGCGTTAGCTGATGGTCTTTCGCTGGAATCAGAGAGACAATAAGTCTCCTCAGGTCTCCGTGACTCTTCTGAGTATTGTAGCTGATTTCAGCAATGCTGTTTTCTGGATGATCTCAATTCTTCCTCTGATTTCCAGTTCCTCCAGTTTTTTTCCAAACTTTTGGGACTGTTCCTAGTGCAACAACTAAAATTGGTATCACTTTCACTCTCATATTCCACAGGTTTTTTTCAATTCTCTGACAATGTCCAGGTATTTGTCTATCTTTTCGTTTTCCTTCATCTTCACCTTGTGATCTGCTGGAACTGCAAAATCTACCAGATGACAAGTTCTCTTTGTTTGTTTGTTAATCAGTACTTGATCTCATCCTCTAGCTGGGATAAGGTGATCTGTCTTTATCTCGAATTATTATTATTATTATTATTTGCTCCTTTTGAGTTTTCACATCAGTATTAGCTGATGGTCTTTCACTGGAGTCTCAGTGACAGCAAGTCCCCTCAGGTATCCAGGACTCTTCTGAGTATTCTGGCAGATTGCAGCAGTGTTCTGAATGGTTTCAATCCTTCCTCTGATTTCCAAACTGTCCATACCCTTTTCCAATCCTTTTGGGACTGTTCCAAGTGCACCAACTACAATTGGTATAACTTTCACTTTCATATTCCATAACTTTTTTAGTTCTCTGGCAAGGTCCAGATATTCGTCTATTTTTTCATTTTCCTTTAGCTTCACCCTGTAGTCTGCTGGCACTGCAAAATCCACCAGTTGACAAGTTCTTTCTTTTTTGTTTATCAACACTAGGTCTGGTCTTCTTGCTGGGATAAGATGATCCGTTTTTATTTCAAAGTCCCAGAGATATTTATGTGTTTCGTTCTCAAGAACAGATTCTGGTTTATGCATATACCATTTTGTTGTATGCTCAAAATTTAATTTTTTGCATAATTCCCAGTGGATCACCTTCCCAACCCAGTCGTGTCTAGTTTTGTATTCTCGTTGTGCTAGTTTGCTACATTCGCAGAGTATATGGTTTACAGTCTCATCTCTATTACCACAAAGTCTACATTTACTATTTTGTTGGGTCTTATCAATTTTCGCTTTTATATAGTTGTCCTTATGGCATTATTTTGTGCAGCAATTATTAGTAATTCTGTTTCTCTTTTGAGGTTTCCTTTTCTTAACCATGTCCAAGATTTTTCTTGGGCAACCTCTTCAATTTGTCGTTTGAAGCGTCCATATAATTGTTTTTCTTCCCATTTTTGTTTTCTAGTCTTTGTTGTTTTTCTGATTGTCCATCTGTCGCCTCTACTATTGTTGGCCGCCATAAGTAGTTTGTCTTTGCTCTTTCTTGTGTAATCTCAAGTTGTTGGATTGTGGTTTCTACGCATTCCTCTATATTGGCAAGACCTCTTCCCCCTTCCTTTCTTGGCACATAATCTATCTCTATCGTCTCTAGGGTGGAGAGCCTTGTGCATGGTCATTAATTTTCTCGTCCTTTGGTCTATCTGTCTGAGTTCTTCTTTTGTCCATTTTAAGAATGGTCCTGAGTATCTTATAATGGGGACAGTCCAGGTATTGATTCCTTTGATCAGATTTCTGCTGTTAAGTTTGGTTTCTAGTCTCCTGAGGTATTCTTTTTTTTAACTTTTCCTTTCATTTCTGTTTGCTTAACATTGTCCGCTTCTAAAATTCCTAAGTATTTGTAGCTTTCATTTTCATTATTATTTATTATTATTATTATTATTATTATTATTATTATTATTATAGAGCCAACAACGCTGCTGCTACTACAATTTGAACCTGGCTACGTCAGGACAATTTTACAAGAAAAAACCATGTCCGTATGCATATTATCTGCGAACCTTTCAACCTTTTAACATTTATTTAACAATTATTTTGGGCTCGGTGTACCTGTTTTTTTTTCCTGTTTTGTACAGTAAATTTATAGTAGCAACAAATGGTTATTGTTTTACTTTCTTCAAAAGATGTCGACCCCTTTTTTCCCTCTACGCAATTAACTACTGTTTATAACCCTTTTAAAACTTTGGGTTAAAGCAGTATTAAAAATTCCCCACATTAACACAAAGAAGAAACGCTTTCGTTATGCAAAGGTTTCTATTTTACTTATCTCTCATAAACACCCACCTACACATAAAGGACCTTTTACTTATGATCACAAAATTCCTTTGCAACTTTTGTCGCATTTCGTTCAATAAATTTCCATTTGTTATGTTGGAAACATTTTTTTTTTTTTACTTGATTTTTATGTCATTCGTACACCGGTATCTCTCTCTCTCTCTCTCTCTCTCTCTCTCTCTCTCTCTCTCTCTCTCTCTCTCTCTCTCTCTCTTCTCTCTCTCTCTCTCTCTCTCTCCTCTGTTAAATTCTCTCTTATTCTTTCTCCCTCTCCGTCCCTCTCTATTTTCTCTTTTCTCTTACTCTTCTCTGTCTCTGTCTGTCTGTCTGTCTCTCTCTCTCTATTTTCTCTTACTCTTCTCTGCTTATCTCTCTCTCTCTCTCTCCTCTGTTAAATTCTCTCTTATTCTCTCTCCCCCTCCGTCCCTCTCTATTTCTCTTTTCTCTTACTCTTCTCTGTCTCTCTCTGTCTCTCTCTGTCAGTCTGTCTGTCTCTCTCTATTTTCTATTACTCTTCTCTGTTTATCCCCTCTCTCTCTCTCTCTCTCCTCTGTTAATTTCTCTCTTATTCCCTCCATCCCTCTCTATTTTCTCTTTCTCTCTCTCTCTCTCTCTCTCTCTCTCTCCTCTGTTTATTTATCTCCGTTCTCTATATTTTCTCTTACTCTTCTCTGTTTATCTCTCTCTCCCTCCCTCTCTCTCTCTATTTTCTCCTACTCTTCTCTGTTTATCTCTCCCTCTCCCTCTCAATCTTCACTGTTTCTTTCTCTCTCCCTTCCCCTCTTTCTCTCTCTCCCTCACCCCTCCCTCTCTATATTTCCTCTTACTCTTTGTTTATCTCTCTCTTATTCTCTATCTCCCCCTCCCTCCCTCTCTCTATTTTCTCTTACACTCTCTCTCTCTCTCTCTCTCTCTCTCTCTCTCAACTTCCCTTCTCTCTATAAACAAGACTGAAAGATCCCCCTCCAACAACCAACCAGACATACTGCCAACTACTGCAGCTACAGATCTTTGCTCGCTATAAATTTCTCACGTGTTGTAACCTAACAATGGTTACTAAACGATAAATAACCAAACAGAGGTTGGAAATTAAATGAATCTTTATAACATTAACAAATACAATACTGGCCAGCGGCATGAAGAAAAGTAAACCAATGCAAGTGGTATCAGACTACCCAGTCAGCACAATACTTCCGTATTTATGAGGATTGGGACATACCCATTATCGTTCATAGGTAGGGTAGATAACACACAGAATATTATTTCTTATTATAAAGAATATGAAATCTAGAAGATTAAATTCAGTTCGTAGGCCTTAAATATCATCATTACTGAATTAACTGAAGAATAATTAAAGTTCCAATTACCATCGAACTGGGAAGACAAGGCAACAAACGGTTTTAACTTAATACAAACCCGAATAGTCACAAAGTCTACTGCAGAATGACAAGGGTATTTATAAGACTCCACAATGTCATTCAAATCAAGCAGTCAAGCAGCCAATCAGAACTCAAGGAATGGAATCACCCAAATCACCCAAATTCATGAATGGATCATTCTTGATTTCTATATATACCAACTGTCTTGGACACTGCTTAAGTGGCACTTAGTTGGCTGCTGTTATTCAAAGTTTTGAAATAAATCAATTCTTAATGGATAATACAATTTTTTTATAAATACATTTTTCTGTTTAACCCATAGATGGGACCCTAACAGGTACTGCCACCCGGGTCAGAGTGGACCAGGGAGCAATGGTGATGAAGGGTGCTCCACATTCCCCAAACCTCCAAAACTGGAACCTCACCATCAGATAGAGTTTAACGTCATTACCAGGACATGTAGACCCGCAGCCACCGCCTTCTAGCATCCATATGATAAAAATGGGTTGGGGCTTGCCATAAGGGCAATAGGGTTGGGAAAATCATATAGGTGCTAGGGCTTGGCGTGACGAGCCGATTGATCGGAGGGGGCCTCTCCGACCGCCCGTCTAGCCCAAGATAGGGCCAAAGTAGAGTATTGGATGTCATGAACTGCTCATCCACCTGGGCTCTATCCTTAAGCGTCACGGGTCGCCAACCACGGCCAACAAGTGGCCCCATTGGGGGAGTCTTAACCCTCTGCAGAGGTGCAGTCGGTGCATTCTAACGCCCCAGCCGACAGGGCGGAAAATCTAGAAGATTAAATTCAGTTCGTAGGCCTTGAATATCATCATTACTGAATTAACATCCTGTCGGCAAGGCTTAGAATACGTTCTGTATCCCCTGCATAGGGAGGAACATGTCGCCCAAATTTGGGGAATTATTTTAAAGGGATATAAACAGTAGTAAACAAAAAGGGTCGACATATTTTGAAGAAAGGAAAACAACAATTGTTGGTTATTTCCTATAACTCCAACATGAACAAAGGGGAACCACTCTTGACTGATAAAGTATTTATTTATTTTTCCCATTAAACTAATCCTAACCCCTAACACTAACACCGTCTTCTTTTTTCCTAGTAGATCAATAAATAAATAAATAATTTATCAGTCAAGTGTGGTTCCCCTTTGTTTATGTTGGAGTTATAGGAAATAACCCAATTGTTTGTTACTACAATAAATTTACTGTATTAGGTTAGGCTAGATGAGCTATCGGGGCCCCCTCCCCCGATCAATCAGCAGGGTACGTCAATTCCTAGTACCTATATGAATGTCCCGACCCTATTGCCCTTATGAAAAATCCCAACTCTTTTTATTATGTATGTGCTAGAAAGCGGTAGTTGGGGGGTCTTAGTATTCGGAGTATGACGGTAAACTGCATCTAATGGTGAATTTGCAATTTTGAAGCTCTGGTGAGTGTGGAGTACCCCTTCATCGCGATTACTCTCGGGTATACCTTAATTCGGACAGGTAGTACCAGTTAGTGTCCCATCTATGGGTTAAATAGAAAAATGAGTTTGAAAAAACATGTTTTAAAAAATGAGTTTAAAAAATAAATTGGAATACCCATCAAGAGTGGATGAAACAAAACGTCTTCGGCATAAAATAACCCAACAAGTGTTGACATTCCGTAAAATCCAACCCAATAACCGTAACATTTTTTTTCGCTGCTAAGCTTAACATTAATTAGCTTATCATTTTTTTCATAACTTTTTCTGTGTCTGTGTGTTTTGCAGGTGCTTACGTCTTTCTTTTTTTTTTTTTTTTCATTCTATTTTATGAATCCCAAATTTCCAGGTTCGATATCGGTCCACGCCAACTCAGTGCATGAATAGCACAGCTTGGGTAATCTGATATGTGCGGTAAAGAATCTGGGATCTGACGGTAAATGAGGCGTGATACCTCAGCAAAAACAATCTCTCTGGGCTAGCGCTCGCGACAAGGGGATATACTTCCTCGCTGTTCGGCTGATAGCGACATCAGGCCTCTCCGCAGACTTTACTTACTTACTCTTTTCTTTTTCTTCTTCATCCTTTTTTCTTAATATATATCTATTTTCTGTCAGTGGATAACCACTATAACTCTATTTTGGTGGGTGGGATTTTACGGCATGTCAACTCTTGTTGGGTTATTTTATATCGATGACGTTTTGTTTCATTCATTCCATTCTTAAACAATTTTTTTCTATTTAACCCATAGATGGGACCCTAACATGTTCTACCACACCGGAGTAGAGTGGACCAGGGAGTAATGGTGATGAAGGGATACTCCACACATTTGCGACAATCATATAGTTATTTACTAAGCTTCGCTTAGATGTGGCACAAGGCCAAATGTAAGGTGCACCCAGTGAGGCTCGAACTCCCATGTCATGGTTTGCCAGTCTAACTTGTTAACCCTTTCACCACGAGAGGTGCCCATGCGACAATCAAATAGGTGTTAGGGCTTGACGTGATCTGCCAAATGACCGTTGGGGGCCTCTCCGACCACCCGTGTAGCCGTATTACATAACATGGACTGCTCAGTCACCAGGCTTCCAACCTTAAGCCTCACGGGTCACCACCCACTGACAACAGTGGCCCCATTGTTACATAAAATATGCATAGATTATTGTCAACCCCTGTATTTCTGAAGGGATGGCCCTTTTCATATCACGGGCGGGACTTTCCATGGAATAGTACAGAAAGCCCGCGAAATACGTGAAGTCACGTGGGACCTGGTTGGCTCTCAGTTTCAGCTTGGACGTCAGGCAGATAAGGCATATCTGCTTTAGCTGGGATTCACTTGCACACACGCACGCTGTGTTAGTTAGATGAAGATATTAGTTAAGTAAATAAAGGTTTAAATAAATAATATGGTTTTGTGGTTGATGAATGTCTTGGCAACAAGACTGACCTAGAAGAAGAAATGAATCAAGGACGACCAACAGCAAGAACTAGAAGTCCAGACGATGAACGTAAGATACCAAAGATGAGCAGAACAATAATAGAAGTAAAGAAAGGGTATACAACACCATTGGGGGGGGGTTAGCTCTCTGCAGAAGTATTGTCGGTATATTCTAAAGCCCCAGCCAACAAACTATTTTGTGAAGGCGAGTGATGTAATGTTTACCGTCGTAAATGGAGACGGTGAGATGAGTTCAAAGTTGAATGAGGTTGTTTGCATTCCATTAATTTTGCTAAAGAAATTTGGAGACGTATCTATCCGACTATTCTCCCGTCAGCTATAGTTAAAAAGTAGAACAGACTGGACTCATTAACGTTGTTGGTATGGCATCCAGTCTAGGAGAAGGAAACACTGAATTCAATGTTAAACCCCAATTAAGAAACTGACCTTGTGTGATTGGTTGGTAAATCTATATAACTATTTTTCTTTCTCTTTTCATTCTATTTTTTTCATTCTTTTTTTTTTCATTCTTATTCTTCTTACTTTAACTCTATTCCTTTTTTTAAATTTAAAAAAAATTCTTTTTTTAATTCTTTTTTTCATTCTTTTTCTTCTTACTTTAACTCTATTTTTCTTTCTTCTCATTTATTTCATTCATTTAACTCTATTTCGTTTTTTCATTCTTTTTTTCATTCTTATTCTTCTTACTTTAACTCTATTTTTCTTTCTTTTTCATTTTTTTCATTCTTTTTTTCATTCTTTTTCTTCTTACTTTAACTCTATTCTTTTTCGTTTTTCATTCTTTTTTTCATTCTTATTCTTCTTACTTTAACTCTATTTTTCTTTCTTTTTCATTTTTTTCATTCTTTTTTTCATTATTACTTTAACTCTATTTCCTTCTCTTTCATTTTTTTCATTTTTTTTCATTCTTTTTTTCATTCTTTTCTTCTTACTTTAACTCTATTTTTTCTTTCTCTTTTTTATTCTTTTTATTCTTATAACTATTTTTCTTTGTCTTCTTTTTTTCTTACAATATCTCTGTTTTCTTTCTTTTTTCATTCTCTTTTTTCTTTCTATATCAATATTTTTAATCTTTATTTTTCATTCTTTTTTCTTTCTATATCTATTGTTTGTTTGTTTCTTTTTTCTTATGATAACTAAATTTTTTCCTTTTTTTCTTTCTAACTATAATTATATTTTTTCTTTCGCTTCATTCTTTATCTTACTATATCTATATTCTTCTTTCTCCTCTAGATTTTTCTTCATATAAATCTATTTTTATTTTTATTTTTCATTCTTTTTCTTCATATAAATCTATTTTTCTTTTTTTTTTCATTCTTTTTCTACATATAAATCTTTTCTTTCTCTTTTTCATTCTTTTTTCTTCATATAAATCTATTTTTTTTTCTTTTTCATTCTTTTTTTCATATAAATCTATTTTCTTTTTCATTCTTTTTTCTTCATATAAATCTTTTTTCTCTTTTCATTCTTTTCTTCATATAAATCTATTTTTCTTTTTCTTTTCATTCTTTTTCTTCATATAAATCTATTTTTTTTTATTTTTCATTCTTTTCTTCATATGAATCTATTTTCTTTCTCTTTTTCATTCTTTTCTTCATATAAATCTATTTTCTTTTCTTTTTCATTTTCTTCATATAAATCTATTTTTCTTTTTCATTCTTTTTCTTCATATAAATCTATTTTCTTTCTCTTTTCATTCTTTTTCTTCATATAAATCTATTTTTCTTTCTCTTTTTCATTCTTTTTTCTTCATATGAATCTATTTCTCTTTTTCATTCTTTTTTCTTCATATAAATCTATTTTTCTTTCCCTTTCATTCTTTTTTCTTACAATATTTTTTCTTCCCTTTCTTTTCCATCGCAGACTTATTTTGCAACGTATGTCCTCTTTGCTCATTCGTATTTCTTCTAATTTTCTTTCTTTTCATTTTTCATTCTTCTTTTTAATCTTTGTATCATCCGTGTTTTTTTTATTTCTTTCTGTTTTTCCTTCTCTTATTTTCTTTTCCTCGCAGCCTAATTTCCTGTATTTCTGTCCATTTTTTCCCTATTTTTATCGCGTCTAGGACATTCCACACTGTGTTTCCCCGTGGCAGTCAGAGTTCGATCAATTATACCATGCAGGTACAACGGGTCCCATGACACCAATACGGCATATGTTGTGTTGTACTCTTCTTTTCTTAGTGCTCAGGTCTCGTCTTTGGCTAGGGGGGATGTGGGGTTGATTTCTCTGCTTGGCCCATCTCTGTTCCGTAGTCACTGACTGTTCTTTTAGGTGTTAGAAACAAATAGTAAGCTATATTTTTGTGTACACTTCTTTTTCTTTATTCTTTCCCTGATACATTTACCTGCGTGCGCATACAGGAAGTTAAACGAACAGATCGAAATTGCCTTTACCTACTTTGGCCGCTCTAACTCAGTATATTTATAGTCCTGTTTTCTTAAGGTCATCTGGTCACATGATGCTCTGAACCATCTAGAAGCATCGTTTCAAATAGTTCAAGCCTTGTCAATTAAACTAAATGATTCAAGGTATTTTTCCATCATTATTCGTAATTTTAAACTGAATACACTTCCTTCCAAAAACAATAGTTTATGTATGGAAAATATGGGTTAACCTCCCTTGACAGAGCCCTGAAGTGAGGGACTAGCAGAGTGGGGACAACGATGCTAGAAATAATCAGAACAGCAACAGCAGTCAAAGAGACTACACGCCGAAACCCTTAGCCGCAGAAGCGGTTGACATCTACAGACCAACACAGACTATACCCCAACATTGGGTGAACGAACATAGCAGCAGACCCAACAACGAATGAGCCTACAACCAGAATTCTTTACTCCCACAAGAACTCTACAAACAGATAAGTGTGTTCATGAATTGTGACTTGAGACCGCTAAAGCAATAAGTTTTAGCAACCCTTCGTTCCATTAAACCCTTTTTTAAATTATACTATCTTGTCTAGCCTTTTATTCCTTTCTTATTATAGTACTTTCTGTTATATACCAATCAGTTATTCGACAGAAATATATCTTGTCATCTGATTATTATATTCATATATGCTAATGCGGGGAAGATAAGAAAGCCTGAATGAGAAGCAAGTGACTATATCATTAATGGAATCCATTGTCGGGTAATGGTTATTGTTGTGGGAAATGGACATGGCGAATTAAGTTGAAATCCTGGACTATTTGCATTTCATATAGCACTAATACCGTTGGGAAAGGTATGAATCCAATTATTTTCTCTCCGGACAGGGATAAATAGAAGGGCAGACTGGACTCTTTAATATTGGTATGGTGACCGGTTTAGTCGAAAGAAAAATCAGAATTTATGTTTTTCTTTGAGCCCTTGATTAAATCAAACCAAGTAAATGACCTTGGTCATAACAAACTGCACCTGTCCCCTTCAAAACAGCCAAGACTCTCTCTCTCTCCCTCTCTCTCTCTCTCTCTCTCTCTCTCTCTCTCATTGCTCTGGCAATATATATATGTGTGTGTGTGTGTGGCGGGCCCGTACACATGTGCGTGTAGTTGCGTGTGTGTAAGTAAGTTTTAAAATATAACCGTTGAATCAGCAAAGTGTAAGTGGCAGTTTAGAGTCAGTTGAAAGCTTGGCTGTGATTGGATAATTTCAGTCAGGTGACTAAAATTCTCAAAACTTAGCTAAGTCAGCCAGGAAACCACAAAGAGAGAGAGAGCGAGGGGGTCCATTTTCTATCTCTGGTGTAACTGGTTCCCCGGAATCCGCAAAATTTATCAAATTACTCCCGAAAGTAAGGTCTTTAAAGAACTGGGGACGAAGGAAAACTGTTCGTGCGACTGTTGTCAACACTGTTGTGTTCATTGCGCATGCGCCTGTCATGCTCAGTCTTGGCTTGGTAGTCGTTTCTGATGGAGCTCCCGATTGATGCTATCAGGACGTCAGAATGTCAGTTACTTAACACGTTTCCTTATTTTGTATTTTTTCCCATTATTAGACTTTTCCACATTCATCCCACGTCAACCACTGTTGATGTCATACCCGATCCCGTCACTCTCATTATCTTACACTCTTGCAGGTCAATCTCTTATGGTCTGTGTTGAAACCTGGGGGTCAACATCAGGTTCCTGGGACTTGGTCGTGATCCTCAGGTACAAACACATGAACTTCAGCCTAGATAAAACATTTTAAAAACTAAGATCATCATCATGTCGTGCTAGTGGTACGGATATCCCTCACAATCTCTCGTCAACCGTCCCATTAGACTGCACCGAAGACTTTACTTACTTATTCCTGTTATTCACAGTCGTCGTTGCCAATTATAAGATTGACGTGTAGTTTTGAACTTGGTGGCTAAAACTGGTTCTTATGATACGTCAGAAAAAACGCAAGTGAAAAGATTGACAATGAAGTCCGAACGAAGCAACAAGAAGAAGATAACACATACAGACTTTATTAGTCTGGACACACAAAACATAACATAACACACCACCCTGTCCACTGGGGCGTTAGAATGCACCGACTGCACCTATGCGGAGGGGTAAGACCCCCCCAATGGGGCTACCTGTTGGCTGTGGGTGGCGACCCGTGATGCTTAAAGATAGAACCGAGGTGGATGAGCAGTTCATGACTTGCAATACTCTACTTTGGCCCTATTTTGGGCTAGACGGGCGGTCGGAAAGACCGCCTCCGATCAATCGGCTGATCACGTCAGGCCCTAGCACCTATATGATTTTTCCAACCCTATTGCCTTTTATGGCAAGCCCCAACCCCTTTTTATCACATGGGTGCTAGAAGCGTGCTGCGGGTCTACATGGGAATGACGTTAAACTCTATCTGATGGTGAGGTTCCAGATTTGGAGGTTTGGGGAATGTGGAGCACCCCGTCATCACCATTGCTCCCTGGTCCACTCTGACCCGGAGTGGTAGTACCTGTTAGGGTCCCATCTATGGGTTAAATAGAAAAACTATTTATAACAAAATTGTATTATCCATTAAGATTGATTTCAAAACTTTATCGGCATTAAATGACCCACCGAGGTTGATATGCCGTAAAACAAAACAAACAAACCTAACCATTTTTTCTGATTAGGTATTTTTCCCCAAAATAAATTACTCTATTTGCAAAAAAGTCCAATTGTTAATTAGACTTAGTTTTCTAAGTATCTGCTTTGACAATACGTTTCCAGTTCTAGGAGAAATAATTAAAAAGTGTCTACCATAATTAGTAATTCCATTTATTATTTTTAATTAGATCACCTATCATTTTCTTTCTAGTAAAGTCGTTAATTCTACTTTCTCTAATCTATAACTGTAATTTTTACTCTTTTTATTAGTGTTGTCACTCTTCTCTGTATACCCTTCAATCTCACTATCATTTGATGAGTTCTTGTTGAGCATATTCTTCAAGACTTGCCTCTCTACGTATTTCTAATATCTAATTATAAGATTGACGTGTACTTTTGAGCTTGGTGGCAAAAACCGATTCTTACGATACGTCAGAAAAAATGCAATCGAAAATATTGACAAAGTCCAAACGAAGCCACAAGAAGAAGATAACACATACAGACTTTATTAGTCTGGACACACAAAAGATAACATAACACAATGAGTATTAAAACTAAGATACAGGCACTGAATAATGATAAATTTAACGATAAAAAACTTTCTTAAAACTTCACTAAAAGCATAAAAAAGACTATAGAATGGCCCAGACATAAATATCCACTTGAGAAAATGTGTTTAAATATTTATTGATTGGAGAACGTGTCACTGTCAATGTCTAAATTTAACAGAATCTCTTGTGGTTCTGATGGGTTTTTCAAATAAAATAAATATTTCAACTCGGGAATTCTGTAATCATCATTAAGTCATACTGTCAGGATGAATTTCCACGACACTCTCTTGCCGTCCGTCTTTATCGGTCATTGCTCGTATGAAGTCCTCTTGTACACCCTTAAAATAAAAATCTATTAAATATCAAAATAAAAGTAGCATTTTAACGTTGTGTTATAAAAAAATAGACATCTCTCTTTATTCACAAATTTTACTAAAACAATACATCCACTCACAAACAAAACAAATTAAAAACACCGCCCTGTCGGCTCTGCACCTTTGCAGAGGGTAAGACTCCCGCAATGGGGCTACCTGTTGGCCGTGGGTGGCGACCCGTGATGCTTAAGGATAGAACCCAGGTGGATGAGCAGTTCATGACTTGCAATACTCCACTTTGGCCCTATCTTGGGCTAGACGGGCGGTCTGAGAGGCCCCCTCCGATCAATCGGCTGGTCACGTCAAGCCCTAGCACCTGTATGATTTTCCCAACCCTATTGCCCTTATGGCAAGCCCCAACCCTTTTTATCATATGGGTGCTAGAAGGCGGTGACTGATGGTCTACATGTCCTGGGAATGACGTTAAACTCTATCTGATGGTTAGGTTCCAGTTTTGGAGGTTTGAGGAATGTGGAGCACCCATTCATCACCATTGCTCCCTGGTCCACTCTGACCCGGAGTGGTAGTACCTTTAGGCTCCCATCTATGGGTTAAATAGAAAAATGTATTTATAAAAAAATTGTATTATCCATTAAGAATTGATTTATTTCAAAACTTTATCGGCATTAAATGACATACTGGGGTTGATATGCCGTAAAACAAAACAAACCAAACCAAATTAAAAACAAACACATTTCAGAACAGAACGTAAGCTACTGAGAATGTAACACCAAACGGATGTTGATCCGTATCTCTAAACGAAATGAAAAAAACAAGCGTTCCACGCATAGACTCCACGCAGACTTCCGGGTGAAAACAAATTTTATAGACAATTAAAAATATCCCCTACTGTTTAACGTTTTTCAGCCAATCATAAATTCCCCCAAACCTTTCAAATCATTTTTTGAGCCTACTTGACAATTATAAAAACAGCTCACTTAAAGTCGAAAGAAGTTGACTTCGGTGCTGGCACACATAACGTCGTTCCTACCAGGGCAAGATCAAAAGGGCTAGCGACCTCCAACCCACACCACACCCCTGCGTCACTCAGAACCAAGTCGTCAGCCAGAACAAACTTCCAGCCCACTCGTGGTACCAGCCGACGAAGAAAAAGGCTTTCAACCCCACACCTGCCCTCATTTCACCGAGCGAAGAAAGAATTATCATCTCAACAATTCCAGCTTTGTTCATTTTTTTAATTAAATGAAATTAATCCAAATTTTCTCGTCCGCTTTTCTTTTGCTACCATACGCTTGCTTGGGATATTTCAGTTGCATGTTGTTAGGTTCAGACCGAATAAAATCTAGGGTTACTCCCTTTGATCAGTAGGAGGTTTTATTTAACACAGGGTAGAGAATACTTCTACCCTAAAAGTAACTTAATTAGCTCAACCGTGTGCACGTGCGTCCTCACTACACGAACTCCAATCCAAAAGTATCATGCGGAAACCCCACTTCCGGGTTCTCATTAGTTAAATAAAACCTTGTTAATTTTCCAACAACCTGGTCTTGCATTTTCATTCAGTGCTCCATATTTTATCTGTATGTAAAAACATGACATATATTTTTTTTAAATCAACCTTTATCTTAAACCTTTCCAGATGAAACCTTAAGAGTATTTACGGGTTTCGAAGGAGCTCTTACATCTCCGTAATTGTAGGCAAATTGTCGGACAAAGAAGACAAACACACAATGGAAATTTAATACATGTATTGAAAAATAATACAAGAACTTGTTGCAAATTTTATTGATATTTGCTACGAGACTTATCTGTGAGTTAAGCAGAGTTCTTGGAGTACTAGTAATAACAGAGGTATTCTGTTCGTCGGTAGGAAAAGTTGATAAGACGCTTCGTCTCGGTAGTTTCTCGTTCTTCCTTCGTAACCGGTTCTGTAATAAGGGATGGGGGTGCTATTTTAGAAGCTTCTCACCCGGGTTAACAGTTCTTTATAAATGACGGTGAATGGGCCGTTTTCAAGTAGACTATTTGGTCTTCAGCCTTCAGATAGTGTGCTTTAGTACCTTTGAAAGTGTGCTGTGAAAAAATGCCTCCGTCCAGGTCAACGGTCCGTAGAAGTAAGCCCTGTTTTGGGGCTAAGTGATGAGTGAAGTTTAGGGACCGCTATTTACGCGCCTACCCTCAGTGAGTGCTCCGTGATAAGAGAGTTTTTGGTTTTGGCGCCAACATACGATGTTGGCGATTCGCCCCCTAGCGGCAGGGGGAGATAATTAACATGTAATTTCCAATAACCTGTTGGCGGGACTGGCCAAACACGTTTGTTTACAATTGAATCTAATGCCTGATAAAAGAAAGTGAAGTCGTCGAGGGGGGTCTAAAGTCGGTATCAATCAGACAGGGAGGGAGTCTATCCCCTTTTCACAAACACTAGGCCAAGAAGATTGTTTTTGGCATCTGTGGCCTACCAGGTTGACTTTATGTATGGAATGTATATATATATGTGTGTGTGTGTGTGTGTGTGTGTGTGTGTATATATATATGTAGGTATGGGTTATTTTGTCTTATCTTTATTAATTGACAATTTCATATTCTGATATTTTTTGTTACTTGATTATTTCATTTGTTTCTCTATTATTATTTCTTATATGTTTTATTTTTTATTATTTATTTTTTAGTTGTATTTGTTATATTTTTATTTTATTATTCTTTTATTATATTATTCTATGATTTTATTCATTATTTTAAAAGCTTAATATTTTGTAGTTTTATTTTTATTTATTTATTGATTTACTTATTTATTTATTATCAGTACTACTATTATTATTATTATTATTATTATTATTATTATTATTATTATTATTACTACTACTTCCCTTGTGCAGGTGCATGTGTATGTATGTGTATGTGTATATATTCGGGTATGTGTTATATGTATGTATATGTATGTATGTATATGTGTATATTCGGGTATACGTACATGTGTATGTATGTGTATGTATATATGTGTGTGTGTATATATGTGTATATGGGTATAGGTGTGTATATATGTATATATGTGTGTGTGGATACGCATATGTGTAGTTGGGGATACGGATATATATATGCATGGATGTAGTAGCCAGAATTTATTTTCAATGCTATAAAAAGTAAAGTCGACGGGATGTCTAATGCTGTTAATAACCAGATATCGAATTAGTCTATTCCCTTTTCACTAGCACTAGACCAAGGAGATTGTTTTTGGCACCTGAAACGGAATGCCATGCCTACCATCAACTCCTTGCTTTACCACGCAGATCCCTGCACTACTCACTCATAAGCTGAGTTAGCAAGGGCTGGTATCGAACCAAGAACCATGAGGGTCCTAGTTGAGCATTTTGTAACGGTTTACTCACACCGTCTTTCCATCACAAATATTTCGCTCTTGATGGAGACCGCTTTAATAAATGGTCGAAACAGATTTCTGTCAGCGAACTATAACATCATTTGTTTGTTTTTTCTAAAATGTTTAATTCATACTGTCGGATTCACTTCCATTTACTTTTCATATATATATATAATATATTATACTATATATATATATATATATATACTATTATAATATATATATATATATATATATATATATAATATATATTTATATGAAAGCCATATCAAAACACATTGTCTGTTTGTTTACCTCTCATATATATAATTATATATATATATATATATATATAGATGAAAAAAAATTTATCTCAGGAAAAGTAGCTTGATTGTGTAGACTAACCCCTAGATGTTTACGTGGAATGCGGGTTTTTTGGTTTGTAGTGTGCGTATGTAAACATACAACACGAGAATACACTTATATAAAAAAATACATCATTTAAAAAAAATCATTTAAGTAGAAATGGCATAACTAGACTATCTCAGTTCCAGTGATCTTTTGAAAAAGAGATTTTATCTCGAAAATTCAAGAATAAAATACACGGTTAACATAACACACCATATTATTTTTCTTCACCCTCATTGGATAGCCTTCAAAATCAACCTCCAAAACATAATATATATATATATATATATATATATATATATATTAAATATATTATATATTTTGCGTCTAAAGGCAATTACAATGCATGCATCGCATAAAATTCGATACTTTTTTTATAGAAAATGAACTGAAGTTAATTTTCTATAAAAAAACGTATCGAATTTTATGCGATGCATGCATTGTAATTGCCTTCAAGCAAAATATAATAATACTTTATTCAACAATGCTTCGAAAAAACAAACATCCGAAAATCTATATATATATATATATATATATATATATATATATATATATATATATATATATATAAGGGTTTTGTAATTTACTTGGAGCATTGTGTATATATTGTTTGTTGGTGGTTTTGAAGGCTGTCACAATGCGAGTGTAAAGAAAAAAGAAGGTAACTATGATGATCATTCCTTTAATATTTCGGGATGAAAATTCCATCATCAGAAGAATACTGGAACTGAAGTTGTCTTAGCGGCTGCTTCATCCCGAAATATTAAAGAATAAAATGACATGGTTAACAAAAAAAACATCATAGTTACCTTCTTTTTTCTTTACACTTGCATTGTGACAGCCTTCAAAACCAACCAACAAACCAATATATATATATATATATATATCTTATTATAATGGAGATTGTCTGTTTTTGTCTGTAACCGAAACTATATCACTACTCAAGTCATAATTCCCTTAGCTATTGACATCACATTCTCATGATTTTATTTTTATTTAAACCTCAATTATTAATAAAATTGTTTTACATTATTAATACTGGTAACCATATCAACATATAACACCATGCAATTATATTTATATATACAACAAAATAGCGGTTTACAGTGTACTGGAAGGCTAATTAGTATTGATATCAAAAATTGATTTTAATAAATATATGCTTAGTATTATTGATTTCTAATTATTTGGTTTTCATTTTAATGAATATAAGCAAAAATCTCTTCAATAGATCTTAAATGAAACCATTAACAAGAAAAAATAACTGTCATTTTTATTCTTTACTTCCTCTTTTAACTAAATACTTAAATTAGAAAAAATAACAATGAAAGATGAGAGTGGTTGAAGAGTAAGTTTCAGTTGTTCATTTTCGATTATACCCTCCTCTGTTTCAAATATTTTTAATCTGTATTCTTATTTAGTTTCATTAGCTTTCTATTTAATACATATTTCATTAATTAAAACTTAAATACTTGCACCCGGAGGGTGCATAATTTGCTAGTATATATATATATTATATATATATATATATATATATATATATATATTAAGATAGATAACACAATTTTCTCTCAGGAAAAGTAGCTTGATTTGTGTAGACTAACCCCTAGATTGACCTTGTTTGCTGGAATCTTTGATAGCCAGATCAAGAGCCACATTCTAAGTGAACAATCCCCGATACAATCAGCTTATCTTTGCTAAGTAGATATATTATGGAAGGCTTGAGTAGCTACTTTTTACCCTACTTACTATAAGTCTCCACGTTCTGATTAATTCTGTACTGGATTTATTTTGTGAAGTTCAGATATGCAGCTAATTATAACATTGTAAGCAAGTAATTGTGCAATATTGAAAAAAACAAAACCAACAGACAGAAGAGAGATGATTTGACAAAGGAAAATAGAAAGGAAAGAGAAGAATCAATGAAGAGAGAGAGAGAGAGAGAGAGAGAGAGAGAGAGAGAGAGGAGGGGGGAGAAAAGGAAGGAAGAAAAAGAGAAGGAGAGAGAGAGGGGAAGAAAAGGAGGAGAAAGAAAATAAAGAGAAAGGAGAAAATGAAAGAGAGAGAGAGGGGGGGAAATAGACAGAGACAAAGAAAAAAGAGAAGAGATAAGTAGGGATGAGAGAGAGAAGGAGAAGAGAAAGAAAGGAAGAGAGAGAGAAGGGAAGAGAAATATAAATGGACTCTCTCGTCGATTTTCGACACATGAGTGTGTCATCCAGGAACAACCAACACAGTGATTTGTTTATAGTGGTAAAGGCTTGTGTAGGACCATTCCACACTTTTTGCCACAGTCGATAGGAAAGAATTGGTTGCATCAAGGAATGCCACGAACCCAATCAAACGACCGACCTCAAGAATTTTTAATTTAATTTAATTCAGAGTTATCCCTTTCCTAGACTATATATATATATATATATATATATATATATATATATATATATATCTTTACAAACTTCTCCACACGAGTAGGGTGTGACACAATATCAATTTCTTAAGCAGAGTTTAACAGGTTTTAATTCAGCTATGGGGTTGACTTTTAAAAATATGTTTAAAAAAATATTTGAATATCATCAAGAATGAATAAAACAAAACGTCTTTGGCATAAAATAACCCAACAAGGATTGACATGTCATAAAACCAAACAACCAACCCACTACATTATACACTCTCCCCATAGAGTTATTATCTACACCACATTCCAATTTATCTGTATACAAGGGTGAGTCAAAAAGTAATGTCATTTTGTTTAGGACAGGTATAATTACCAACACAGGAACATGTATCATACCTCAAAATGAAGTTGGTCCTCTGTGGACCAGATCCCTACTTCTCCACATAGTCACCGTTTATAGCAAATGTTCTATCTTCGAATGTATCCCTGCCCCAATAAAATTTCTTCTTCGCTTTGGCCCCATGATAGAGGATCTGAGAGACACACATTATTCCAGTGACATGGAAGTGAAATCTGTTGTGAAGTAGTGGCTCTAAGAACAGTATACAGGATTTTACGGGACAGGGCTACATGCTCTCAATCGAAAGTGGAACATTGCTATTGTGAGAAACGGTGACTATGTGGAGAAGTAGGGATGTAATCACGAGAGGACCAGCTTCATTTTGAATGAATGATACATGTTCCTCTGTTGGTAATTATACCTGTCCTAAATACAATGGCATTATTTTTTTACTCACCATGTGTAGAAGTAGGGATGTGATCCACAGAGGACCAGCTTCATTTTGATGTATGATACATGTTCCTGTGTTGGTAATTATACCTGTCCTAAACAAAATGCATTACTTTTTGATTCTCACCTCGTATTTTTCACCAAAAATTCCTACAGAATCCAATCAGTAAATATCAATCTTACCGTACTGAGTCAATCAACACACAATAATTTTTCCAGCATTTTCTGAAAAGTTCTGACAATACCATTTTCTCATTATGGAAGGCAATAATGGAATCAGTTGGCATCAAGATCTTTAATCATTTCTGAAAGAAATATAAGAGTTTCCTCTCTCTCTCTACCATGGACAACAAGCATACCCATGAACTTATCCCTAACTTAGTACCTTGAATTGGCGCTATCTGTTGGGTAGATTACAAGTCAGCTGACTGCTTATGTTTTTCCTCAGTTAATTCGGATGTATGCAAAATTTTCCCGGGTACAACACCCTGTCAGAACACAGTACACTAGCCTAGAACACACTGTTAGTATTCTGTGTTGTGTGTGTGTGTGTGTGTGTGTGTGAAAGAGAGGAGAGAGAGAGAGAGAGAGAGAGAGAGAGAGAGAGAGAGAGAGAGAGGGGGAGAGACAGAGAGAGAGAGGGAGAGAGAGACAGAGAGACAGAGACAGAGAGAGAGAGGGAGACAGAGAGAGGGAGACAGAGAGACAGAGAGAGAGGGAGAAGAGAGAGATAGAGACAGAGAGACAGAGAGAGAGGGAGAGAGACAGAGACAGAGACAGAGAGACAGGGAGAGAGAGACAGGGAGAGAGGAGACAGAGAGAGAGGAGAGAGAGAGACAGAGAGAGAGAGAGGGAGAGAGAGACAGAGAGAGACAGAGACAGAGAGAGAGGGAGAGACAGAGACAGACAGAGAGAGGGGGAGAGAGAGAGACAGAGACAGAGACAGAGGGAGAGAGACAGAGACAGAGACAGAGACAGAGAGAGAAGAGAGAGAGACAGACAGACAGACAGAGACAGAGACAGAGAGAGAGAGGGAGAGAGAGAGAGAGTTAAATGAAGATTATTCATACTTTTTACATATCGAACTATTTTGGCAGTATGTCTTAAGTAAACATATCAGATAATGTAATAATTAAATTATCATACTGTGGTATATCCACAGGTCCTGCTAGTATAGATTATTATCGTTCTCTTTCCATTTTTAATTTCTTATGATAATAGTAATGATACTCAGTTTGAAGTTGGTTTTCTTTTTATATGAGTTGCCTTATATACTTTTTTTGTGTACGCATGTGCTTGTTTAGTCGGACAAAATCACGTGACCTTGATGAACAACAAATGACTGGGTCAGGACCCAGGCTGTGACACACAAAACTTTACTTACTTGTATCATCTGTGTGTACAAGTGACTATGACCCACCCCCCAAAAATATGTTCTGGGTATGACACTATGATCTGAGGATCTGGGAAGTAACGAGTCCACCACTATATTGACATTACTTTTATTACATAATTAATAGGTAGCCTATTAATTATGTACAATAAGGTGAGTTTATATTATTTGGATTACTTGGACTGTTGGATTAAAGGTATTTCTAATTAGTTGAAGGCTTAAAGTAACCTTCCAGCGTGAGGTACAAGTGTGTACATTAAAAATTCTGTAAGTATCCTTTTCTTTTTTCTTAAAAAAAAAAAGAAATTCAAACCAAATGATTTGTTGGGTCCGTAGATATGTTTATTTCTATGTATGGATTTAGTGAAGGAGGACTTTCTATGATTGGACATCACGTAATACGCCCAGAAGTTTTGGTGCCACTATTAGTTAGAGAACTTCAAACCAGTCCCAAGAACAGTCAACCAGAAATTACCTCTGATATCGACTAAAACAGAAGATACCAGATATCCTCAAATTCCCTCTCTATCACACTGGTAGATCGCTCAAACTTGACTTCTGTATATAGGAAAGAGGTTATATATTGTGAGTCATTGTTTTGTTGTTAAATAAACCGTTAGAATGAACTAAGTTTTAATTATTTATTGTTGTCGTGTTAGTCTTAAAATAAATGTTATAATAACACGATAAATCTAACCTTTTTTACTTTTTTATGCGTAAACTTTTGAAACTGACGTAAATAACGAAAACAATATTTATTCCGTAAGTGACGGAGATACATTTGAGACTAAGATATACAAAACAGATACATAAACGTATTAATGAGGCGTACGACTTGCGTCGTAGGGAATGTCACTTACTCGTAGCTGGTTTGGGAAAGCCCCCCACCTAAGGATTAGAGGCGTCAGGCGCCTAACCCATGTTTACTCGTTGCCGGCCTGGGTGAAAAGACAGGAATTCAGATTTCCCAGTTTGTGGCCAAATATCAACGCACCTATCAGCAAACAAACCGCAAGCAAGGGAAGATAACTCATTTTGGACTTATGTCCACCCAGACTTACTATTTACTGACCACACAGGACTATTATCCTCATCTTTCTTGTTAATCTACACAATGTTGTAGATAACAATAACGATGAGGACGTTAGTCTGAATATATAAAAATTATCAAGCCTCGTCTCAAAAATTCAGAGAAAAAGTGTAGTTTAATTTAAACATTTGTGGAAAACACAAAAAAATGATTGACAGATTTTGACCTGCATTTGACTTATCTTCCAATTTTATCTGAGTGAACATAGGAAAATTATTTTTGAGAAATCAGATTTGGCTGGGAGTTGAAGAGGAAGGATGGCAATGGAGCTCTGTCCATAGAAGCTAAATACAGGTATACTCTATGAGTAGCTCAGTGTTCAGTAAGGAGCTGATGGTAGGTGTGGCACCCCACCTCAAACGATAAAGTAATCTCCTAGTGAAAAGGGGATAGACTCCCTCGCTTTCTGGCAGATACCGACATTAGGCCGCCCCGACGACGACTATATTATTACTCTACAAAATACTACAACATACGTATATATTAAGTACTAGCAAAAGTACAAATTGGCAAGAAAAAATAAATGATTTTTCGTATAAAATTTGGTCCGAAAATAAAAAAAAATATATACTTATCAGCTGTTCGAGGCAAATTTTTTTTAACACTGCGCTGTAAAAAATAATTCACTGGACAAACCACATACACATTAATATTTAGAAAGTTTCTTTCTTTTCTTTCCAACCATATACATATTTTAAAGATTGGACCAATAAATAGGTGATAAATTCTGGACGAACAGCTTAGACTGGAAATGTATTCACTAAAATCAAACTTTTACTGCGGGTATGTTGTAACAAAAAGAGGCAGTGAACAATGTTTTATTATCAGCAGGAGCTGGTATATGGACAGTTCTAAAAATTGGGTAATTTTAGCTTAATAATTATATCCCTTAATCAATAAAAAATCAATAACCAAATTTGTGTTTTTTTAGTTAGAAGGATATCAAGGTGTATGCCAGATTACGACTGAGTGACCTATCGTTTTGAGTTATACGTCAACACGTACATACCAAGCTTCCTTTATATATATAGATGGTATGCAACTGACCCAGAATGGTAGTACCTGTTATGGTCCCATCTGTGGGTCAGATAGATCTGTTTGAAATAATGAAAGGTTGCCTGTTTAAAACTATGTGTATAGGCAGTAAGTTGAAGGTCAATTTTCATACTGACATTGCATGACCCAACACGTGTTGACATTGCCATTAAAACCAACCTACCAACAAACCTCTCAGTACATTGCAACACATGATGATGGCATTTTGTTACATAATTATTAGATCCCTAATACTTATATAAGGTAGTATAGAGAACATAATGGCGATTAGTGCAGCTGATGGCCTTGAGAGTGAGTGACGGCGCTTGACCTCACTCACCTTGCCTTCCGGGGATGAATCGTGAGAACTGGAAGACATAGAAGACCCTGTCTTCCGGTATAAGGATAGTAAGTAAGTCTCAGTCAGTTAGCAGGTTGGAGCCGAGCCCGATAGGATGTAAGTCGATCTGCGCAGATGTCTGGGTTGGGATTGAAAATAAAATAGATCAAAAGTAAATCGAAGTCTTGTGTTTATTATCTAAAAACTAACAATGACACCAGGGCTTCTGATAACGAGAAATCCCTAACAGAAAACCAGACCCGAAGTCCCCCAAGAAAGTCCAGACCTTAGAAGATAGCAGATCAAGACGCTAGACCAGACCAAGACAAGATGAAGATATACCAGAGACGATCAGAATACTAAAGACGGCCAAGAAATAGAATTAAAGAAAGAGGTATGCAACAATTTCTTACTTATTTATATAAATTCACAACACCTCTATACAAGCAAGATGCAACACGAGGTCTACTTCTAAAACTGGGTTTTTCTTGTTGACTTTCTGCTTCTCTCATTAGAAGCTAAGATTTTCCTAGGAACCACGTGTATCCCTTGAAGGAATCAGGACTGGTATAAGGGAGAAGTAGACCATGCTACTGAAATAAAATACCTCATTTTGTCCGGCCCAATGTCCTAGCATGTAACTTTCTCATAGGCTCTTATTGTCAGTGCCGTGGTGAAAGTTAAGACAATCTTTGGTTGCTAGTACTCACCACCAGCTAGATGGACATCTGAACCCTTTGCAACCAGGATAGAAAAGAGGCCAAGACCAGTGTCACATGACCATTGTCCAGCATCTGGGGCTAGCCACAGGGTTTTTTTTTCTTTAGTTTATTTCGTATCAAGATACGAAGTAAGTAATCTAAGCTAAGCTTAGTTCTTGATTAATTGCTTGCAGAAGAAAACTCAGAATAAATTGTTTAGTAAGTCATTATTATTCATAGTGATAGTTTTGAATTATTACTTACATACTTTCTTATTAATATATGAATAATATATATATATATATATATATTATTATATATATATATATATATATATATTATATATATATATAACCCCAACCTACTACTATAGATATTCAGACGATATATTCTTATAATGGACAACAAGCCTCAACAGCCTCCTAGATTCCCACACACACTTTAACAGCTACCACCAATCTATCAAATTCTCGATATAATACTCCACTAGCTCGATCCCTTTCCTAGACATTACCACAAAATTAAGAAATAATACCATAAATCCACTCTTTACACCAAACACCACTGATAACCACACGTTCTCATTACTTATTTATATAAATTCACCGACCCCTCCATACAAGCAAGATGCAACACAAGGTCTATTTCTTTAAACTGGATTTAACACGTTTAAATTCAGAGTTTTCTTTCTCCTAGACTAATTACCAAACAAGGTTAAAGAGTTCAGTCCGCCCTACATTACCTATAGCTGGAGGAGAAATAGTCGATTCATACCTTTTGCAAGGCTATTGGTGCTATCTGAAATGCAGACAGCCTTATCCAGGATTTGAACTCTGGTCAACGAGTCCATTTCCTATAATGTTGTTGTTGTTGGCATCCTTCGTCTACGAGAACGATGGAGCAGTGTCAAGGTTTTGTTAACTTGAACTACATAGCCTGGGCGGTTCGTTATAGACGATGAGCTGTTGCCCGTGCCAGCAAATCCCCCCTCTCACACTGCCGCTGTGATCCAAACGGAAAGGTAAGTGACCAATGCAGTTTGGCAACGGTTGTGTCGCAGATGTAATGGGTAGCACTGGATTTCAGCATCACACCACATTAGGACTCCAGCTCCTGATTTTGAAGCAGCAGAGGTTCTTGTGTCGACTTCTTGAGTTGATGGTTGCCGTCCAAAGCTAAAAGAGCCCATTCAAACCCATTTGGGGACTTATACGAGTGGTAAGTGCCCCATCTTACTACTATCGTGTTCATGAAAAAGAATTGTGGTTGGGCATATGGTATATTTTGCACCCTTTTCCTATAACTCTATCCATTACATCATACACATCAACCATTTTATCATATATGGTCTAGAAGTGGCTAAGTCTCTTAGTGTCCTGGGTATGCAAACTGCATCTAGTAGTGATGTTCCAATACTGGAGCTCTTGGGAGTGTGAAGTACCATTTCATCGCCATTACTCCCAGGTCCACGTTCCAGCATAGTTGGAGTCCTATAAGGGGTTACATAGATTAAAAGTTGAGCTAAAAGAATGTGTTTAAAAAGATTGAATAAAATTAAAATATCTTTGGATAAATAATCTTTACATTGGTTGACATGCCATAAATCCAGCCAAACTAACCAAGCCAGCCCACTTAGTGATTTTCTCACTTTTTCACAATATCATTTTTGTATGAGGAAATAAATATTTTTAATAAAGCATACAAACGGTAATCGAACTAGGAACCTTGCAGTTTCTAGCCGAATGCTCTAAAAAGACTTGAGCTAAACCCGCCTTTACAAGGGTTGACAATGCGTATAAATTCCAACCAAACCAACCACTAGTGTGATGTTTCTCACTATTCATATATCATATGTAATTGAGGAACATAATATTTTTAAATAAAGCATACAAAGGTATCGAACTAGGAACCTTGCAGTTTCTAGCCGAATGCTCTACTGTCTTGAGTTAATCCAGCCCTTAACAAAGGGTTGAATTGCCTAAATCCAACCACGCAACCACAGGTGATGTTCACCAGGCTATCAAATATTTGTATTAAGGAAAATAAATATTTTAATAAAGCATTACAAAGGTATCGACACTAGGGAACTTAGTTTCTAGCCGAATGCTCTACTGTCTGAGTTAATCCAGCCCTTATAACAAGGGTTGACATGCCGTAAAATTTCCAACCAACCACCATAGGTGATGTTCACCACTATTCAAATATTTGTATTAAGGAAAATACAATATTTTTAATAAAAGCATACAAAGTATCGAAACTAGGAACCTTGCAGTTTCTAGCCGAATGCTCGTATATGTCTGAGTTAATTCCAGCCCTTTAACAAGGGTTGACATGCCCGTAAATTCCCAACAACCAACCACTTGGTGATGTTCACAACTATTCAAATAATTTGTATTAAGGGAAAATAAAATTTTTAATAAAGCATACAAAGGTAATACGAACTAGGAACCTTGCAGTTTATCAAGGCCGTATGCTCTACTGTGAGTTTAATCCAGCCCTTTACAAGGGTTGACATGCCGTAATTCAACCAACCAACCACTAGGTGATGATTCACACTATTCAAATATTTGTATTAAAGGAAAATAAATATTTTTAATAAAGCAATACAGAAGGTATCGGAACTAGGAACTTGCAGTTCTAGCCGAATGCTCTCTACTGTCTGAGTTATCCAGCCCTTTAACAAGGGGTTAGACATGCCGTAAATTCCAACAACCACCACTAGGTGACTTTCTCACTATAAATATCATTTGGTATTGAGGGACAAAAATAAATATTTTTAATAAAGCAATCACGCCAATCAGCAAGGGGAGTCTATCCCCTATTTCACGTAGACAGAGAGATTGTTTGAGTCTGAGGTGGAGTGCCACACTCTAACATCATCTCCTTACTTATCCGCACATATTCCTGTGCTACTCATACGCTGAGTTGGTGAGGGACCGGGTATCGAACTAGGAACCTTGCGGTTTCTAGCCGAATGCTCTACACCCGTCCCCTTTAAACAGGGTTGACATGCCGTATATTCCAACGCAACCAACCACCACTAGGGTGATTTTTCTCAACATATTTATATATATCATGTATGAAGGAAGAATAAATAATTTTTAATAAAGCATACAAAGGTATCGACTAGGAACCTTGCAGTTTTCTAGCGAATGTTCTACCTGACTGAGTTAACCCAGCCCTTTAACAAGGGTTGGACACATGCCGTACAATTCAACCAACCAACCACTTAGGTGATTTTCTCACTTATTCCAATATATCATATGTATTGAGGAAAATAAATATTTTTAATAAAGCATACAAAGGTATCGAACTAGGAACCTTGCAGTTTCTAGCCGAATGTCTCTACTGACTGAGTTAACCCAGCCCTTTAACAAGGGTTGACATGCCGTAAATTCCAACCAACCAACCACTAGGTGATGTTCTCACTATTCATAATATCATATGTATTGAGGAAAATAAATATTTTTAATAAAGCATACAAAGGTATCGAACTTAGAGAACCTTGCAGTTTCTAGCCGAATGTTCTACTGACTGAGATTAACCCAGCCCTTAACAAGGGCTGACATGCGCGTAAATTCCAACCAACCAACCACTAGGTGATTTTCTCACTATTCATATATCATATGTATTGAGAAAATAAATATTTTTAATAAAGCATACAAAGGGATCAACTAGGAACCTTGCGGTTTCTAGCCGAATGCTCTACTGACTGAGCTTAACCCAGCCCTTAACAGGTTGACATGCCGTTAAATTCCAACCAACCAACACTAGGTGATTTTCTCACTATTCATATATCATATGTATGAGGAAAATAAATATTTTTAATAAAGCATACAAAGCATTTTTGGCAGGCAGCATAACACAGCATTCATAGAATCTTTATTTATATCTTCCGTATTGTCTTATTATAAACTGTAAATGATCTCACAGTTAAAATCAATAAGAGACTCCATTATATTGATTGAATCCAAGGTTTCACAGGTGTTGTGCATTTAACCTCTGTGTTGTACTTCCTGGATTTATGACACAAAAAATCATTCTTAATAGCTAAGAAGACGGTAACAATGAAACTCACTACACAAAGCCAAAATATACCTGATAAGATATAAATGTAGAACATACTTACTAAACATTAGGCAACACTAATTTCCATGTGTAAATTTACCCTCCCAATATGTCATAACACAATAGAACTTGTATAAAGGTTAATATCTTCTTTTTTTTATAAAATTTATCCATCAAAACATTAAAATAAACTGATGATTTTTTTTAATGTTCACCTTACAGAAATATTGAAAATATTGAAACGAAAAACGATGTTTACATTTTTGCACCGTTAAATCAATTGAAATTTAAGTTACCCCCAAAAAGTTATGACTAGAGGCTTTTTTTCTTCTTTAATTCTATGAAAAATCAAATTATGGTCCGATTTTCAACGAAAATTTCCATAATTACTTACCTTTTGATGAAAATATGTCTGAAATAGTTTTTTTCCCAAAAATATATTAGGGAATATTGTTTACGGATCTACCCCCCCACACCATTTTATCTTGCTGAGTTTGACACAAGGCCTGTGTATTTTGTAGCAATGCACCTGTCAGCTGGCCACCCTGTCGCGCGGCATTAGAATGCACTGAGTGCACCTCTGCAGAGGGGTAAGACTCCCCCATGGGCGCACTTTGGCTGTGGGTGGCGACCTGATGCTTAAATGGGAGTCTTGGTGGATGAGCAGTCCATGACCTGCAAATCATTTCACTTGCTAGACGGGCGGTTGGAGAGGCCCTTCCAATCAATCGGCTGGTCAGTCAAGCTTAGACCTATATGTTCCCAACCCTATTGCCTTTATGGAAGCCCCAACCCTTTTTATCATATGGGTTAGCGTGAGAGACGACATGTCCTGGGGGATGACGTTAAACTCTATCTGATGGTGATGTTCCATTTTGGAGGTTTTGGGAATGTGGAGCACCCTTCCTCACCATTGCTCCCGTCCACTCTGGCCCGGAGTTAGCGATTCCCATCTTTGAGTTAGATAGAAAAATGTATTATTTAAAAAAATTGTGTATCTATTAAGAATTAATTTATTTCAAAACTTAATTTGGCATTAAATGACCCATGATGTTGATATGCCAAAACAAACAAGCCCAAACCCTGTTCATCTGGGAACAGAAAAATACTATAGAACATGAAACCTAAAGGAATGCTTAATTCTAATGTTTTGTGTCAGACTTGAAAAGGAACTACTACGTGAGCACTCTATTGTGTAGGGCAGTAGCAATACACAGAATGCACCTCTGCAAAAGGGTAAAATCTCCAATGAGGCCACCTGTTGGCCGTGGGCAGTGACCCATGATGTTTAATAAAACGCTGTGTGGATGAGCTGTCCATGACATGCAACACTCTACTTTGGCCCAAGATGGGCGATTGAGCTGACCAATCGGCTGACCCACGTCAAGCTCTACCACCTATATGATTATCACAACCCATTGCTCTTATAGCGACCCTGTTATTTTATTTTATCATTCATAACATTTTAATTTAATGACATATCAACATTCATGGGTTATTTAATGCCAAAGCCATCCTCGTGAAGGATATTGATTGATTTTAATGGCATGGCAACCCACCAGGGTTATTTTATGCCAAGCGGTAGGTGTTCATTATGTCTTTTTTCAATGATTCTTATTGATTTTGACAGTCGGTTGTTTGCATGGTTTGTTGCTTAAGTGGATTGGAAATCAGTTTAAGGGATAAGTTTATAGGGGAAAGTTCAAGGTTGTTATAAGCGATAGTTTTGGTAGAAAGTAACCCATAGATGGGACCACTAACAGGATACTACAACTCTTGTCAGAGTCCACCTGGGAGCAATGGTGATGAAGGGGTTCTTCACATTCTCCAGACCTCCAACCTCACCATCAGATAGAGTTTAACATCAATTCCCAGGACAATGAAGACTCTCGGCGACCATCTTCTAGCATATATGATACAAAGGGTGCAGCTTGCCATAAGGGCAATAGGGTTGGGAAATCATATAAATGCTAGGGCTTGACATACCAGCTGAATGATTGAGGAGGCTTCTCTATAACACTATTAAGTGTTATGGGTTAATTGTCGATCTGTTAATTAATTACCAATTAATAAAACTAAACCACACCTAATTATTAATTATGGTTGTTTGTTAAAAGTTACTGTAAAGAAAAGAATAATAATAATAATAATAATAATAATAATAAAAATAAATAATAATAATGTTTATATAAAAATATAAATTTATTTTCACGTAGGCATAAATTCCTAAATTATGGAATTTTGACTTTAGATGATCGGAATTTTAATTTGACATAAATAAACCAATGTTTGGCCTTGAGTTGTGCGCAAACCAATGGAAAACTTTACAACTCAGGCTGACACAAGGCCATTTAGACACGTAGGCAATGTATCGAGTGGCTGGCCAATCAGAGACATATGTTAGGGTTGGTGAGGTCTGGATACCTATAAATAACAGACCAAGAGGAGACCGAGAGAGAGAGAGAGAGAGAGAGAGAGAGAGAGAGAGAGAGAGAGAGAGAAGAGAGAGAAGAGAGAAGAGAGACGAGAGAGACCGAGAAAGAGAAGAAAGAAGAGAGAAAAGCGGGGAAACGTCCGCCAGAGTCTGACACGCCGCAACCAGAAGACTCGCTATACGTCTGACCCTGTGTCACGTTCATACTGCACTCTGACGTCCTGACCACTCGGTAACAAACCAAGTTAATAAGTTATCCAAAAAACAACTAGCTGTAGATCGCCAGTCAAACTAACAAAGAAAATCACCTGCGTCTTCTAACAGTTATACAGAGAATATTAATCATTGTATGAAAAAACAATAAATGTATATATTTTGTGTATAATTATAAATATATTATAAGGCGTTCCTGTTTGTTTTGTTTGACCCCGTTGACAGCTTTTGTATCATATTTCAGCCGAGTTGGAAAAGAAACCAAAACCAGCTCTCCTTCAGGACACTAAATACTCTATTAATTTGTGGAACGCGCTAGCATTGAAAAAATCTCTCATTATAGTATTCATATCTCTGACTGCCTGTCTAGCCAAAGTAAGGCCCAATGGAATACTGCATGTCATGGTCTTATTATTCATAAAGTTGCATTCTTAAGCATAATGGGCTGTACCCATGGCCAACTGTTACATAATCATTAGATACTAATATTTATGTGCAATAGTGTAGAAACAAGATGGCGTTTTAAGTGCAGCTGGTGACCTTGTGGAATGAGTGACAGGCGTTGACCTCAGTCCTCCACCTACTTCCGGGGATAGCCGTGAGAACCGGTAGAGAGGACCCTCTCTTCCGGTTTAGATAGTAGTAAGTTTCAGTCAGTTGAAGGTAGCAGCGAGCTCGAAGAGGTAAGTCGCGTTATACGCGCGTCCTCTCATATTGTGAGATGTCTTTTGGGGATTTAACACATCAAAGTAAGATCAAGCAGATCGGAGTCTTGTGTTATACTCTAAAAACTACAATGAACAGGGCTTCTGATAAGAGAAAATCCAATAGAGACCAGACCTGAGTCCCAAGAGAAGTCAGACTTAGAAGTCCAGACAAACAATGTTATAAAATCTTGTTTATCTGCATTCTATTCAGTTTCATTCAGCCTTTCTAATTGTAATATATTTTGTTATATTAAACTTAATACTAGACCGGAGGTGCATTTTTGCTAGATAGTTAAGAATATCTTATCTAATATATTATTTCTATTTCACAGGGCTTCTGATAAAGAGAAATCCTCAATAGAGACCAGACCTGAAGTCCCAAGAGAAGTCCAGACCTTAGAAGATTCCAGACCAAGACAAGATGTTTAAGATTCCAAAGACGGCCAGAAGAATAGAGTAAGAAAAAGTAAGTAAAGAAGTAAGAAGAAGGTGATACAACACAACAGGTGGCCCCATTGGGAGAGTCTTACCCTCTTGCAGAGGTGCAGTCGATGTATTCTAAACCACACAGCCGACATTGTGGAAGGATAGTTGTGGCTACTATTAACTCCTAGCTGGAGACAAGACTATAAATATCAAACCAAAAGAGAAAAGGCATTGATATTTAATTTTAGGTATTGAAAAGATCTGGATTGTAGAAGCCGATTCCACTTAAACGTTGAGCCCAGGCGATTATTTGGAACATATTGAAATATTCTATATCAAAGCATTGTTTAATCAAGTCGCTATTATAAGATCATCCATGTGATGATTTGCAACTCAGGAAGCACGTTTGTCATATTTGGGCCACTTTTAGAACAGCTTATCACGGAATTTACATTTGATTATTATCATTGATATATCAAATTCGCAATTTTTAGTTTATGTTTGCCTTTAAATATTGAGGCATCAGGTTATTTTGGGAAGAGTAATAATTATAGGCAAATGAGAATTAAAGAACATATATCTATCTTTCTATCTTTATATATATATATGGGTTATCGTAGGAAATGGACTCGTCAACGTGAGTTCAATTCCTGGACGAAGCTGTTGGAATTTCACATGGCGCTAATACCCTTGGGAAAGGTATGAATCCAATTCTCCCTCCAGCTATGGGTAAATAGCAGGACAGACTGGGTTCTTTAACCATGGCTAGGTAACCAGTCTAGGAGAAGGAAAACTTTGAATTCAAACCTGTTAAACTCCGCTTAAGAAATTGACCTTGTGTCGCATCGTGCGGGGAGTTGGTAAAATATATAATATATATATATATATATATATATATATATATATATATATATATGGTATTTCTCTGAATGTTTAGGATGAGGCTTGAAGATTAGTATTATCTGTATTATTCGGACTATTGTTCCCATCTTCATTGTTATTTGTAACGTTGTACAAATAACAATGAAGATGGGGACAATAGTCCGAATAACACATAATACTAATATATATATGGGTTGCGTTGGGTTGACAGCCTTCCGTCTACGAGAGACGATGGAGTAGTGTCACATTTTTTTTCATTTTTCTTTGAACTACATAGCCTGAGTGGGTTCATATGGAGGATAAGCTATTGCCCATGCAGCAAATCCCCGCTCTCCACACTGCCGCTGTGATCTAAAGGATTTGATGGGTAGCACTGACTTTTAGTATCACACCACCTTAGGGACTCCAGGTCCTGAATCTTTATATAATATATATATATATATATATATATATATAAATATATATACTTATACACACACCAAACTCTCAGCAAAAATAGGATGTGACACAAGGTCAATTTCTTAAGCAGAGTTTTACAGGTTTGAATTCAGAGTTTTCCTTTTACTAGACTGGTTGGCTAACTAGGTTTAAAGAGCTGTCTATCCGACTATATTATATATATTATATATATATATATATATATATATATATAATATATATTATAATTGGGAGAATATGTGCTTAATTGAAGTCGTACCTAATTTTGAAAATTAATCAATTAATAATTAATCAATTAGGCGGGCATACCTATTTAAATGTAAGGCTAAACAAATCGAGAAAAATCAATCTCTGTATGTACATTTCGGCCTATTAGGCCTCATCAGCACAGCTATACAGAGATTGATTTTTCTCGATTTGTTTAGCCTTACATTTGAATAGGTATGCCTGCCTAATTAATTAATTATTAATTAATTAATTTTCAAAATTAGGTACGACTTCAATTAAGCACATATTCTCCCAAAATTGTCGGCTAAAAAAGCCATATCAAAAAATCATCGTTTGTTTATTTACTTCTATTATATATATATATATATATATATATATATATATATATATATGAGAAGTAAATAAATGTAGTGATTAAATATTCTCCTATATTTGACAGCTGCCTATGGCCGTACTGGTAAGAGGATTGGCGAACAGAATCTCATTCGGGTCTCGAACCCGGCAAGAGGTAGCTGTTAAACGGTATAACCACACTGATGAGAGGTGATACCTCGAAACAAGTGTCTGTGGATTACTTTATTATATATATATATATATATAATATATATATATATAATATATATAATATATATATTGATTATATAGAAATGCATTGGAATGATTTTTAGTATAAGAAATGCATTGGAACAGTTTTAGTATAGAAATGCATTGGAACTTTTAGTATAGAAACATGCATTGGGAAAGAGTTTAAGTAAAGCATCATTTGTAAAGATCGTGAGTTCAGTCAAGATAATATATATTTGAGACAAGATGTAAGTATATATAATAACTGCGGTTTTAGTATAAAGACATAATATGTTCTTAGAGGCCAGTTATTTGTATCGAAATTCATTGGTTTATACAAGACTTTTATCAATTGTATAAGAAACCATTGGAAGGTATTTATCGAAATGAGGAGCGCGATTAAGATGTGTTTAACGTTATAGAAATGTTATTGAAACGACATTATAAGTCAGAATCAAAGCAGACAATAAGTGACAACATTGAAGATTTTCAGTATAAGCAAATGCTAGGATCATGTTTTTGATATGAAATAAATATAAGATACATAATTGTAAATGCATTGGAGAAAGAGAAGTTTCGAATACAGATTAACTGAGCATTCCCATAGGATAGAGAGGTTCTATCTCTATATGAGCATGCATTTGTTGAAAAGGTTCTGAGCAGGGTAAAATGCAATTGGAAACAGGGTTTACTACTAAGTAATACATTGTAAAAGGGAATTAGAGGGTTGTAGCTATATGGGAAATTTCAAATTGCGAGAAAGTTTTTATCTATAAGAATGCCGAAATTGATAGAAGGTGAATTTCGTAACTGAATAATTGCGAATTCACACTTTTCAAAAGTGTAATTTTAATACTAATATTGAGTTGACATTCGCACATAGCAGAAATGTGAAGTCACCGATAGTATGTCACACTAATTGTCGTAGTTATGGAGATAGCGACGGTTTTTACTATAACAAAGAGAATGCGAGTTTGCGATTAACGGAAAGTGTTGCTGGGTAAACACAAAATGCATTGAAGTGAAACAGAGATACAATTAGGAAAAGGGCCTAAGAGAATAGTTTTACGAATTAAAAACCAGGATAGTATAGACAAATAGTACTGTACATTAGGTAAAAGTAGTGTTACACTATAGTTAAGACTGTCATGAAATGGGTTTTTATTAAAGAATGCATTTGTGGAAGGGATTTACACATAAGAATATTGCATTCTGTGAGAAGTGTATATCAGCTATGGAATGCCATCTTGGATTGTTGTGTATTACTTAAAATCGACATATGTGGGGGTCTAAACTGAGTATAGGAACACTGACTATGAACAATACATTGGGAAAAGTGTTTACAATCTATATAAAGTGCATTGAGAAAGGTGTGGGATTAGCTACCCTAGAAGTGATTTCCAGCGGACCATATATGGATTGGGTTGATATGATAACCATAATCATATAGAGAATATTTTTACTAAATATGATGAGATGGATACAAGCTGAGTTGTTAACTGCTGTTATAATATATATCAGTTAATAGCATTGGGTTTACTCAGAGATATGAAATTTATATGTGCAATGCCACAGGTAGTGAAAGCATGGGATTTTAACTATAGCCATACTGCATTGCGAAAGGATTGTTTCCGACTATCAATAATATACATTATATGGAAAGAACCTACTGAAAATCTATTGAAAGAAAAGTGTTTTACTATAAAGTTACATTGGCACAGTAAATAAGTGTATAGAGATGTTTTACATAGGAACTGCCATTGAAGATATGCATTTCATTGGAAAGGTTTTACTATAGGAAATGCATTTGGAAAAGTGTTTAACTATAGGAAGCATTGGAAAGTGTTTTACTATAGAATGCATTGGAAGTGTTTACTATAAGAATGCATGGAAAGTGTTTACTATAGAATGCATTGGAAAGTGTTTTACTATAGGAATGCATTGGGAAAGTGTTTTACTATAAGAAATGCATTGGAAAGTGATTTACTATAAGATGCATTGGAAAGTGTTTTACTATAAAGAATGCATTGGAATTTTTACTATAAGAATGCATTGGAAAGTGTTTACTATTACTAATAGCATTGGAATGCATGGGGTTTGCATATACTAGGAAAATTGTGTTTTACTATAGAATGCATTAGAAAGGGTTTTACTATAGAAATACATTGGAAAGGGTTTTACTATAGGAATGCATTGGAATGGTTTTACTATAGAATATATTGGAAAGTGTTTACTATAGGAATGCATTGGAATGGGTTTTACTATAGGGAAAGTGTTTTACTATAGGAATGCATTGGAATGGTTTTTACTATAGAAATACATTGGAAAGTGTTTTACTATAGGAATGCATTGGAATGGGTTTTACTATAGGAATATATGGAAAGTGTTTTACTATAGGAATGCATTAGAATTTTACTATAGAAATACATTGAAAGTGTTTTACTATAGGAATGCATTGGAATGGTTTTACTATAGGAATATATTGGAAAGTGTTTACTATAGGAAGCATTGGAAAGTGTTTAACTATAGAATGCACTGGAAATGATTTGCTATAAAGATGCATTGGAAATATTTTTATCATAGGAATGCATAGGAAAGAGTTTAATATAGAAATGCACTGGAAAGTGTTTTATAGAAACGAATTCTGTAAAATGTCTTTTACTTTTCTAAAACAAAATTCCCCTTATTTATTGAATGATTTTGACAATTTGGAATTTTCCCCACTCTACTCAGATTAACCTCGTAATATCCTGATCTTTTGATCAAATCTGTTCAATCCAAAAATGTTCAGATTGTTGAATTGTATTTGTTTAGAAAAATAAAGACTGACTGGGCACATCAATGTAAACTTAATATCTACAAACATCCGTGAGAGCAATACATTAAGTAATGACGAGACAAGCAATATATTTCCTATTGAAGTCAGATGCCAAGATTTTATTGCTAACTCAATTGCTGCATACCTGACTAAATTCTGATAATAGAAAAGAGGAAATATATTAAGAGACTCCAGGATTAAGCAGGGGTTGTATCTGCATCGATCTGGCACTCTTCCATTGCGATGTAAAACCAACAGAACTTGGTGATATCATGAGGTACTGCTGGGGAGCTATGGTTCAGTGGTAGTGATACTCTGGCTCAAGGAATCATATGCCTGACTTTTGGTTACTATCTATACATATAAAGATAAATGCCTGACTTTTGGTTATCTATATATATAAAGATATATGCCTGACTTTTGGTTATCTATCTATACTATAAAGATATATGCCTGACTTTTGGTTACTATCTATACATATAAGATAAATGCCTGACTTGGTTACTATCTATACATATAAAGATATATGCCTGACTTTTGGTTATCTATCATACATATAAGATATATGCCTGACTTTGTTATATCTATACATATAAATATAAATGCCTGACTAAACTTTTGGTTATCTATCTATACATATAAAGATAAATGCCTGACTTTTGGTTATCTATCTATACATATAAAGATATATGCCTGACTTTTGGTTATCTATCTATACATATAAAGATATATGCCTGACTTTTGGTTAATATCTATACATATAAAGATAAATGCCTGACTTTGGTTAATATCTATACATATAAAGATAAATTCCTGACTTTTGGTTATCTATATATAATAAGATATATGCCTGACTTTTGTTATCTATCTATACATATAAAGATATATGCCTGACTTTTGGTTACTATCTATACATATAAAGATAAATGCCTGACTTTTGGTTATCTATACATATAAAGATATATGCCTGACTTTTGGTTATCCGTCTATACATATAAAGATAAATCTAATGAGTCAGATAAACCTACTAAAACTTAACAGTGCTAATATCCAACTAAAGAGACTTGGAGCAAACACATTAATATATAATACCTACCACCGTGATTCAAATAAATTAGCATAAAATAAAACGACCAATAGAAAAACAAAAACAAAGACAGGACACTAATAAATCTATTATTTTATTATATTTATTTATTTGAATATATATATATATATATATTAAAAGTAAATTTGAATCTACTATTTCAGTTCTAATGTATACCCTAAATAACACTATTATCCCATATAACAAACAGGTAGCGTTGTGGTACCTGTTTGTTATATAGCATAATAGTGTTATTATTTTGTTTTTGTTTTTCTATTGGTCGTTTTAGTTTATGCTAATTTATTTGAATCACGGTGGTAGGTACTATATTTAATGCGTTTGCTCCAAGTCTCTTTAGTCAGATCTTAGTCCTGAAGAGCATTAAGCGAAACTTTTAGTAGGGTTATCTGACTCATTAGATTTATCTTTATTATTTGCTCTACTTAGGTATTGAGCACTTTTTACTTATCAGCTTTAGTTTCCTGGCGGTTTTGTATGAATATATATATCTTATATATATATATACATATAAATTGTTTTCTCTATACATATATAAAGGGCAGTTGTGCGAATCTGTATGTCCGGAGGAAACTTTGAAAATAAAACAAGTAAAGTAAATAAAACAATTAAAGTAGATATATATATATACACATTAAATATTACCAGGGATTGATTTATGAACAAAAATAATGGAGATTTGATTTATATTCGTGAAGATAATTAAAAAATAAAATTTAAATGATAACAGCATGAAATTTTTTTTTCATTTAATATTTTAGATAGTAGACATTAACATTTCTTTTCAGAGTAGCTGGATTTACCTAAGGTTTGTTTTTTTGACATAGGGATTTAAATGAGGCATCTCATTCAACTCATGATTCAGTATGGATCTGCGAGACGAACTTTAAAAAATCCCCCTCTACCCAGGTGACGCCGGGTAGCCGCTGCTAGTATCTAATAAAGCTTTTAGTGGAATATTCAAAACTGGAAAATTGATCATCAGGTATACTCACGTATAAGCGACCTTAATAACCGAGACCTTCCCCATTATGCTTACATATGATTACGTTGGTTGGCTGGTTGGTGGATGAATTTTACGGCATGTCAATCCATTGGGTCATTTTATTCCAAAGATGTAATGTTTTATCTATTTTTGATGGCTTCCCAACTTTTTTAAATATATTATAGGACCCTAACATGTACTACCACTCTGGGTCAGTGTGGACCTGGGAGTAATACTGATGAAGGGGTACTTTACATTTCACCATCTGAGAGAGTTTAATATCAAACCTGGGATATTAAGACCCTCAGCCACCGCCTTCTAGCAAATATATAATAAAAATGGTTGTGTCTTGCCATAAGGGCATAGGGTCGGGACAGTCATATAGGCCCTAGGGTTTGACATGACCAGCCTATTGATCAGGGGGGGACTCTCCAACTGCTTGTCTAGTCTACGTAAGGGCCAAAATGTCATGGACTGCTCAGCCACCAGAGTTACATCCTTAAGCATCATAGATAGCCACTAATTCCGAACGTGGTCCCATTGTGGGTGCAGTCAATGTGTGCGCAAACATGACGGGGCTATTCACAACAGTAATTGTATAAATGTATTCATTATACACACGCACACACAAAAGGATATCAATACTGCTTTAGAAATGGTTTTATTATAGGAATGCAATGAACATACATTTAGGATAGGAATACTTTGAGAAGAGTTTTACTATAGAAATGCATTGAGAAGAATTGTATTATAGGAATGCATTGAGAAAAGTTTTATTATAGGAATATATTGAGAAGAGTTTTATTATAGGAATGCATTGAGAAGAATATTATTATAGGAATGTATTGAGATGAGTTTTATTATAGGAATGCATTGAACAGAATTTTATTATAGGAATGTATTGAGATGAGTTTTATTATAGGAATGTATTGAGAAGAATTTTATTATAGGAATGCATTGAGAAGAGTTTTATTATAGGAATGGATTGAAAAGAGTTTTATTATAGAAATGCATTGAGTAGACTTTTATTTTATAGGAATGCATTGAGAAGAGTTTTATTATAGGAATATATTAAGGAGAGTTTTATTATAGGAATGCATTGAGAAGAGTTTTATTATAGGAATATATTGAGAATAGTTTTATTATAGGAATATATTAAGAAGAGTTTTATTATAGGAATGTATTGAGAAGAGTTTTGTTATAGGAATATATTGAGATGAGTTTTATTATAGGAATGTATTGAGAAGAATTTTATCATAGGAATGCATTGAGAAGAGTTTTATTATAGGAATATATTAAGAAGAGTTTTATTATAGGAATGAATTGAGTAGAGTTTTATTTTACAGGAATGCATTGAGAAGTGTTTTATTATAGGAATATATTAAGGAGAGTTTTATTATAGGAATGCATTGAGAAGAGTTTTATTATAGGAATATATTGAGAATAGTTTTATTATAGGAATATATTAAGAAGAGTTTTATTATAGGAATATATTGAGAAGAGTTTTATTATAGGAATGCATTGAGAAGAGTTTTATTTTAGGAATATATCAAGAAAAGTTTTATTATAGGAATGTATTGAGAAGAGTTTTGTTATAGGAATGCATTGAGTAGAGTTTTATTTTACAGGAATGCATTGAGAAGTGTTTTATTATAAGAATATATTGAGAAGAGTTTTATTATAGGAATGGATTGAGAAGAAAATGAAAAGGGTCTTACTATAGAAATGCAATGGAAAGTGTTTTATTATAGAAATGAATTGGAAAGTGTTTACTATAGAAATGCATTGGAAAGTGTTTTACTATAGAAATGCATTGGAAAGGGGTTTCTTATAGAAATACAGTGG
The DNA here is from genome assembly GCA_023376005.1 of Doryteuthis pealeii. Classification (NCBI taxonomy): domain Eukaryota; kingdom Metazoa; phylum Mollusca; class Cephalopoda; order Myopsida; family Loliginidae; genus Doryteuthis; species Doryteuthis pealeii. The sequence goes on from CM042166.1 coordinate 74,970,622, forward strand.
AAAGGGTCTTACTATAGAAATGCATTGGAAAGTGTTTTACATTAGAAATGCATTAGAAAGGCTCTTACTATAGAAATGCATTGGAAAGGGTCTTACTATAGAAATGCATTGGAAATGTTCTTACTATAGAAATGCATTGGAAAAGGTTTTCTTATAGAAATACAGTGGAAATAAATTCTTGTGTAATATTCATTGAAGTCTAGTAAAGTCAACCTGGTAGAACACTCTGTCACAATAACAACCATAGACCATTGATCCAAATGGATTTTAACTTCCTAGTAGTAGTAGTTGTAATAATAGTAGTTATGGAAATTCTTTGATGTTTCAAGATTAAATATTTTTTCATACAGTTCAATCTAGAATCTTCAACTTCAAAGTCTGGACAATATGAAAATATTTAATCATAGAACACCAGAGAACATTTTATTCCAAAGATAAGGAAACTGAAAACCATGACAGATCTCTCAAAGACAAACAAACAGACCAGAGAGATTGTGTTTGGTGAGGTGGAGCGCCAAGCCTACCTTTAGCTCCCCACTTTATTGCACATATCAAAACCATGACAGATCTCTCAAAGACAAACAAACACCATATGCACCAGTGAGATGTCAAAGGACGTACTGGCTGAAATTTGACATTCAAAACAACAAAGATTAAGATACTCGTTTGAATATTGGAAGTGTGGGTGGAGCAATTCTCTTCAGGGTGGGAAAATTGAATTCACTTGCTAAGTTCAAATTTTGTCCAAGACTCTCTATATTCTACAGGCAAATAAAAGTAATGTTGGTGGAATGGCTTATTGTCAGTATCAGCCAGATTGTGAGGGAGTCTATCCCCTTTTAGCTAGCCATCAGACAATATTTTACTTAAAAAATAATGAAACTGAAAAAACTTGACAGATCTCTCAAAGACAAACAAACACCATATGCACCAGTGAAATGCCAAAGGACATACTGGCTGAAATTTGACATTCAAAACAACAAAGATTAAGATACTCGTTTGAATATTGGAGGTAGGGGTGGTTCTTTAGTGTGAAAAAATGAAATTGGTATGCTGAGATCAAATTCTGTCCAAGGCTCTCCACATTCACTTCACAAATAAAAGTAAAGTTATATAAAGTTGGTATAACGGCCTATTGTTGGTATCAGCCAGACAGTGGGGGAGTCTATCCCCTTTTCGCTAGCGCTAGACCAGAGATATTGTGTTTGCTGAGGTGGAGCGCCAAACCTGCCGTTAGCTCCCCACTTTATTGCACATATCAAAACCATGACAGATCTCTCAAAGACAAACAAACACCATATGCACCAGTGAAATACCAAAGGACGTACTGGCTGAAATTTGACATTCAAAACAACAAAGATCAAGATACTTGTTTGAACATTGGAGGTGGGAAAAAATTCAGGGTGGAAAAATGAAATTGGTATGCTGAGTTCAAATAGATTAGACCGGTCTCTCTAACCATGCTATCATTTACCCAACCCCTCTGCCATAAGCAGAATATGACGCAAGGTTAATTTCAAGTAAAGAACTGTTGGTTTGAATTGAGAGTTTTCAGCAATTTCAAATCCTAGCTAGTTTTATTTTGATGTTTATTTCTTAAAGCTATTTTCTAGAGCAGGGGTCACCAAACCTTTTTCACAGTGGTCCGGATAATTGAAAAAATAACAAGAGTGGGCCACATTATTATTATGTTCAATACTTGCTACCCTGAACAAAAGCTTCTCCGTACGTTTTAACAAACAAATTCAAGTACCGTTCGCAGGCCGGATAAAATGCCTTCACGGACCGTAGTTTGGTGATCCCTGTTTTAGAGAAACAAGTTTTAAAAAAAAAAAAAACAGTGACAGGTAAAATAACAGGCTATACAATAGAAAATGCTGGTATATGAGACTGAGTAGTATACTATTGGATTAAACAACAACAACTGACTAATCATAAATGAATTTGTACACGAAGCAGTTGGTATATATAACACTCAGGAAATATTCCAAATGTGTAATACCATTCCTTGAGTCCTGATTGGCTGCTGAACTCTGTGGGGTTATGGTGCTTAGAGAAATCATCCAAATTCTACACTATGCTTGTGGCTGTGAGTGTTGTATATTGTACAAATGGAAATAGGGTCTTCCGGTTGGATCGAGGCAGGGAGAAGACGAAAAGAGTAACAAAGGACTTTTTCCGGGTAAAGCGAACAAAGAAGGATGGGTAACAATAAGTTCGGAAATAGATTTGTCCGCTGATAAAGAAAACGCGTAGGCGTTTGATATATATAAAAGGAAGTCAGGGATCCCAGGTCAGCAGAGAGTCAGACAGGAGACAGCGGACAGCGAACAGTGAGTGACCGATGCTCACGGTCCGTCGCGGCCAAAGGCAGTGAGATGCCACCAGCCACCCCTTTACCTCACCATCCCAGCAGTAGTAGTAGTCATCATCAAACCTTGGGCAGATTCCTATTGTCACGCTCGCCATCCACCAGCCGAGAAGAAGAAATAAAGACAACTCCTACTATACCCATGTGTTGTAGATTTCCTTAAACGACAACTACATATATAATCTAGGGTTAGTGACGATACCCACTACGTATGCAGATACACGATTTAGCAGCGTGAATTTGAAGAAGCCGCTATATAACATATAGAATTTGATGCCAGTACGTAACATGAGGTTCAAAGTTGTAATAATGTTGTAACTGATTGAACAAAACATCTCCGACCAAAAGTGTGAAATGTAACACAGGACTTTAATATATTGGACAGCACATAGAGAAACATTTATAACATAGAATACATGTACGTGACAAAGATACAAGGTAGATATAACTAGACATAGAAGTAATGAGGGGTTATGGAGAGTCCATAAGAAAGTGAACTTACTAGCGTTGTATTGAGGGCAGAAGCCTTCACACGAGAAGGGTGTAGACATAAACGTCTAACCCATGTGTGTGAGTTCCTGGAAAAGAAAGAGGAGAGTTTGAAACAGGCGCTTAAATACAAAAAAAACCTGGTGGTAAAAAAACGGGAACCCAGAGGGAAGATAACTCTTCCAGGCAAAGGAAAGACAACCCAACATGGCAATGCAGAAACTGTATTGGAATATGGCTTGCTTGCTGGGTTTTTTCTGTCAGTTGGACAATAATTGTAATATTGCTTCTGTTTCTCCCCTCTCTGCGTGCAGGCAGAGCTTTGAGGTTGTTCCATTCTTTGAGTCCTGATTGGCTGTTTACTTCAGTGTGGTTATAGTGCTTAGATGAATAATCCACATTCTGTACTATGCTTGTGGCAATGCAGGAAGCATATTAGGTTAAGGTTTGCTTGCTGCCTTTGTCTGCCAATACAACAGTAATTGAAATATTGCTTCTACAAGAAAGGGGAAGTAAGAAAGGTATTGGAAATTCTATAGTTAATTAACTCCCCCTGTCGCTAGGGGGAGAATCGCCAACATCGTATGTTGGCGCCAAACCAAAAACTTCACTTATCGCCAAGCAGTTACTGGAGGAGAGACGTAAAAACTAAAGCTCTCACCCCCAAGCCCAAAACAAGGCCCACTTAAAACAGAACTCTACAACCAACTCACTTCTAAGGCATTGTATCAGCATACGTTAAAATGCGGGTACAATAGCACACTTACTGAAGGACGAGAAACTACTGAGACGAAGCTTCTTATCAACATTTCCTACCGACGAACAGAATACCCCTGTTATCACCACTACTCCAGGAACATTACTTAACTCAAATAAGTCTCGTAGCAAATAGCAATAAAATTTGCAACAAGTTCTTGTATTATTTGTCAATACATGTATTAAAATTCCATTGTATGTTTGTCTTCTTTGTCCGACAATTTGCCTACAACTACAGAGAAATAAGAGCTCCTTCGAAACCCCTAAATACTCTTAAAGGTTGTATTTCATTTTATTGAATTTCCATTATGAAGTGAAATAAATGAGATGTTTCGGCATCTCTGGAATCTTCAAGGAATCCAACATTTCAGTCCAGATTCTTGAATCTTCAAGGAATCCAACATTTCAGTCCAGATTCTTGAATCTTCAAGGAATCCAACATTTCAGTCCAGATTCTTGAATCTTCAAGGAATCCAACATTTCAGTCCAGATTCTTGAATCTTCAAGGAATCCAACATTTCAGTCCAGATTCTTGAATCTTCAAGGAATCCAACATTTCAGACACACCTTTTTGTCTTTAGCAAGCGCAGTTATTCATTGAGACATATTCCAATTAAGATACCTTCCATTGTATTAACGAGGCAACACATTACGACTGCTTTTCATAACACGAGGTGTTTTATTTATTTAAAAACAATGACTGAAATGAATAGGTCAAAGGGCAAGTAACTCACCCGTACAATAAATGGATTAGGACAGATAACTTCTGACCCTTATTATTATTAAGAGTCTGTTAGTGTTAATTTGTACTGACTAAAGTAAATTTCAACACTTATTATACCATGAGTATTGGCACAAACATGGCATTGCCGAGAACCAGATCTAATTCTTCTGGTATGAGAAAACCACAAGTTAGTGTGTCCCATTTTTTAATACCAAAGTAAACCGCCGATACAAGTCACAGCAAATTAATAATAAGTAGAGTATCTGAGTATCATTTATCCAAATTGAGTTCTACTCGCTTAAAATAACCCTAGATGGTTTGATATGCCATTAAAATCAATCAATCAATTAAAAACAAAATTCTTAGCTGGTTCTATTTTGATGTTTATTTTCTAGAGAAGCAAGTTAAAAAGAAAAGTTAATTTTATCAAGTTACAAGGAGAACAAGTTTTTGGGTTTTTTTCCTTTTGTTTTTGCTTTTTTTGTTTTTTTATTCTACATCTAAGAAGACAGCTTGTTCATTATACCCTGATCTAATTCACTATTGTCCAGAGATAGATAAAATAAATAGACAATACAATAGAAAATTCTGGTACAAGAGAGTGAACAACTGTAAAGGGAAAGTAAGAAAGTTTTCATTTCATTTTCTGAGTGCCATTTGCCAAATTGAGTTTCTCAGGAACATGCACCTTATCTTTGTCAGAGTCAGGTGACATGCTGATAGTATCATCCACAAGAATGTAATTATGTGTTAAATATCACTAACAAATACTATTTAAAGTCACTTGCTGCAGCTGAGATCCAAACTCTGCTCTTGTAATTTGGTCAGGTTTTTTTTATCTCTACTAACTAAAGAGTTCTATAAAGTGTTTTATGTTTTACTTGCTTCTATTTTTTTTAGCAAGTTTTTACATGTGTATGTTACACTGAGTTGACAAATGAACAGAAAATAAGAGACGTTTTGCAGCGACAACTTTAACCCTTTTGCAGAAGCTCTTGTAATTTAGACAGGTTTTTTTTTATTTCTATTAACTGAAGAGTTCTATGAAGTGTTTTATATTTTACTTGCTTCTATTTTTTAGCAAGTTTTTACAAGGGTATGGTACACTGAGTTGACAAATAAACAAAAAGTGAAAGACACTTTGCAATGACAACTTTAATCCTTTTGCTGCAGCTGAGATCCAAACTCTGCTCTTGTAATTTAGTCAGGTTTTTTTTATCTCTACTAACTAAAGAGTTCTATAAAGTGTTTTATGTTTTACTTGCTTCTATTTTAGCAAGTTTTTACATGTGTATGGTACACTGAGTTGACAAATGAACAGAAAGTAAGAGACACTTTGCAGCGACAACTTTAACCCTTTTGCAGAAGCTCTTGTAATTTAGACAGGTTTTTTTTAAATCTCTATTAACTGAAGAGTTCTATGAAGTATTTTATGTATTATTTGCTTTATTTTTTTAGCAAATTTTTACAAGGTACGATGAAGGAAGAGAATATAAGAGAGACTCTGCAAAGACAACGTTAACCCTTTTGCAGCAGCTGGGATTCAAACTGCTCTTTGTAATTTGGTCAGATTTTTTATCTCTGTTAACTGAAGAGTTCTATGAAGTGTTTTATATTTTATTTGCTTCTATTTTTTAGCAAGTTTTTACAAGGGTATGGTACACTGAGTTGACAAATAAACAAAAAGTGAAAGACACTTTGCAATGACAACTTTAATCTTTTTGTTGTAGCTGAGATTCAAACTCTGCTCTTGTAATTTAGTCAGGGTTTTTTTTTATCTCTATTAACTGGAAAGTCTGATGAAGTGTTTTATGTATTAATTCCTTTTATTTTTTTAGCAAGTTTTTACCAGAGTAGAGTACACTGACTTGATACTTAAACAGAAAGCAAGAGACAGTTTGCAAAGACAATTTTAACACTTTTGCTTCAGCTGAGATACAAACTCTGTTCTTCTAATTTGGTCATGTTACATAATCTGTGCGGTTGCATTAGATTATTGTCAATCCCCTGTAATTCTGAGGGGATGACCCTTTTCATATCATGGCCGGGTCCTTCCATGGAAAATTACAGAAGCCCGCCAAAATACGTGAAGTCACGTGGGACCTGTTCGGTCCTCAGTTTTCAGTTAGACGTCAGGCAGAGAAGTCGGCCATTTTAGGTCCTGCCTAAACTGGAACTCACGCGTCCTATGTTAGTCAGATATTTAGTTACATGAAATGTATAGTTAAGGAAATAAAAGTTTGTATAAGTAATATGTTCTTGTGGTTGATGAATGTCTTGGTAACAAGACTAAGAAATGAATCCAGGACGACCAGCCAGCAAGAACATAGCAACAGAAAGTCCAGACGTTAGAAGATGCCAGACCAAGTCAAGATGATAGAAGAAATACCAAAGACGATCAGAATACTAAAGACGGCCAAGAAATAGAATTAAAGAAAGAGGTATGCAACATTATATCGATTTAGTGCCAGTGAAGAAGGCGCTATGCAACAGTCAGGGTTTTCTTTATCTCCATTTAATGAAGAGTTCAATGAAGTGTTTTTACCTTATTCCCTCTTTTTGAACAAATAAACAGAAGTAAGAGATACATTGCACTTAGCAACAAATTTAATGGTTAGAATGCACTTTTGAATATGAAACAAAAAAGCTGCAAATAAAATTATTGGAATTTCACAATTACAATGTTATTTGGTTCAGCTGTGTGGCGAGAGAAACCACGAATGTAGTGGTTCGAAGCGTGCACGACTGTGTTTGGCATGCAGAATGAGATCAGTGGCGAGTGGGGAGATTGAACTCACAGCCTCCAGATCGTGAGTCGTGGCCTGACGCATGTGAATTACTAAACTGTCCAGAGTGTCCGGATGTGAAGGATTGACGCGTGCTGATTAATGTCGCACGTGCTGCACGGGCAAGTCAGAGTAAGGAGCTCGGATGAACACTGTAATTGTGTGTATTTAATGACCAGCCCTCACAAACCTGCGAGAAAGCTTGCAGTAGCATTTTGGCTATTGCGACGAGTGGACGAGAGAAAAGATATTTTGATAGTGTTGGTGAGAAGAGTGCAGCGTTTGCTGGGAGAGATTGTTTCAGACTGAACGCTTGGTCAGTTGGGAGAATAAAAGCGTCGGACTTAACTGTGCCCCCCAGGTAACATTCTTGTTAGAAGCTGAAAAGTTCATAGACTGACAAATATATACTCTTATGGAATGTGACTACATTTTATTTTTCAACATAGTCCCCCTTGTGGTCCACACACTTCTTCCATTGGTGTTGCAATGCTTGGATCCCGTTTTTAAGAGCAGATATATAAACTTTTCAGTCCACCCTGCTACAATAGACTATATGTGTGTTTATAAGAGTTTGTTTTTTTCATTTTCAAAAAAGATTGTTTTACTAAAGTTTTTGAAGTAAGATTACTCTTTTAATTTTAGTTCTTTTGAATATATTGCACAAGGTAAGTGTTAGAATTCTTGTCAACCAAAAATCACAAACAGCAGTTGACTTTGGGACTGATACACAGAAGAGCTTCACATGTCACATTTCGAACAAGCTCAAAGACAGCTGAGCACACACACAACCAACGCCAAGAACAGATTTACACACACTCACCTCCTAACCCCTTACCGAGTGAGAGAATAAATATTGGAAATTCCATAGTTAATTATCTCCAACGGCCGCTAGGGGGCGAATCGCCAACATCGTATGTTGGCGCCAAAACCCAAAACTTTACTTATCGCATAGCAGTTACTCGAGGAGAGACATAAAAACCAAAAGCTCTCATCACCAAGCCCAAAACAGGGCCTACTTATCACGGAGCACCCACTGAGGGTAGTCGCGTAAATAGCGGTCTCTACACTTCATTCATCACTTAGCCCAAAAACAGGGCTTACTTCTAAGGACCGTTGACCTGGACGGAGGCATATTTTCACAGCACACTTTCGAAGGCATTGTGTCCGCAGACCACAGGCTGTCACAATAGCTCACTACAGAAGGCACCAAGACCAAATAATCTACTTGAAAAGGGCCCCATTCACCGTCATTTAAAGAACTGTTAATCCGGACGAGAATCTTCTAAAATAGCACCCCCATCCATACTGATCCAGACTGATCCATATTCAACTGTGTTGCAAGTTGAATCTGATTCTGAGGATCCAGACTTGGTAGATGCTTTAAATAGCAGGTTGGGCTATTCTACTATGTGGCATGGTCAAGTCTATTTCCATATCTTTTCAATATATATTTCTATATCTTTTTTTGTCTGGTGACTGGATGTTAGTCACAGCCTTCCTATGAAGGCGAGAATGATGTTCATTCTACAACAATAAAGCAGTAGTAAGTAGTAGTTGTAGTATCACTAAGATGCTTTCCAGCAATCAGTATGATTATGAGTTTCACAGCCTTTAAAAAGCCAGACTCTTATATACTATTGGAGGAGGTAAGTTGTATAGTTTAGCGTTTCCTCATTACTTTGTGTTATTTAGATTACTCGGACTATTGCTTTCATCTTTATTGTTATCTGCTCAATGCTTCAGGGAAAAATTGTTGTTGCGTCTGAGGTGGAGTGCCACACCGACCATCAGTTCCTTATTTTACCGCACAGATCCCTGTGCTACTCATATGTTGAGTTGGCGAGGACCAGTATCGAACTAGGAACCTTGTGGTTTCTAGCCGAACGCTCTACCCGGCCCTATCACTAATTCTTGCATTGATCCCTGACAACTTTTGGAATTAAAGCTTTGCTTGAATTCTTAGAAGATATCAATTTTCTTCTGACTTCATTTTCATTCATATCTTTCTGATATTTTTCATGACATCAATTATTTTGATTGGCTAAAAAACAGAATATCAATTCACATCCTTCTGAATCAAGGGAGATAACTGATCAGTAAAAAAAAAAACAACCCCAAAAAACTCAGTTTGTAAATATGATACAGGTATTTACCTCATACCCCACTTATATGGGCTGGGCACAAGCCTCGTTTTAACGTGGGCCCACCCACAAGCCGAAGCTGATGGGTGGGAAAGAACAAAAATTGCATCGACTCTTTGGCATTCCCCCACAAGGTATTTCTTGTCAAACATGGTAACATTCTCTTTGAACTCTTGTCATAATTGGGAGCTATCACGGAATTTTGAACCCAACCCTTTATTCAGTCCATGGGGGTATACTGTTCTCATTCTGCTAACCATGGCTTAAAGTACAAGTGTTAAGCTATGTTAATTATGATTTCATGTTACAGTCACCCTTGACCAGGACTGAACCTGCAGTCTAGAGATAACTGTCACTTAAAACAGTATTAACTCACGCCTATATCCACTATTCCATGTGTCTAATCCTACACTTATTTCAACATTGACTGCGCTATACAATTGGGTTATACATATATAAATGGCAGTTGTGCGTATGTATGTCCTTAGGAATATATCCATATATAAAGGGCAGTTGTGTGTATATGTATGTCCGGAGGAAACTTCTAAAATAAAACAATTAACAACAAAGTAAATATATATATACACATTAAATATCACCAGGACTTGGTTTTTGAGCAAAAATAATGAAGATTTGATTTATATTTATGAAGATAATTAAAAAATAAAATCTAAATGATAACAGATTTTTTTCATTTAATATTTTAGATATATAGACATTAACATTTCTTTTCAGAGTAGCTGGATCAATGCAAAGTCTATTTTTTTACATAGGGATTTAAATGGGGCATCCCACGAGGATTCAACTCAGGATTCAGTAATAATAGAACTGCGGGACTAACTTTAAAAAATCCCACTCTACCCGGGTGACGCCGGGTAGCCGCTGCTAGTTCCATTATATTTCCTCTTGGATTATCCTATTTTCTCCTACATAACCTGGAAAAAATATACCATTAACAATAACCCTAACCCTAACCCTGTTGGCGAAATAATGTGTGTTCCGAACCAGATTCTGCTGAGTGGAATTTTTGATGGTTTCTTTATTTTACACTTTTGGTCTTATTGAATTATAGTTCATGGATTACCCACCAGGTGGCACGTGTGTTTGAATATGATGTTTATCATTGAAAGATTAACTACAAGTGTTCTTCTCGTATTTTATTATTCTTTCTTAAGTCTCCAGATTTTCGTCCATCAGCTCCAAGCAAATTTGTATTTTCCCCCCTTTTTGCATTAAACTCACCGAGAAACATATATTTACTCTGGGCTGAAAGAATGTTTGCCTTAGATGCCTCTGTTTCATAAAAGGGTTCAAGTTCAGTATCACTATTGCTCGGATCTGGTGTGTAAACTTATAAAACTTTTCATTGTCGATATTTATGGCGATGTTCATTATTCTCTCGGTGGTTTTATTGGTTTTATAACGAAATTGTCTCCTACAGTCTCGTAATAAAAATACCTTCTTTTTTAATCCAATGTACTATGAATATGTTGAAGAATGATAGTTGGGTAAATATATCCTATCCTCATATGCTGGCCTTGTCGGCTGGGGCTGTTGAATACACTGACTGCACCTCTACAGAGAGGTAAAATTCCCCATGAGTGGTGACCCGTGATGCTTAAGGATGGAATCCTCATGGGTCTGCAGTCTATGATAAAAAACACTCTACTTTGGCCGTTACTTAGGATAGACAAGTGGTCAGAGAGGATCAATCGGCTGATCACGTCAAGGCCTAGCACATATAGGATTGTCTCAACTGTATTACTGTTGTATATTGTACAAATGGAAATAGGAATTTCCGGTTAAATTAAACAAACAAAAGACGAAAAAAATGATAAAGGATTTTTTTCCCGGTAAAAGCGAACAAAGAAGTTAAAAAACGGAAGCGAGGCTTTCCGGTCAAAGAAGCAGGGAGAAGATAAAGAAATATATAACAAATGCCCGTTATCAGATCAAAAGATAAGTAGGAGTACCTATTAATATAAAAGGCCTGAGGGTTCGAGCCAACAGGTCAGTCAGACAGCGGACGGTGAACAGAGCACAAGGAGCGACAGTCGACACGGTCCATCGCTGCTAGTGGGCAGTGAGGTTCGTCCACCCCTTCCACCTCACCATCCCAGCAGTAGTAGTAGTCATCGTCAACCCTTGGGCAGATTCCTATTGTCATGCTCGCCGCCCACCAGCCGAGGGAGAGAAATAAAGTCAACTCCTACTATACCCATGTGTTGTGGTTTCTGAAGCCTGACTACATACTTTGCCACGTGATATACATACCTGCAACATATACTAACTACACGATTCATCAACGTGAATTGGAAGCCGCTACGCAACATATAGATATTTGGTACCGTGAAAACCCCAGTACGTAACATTACCCTTATGGCAAACTCCCAGCCATTTTTCTTTTTCTTTCCGTATATGGTCAGTAGGGTAGGTCAATTTTTCACTTTTAAAAAAATATCAAATTGTCCAAAAATTACTAAACTAAACATTCTCACAAAATAAAAACTTTTAGAATATGCACATTGAAATGAATATTAAGATAAATAAATAAGATATATTTTGTATTGTAAAATAACGGGTGCAAGAAAAATAAAACATTTAATACAAAAACACGGACATAAAATAGGGGTTCAGTTTATTTTATGGTTGGAATTTACGAGCAAATGGTCCTTTATTACCTATTTCTTTTATATATGCGTTCTTATTTAATTTCGTTAGTCTTTCTAATTTAAGATATTTCATTACATTTAAACTTAAATACTTACGCCCGAAGGAGGGTGCATATTCTTACTAGTAAATTTTAATTTCCTGTGAGAATATAGTGCTGCCTAATCTTTCTTAAAAGTGTTTATACCTTGTAAAATCTCTGATATAAATATTTATTAATCCATCAAGATACATGATATAATGTATTTATATTGAATGTGTTGGATTTCCGCTGTAACAGCAACTCACAATGATATTGAATTTTTTTTTATTTAGGAAATTGTGAAGGATTCTGCATTGAATAAATCTTTTCAGAAAAGGTTGTTCCTCTCAGTTTATTGTTGGTGGGAGGCAGCTTGTTAAATATTATTCTAATATATATATAATATATATATATATATATATATATATATAATATATATATATATATTTTCTTTTTTGAAGGCAAAATAATGCAGATTCATGTTAAAAAACATATTTATTGAAGAATTCTTAAATTTTTCGGATAAAAATCCATCTTCAGAGAATTTATTATAGAGTTGAAAATGTTCCATCTGTGTTTTTTTTAAATCAACTTGGTTGTAGCGTTGAGTTGGAGATATGAAATTTAGAAGTGGTCGTAATCTTCTGTTGATTTCAAATTCGGCAGCGTTCGTGTAAGTCCGTTGAAGTCCGTGAGTTGTTAAATTTGCGGGACGTTTGAAATCATTTTTTTTTCTTTTAAATTTATTTACTCTAATTTTTTTTTTTAATTTTTTTTTTATAAGGAATTTATTATTATTATTATTATTTTTCCTTTTTAATACTATAAAACAAGCAATTCCCTCAGGGCATATTGAAATAGAAATTTTTTTTTCGCTCGTTTTTATAGTAAAAATAGAAGCACCATTTTAAAAATATGATATATATATTTTTTTTTTTGAAGGCAAACTAATGCAGATTCATGTTGAAAAACATATTTATTGAAGAATTCTTAAAGTTTTCGGATAAAAATCCATCTTCAGAGAATTTATTATAGAGTTGAAAATGTTCCATCTATATATATATATATATATATATATATATATATATATATATATATATATATATATATATATATATATATATATATATATATATATATATATATATATATATATATATATATATATATATATATATATATATATATATATATATATATATATATATATATATATATATCCTGCATCAGCTGTCAGGGCGAGGGATAAGACATCGGACTACCATGCGGTCAGTCTGAGTTCGAACCCTACCAAGGATAGTTGTGTCTAGCCACACTGAAGAGGCATGATATGCCGAAACACGTGTCTGTGGATGACTTATTAATTATAATATATATATATATATATATATATATATACACCTACACATATTACCGGAAGTAAACACTTCTGTAAAAGGCACCCGTTCAATAAACATGCTTTATCATTCGCTCCTTCGTCCGGCTACCTTATTACCTGCATGTACCTACTAACACTCTAATTCATCAAAAGTTAACAAATTTTAAGTTATTAATGATTTCTATTTTTTTATATCAAGATCAAATCCCATTGTGGCATGAAGCTATGACAAAACATTTTTCTATTATTATTTTACATATATAGAATATAATTTGTACAAAAAAGATAATTTGGTTTTTGCTCAGAACCGAAGCTCCAACATCAGTTAAAATTTGCACTTCTATGTTTTAAGTGTTTTGAATAAGGTCTATAGTGCAATAGAAACTATCAGAATTATGTTGGTGGTTGGATATCTTTGAAATAATATAGAAACAACACATTTCCCTTGTATCAATCATATTGCCTACAAAATTCTGACAATATACAAAGCTTTATATTGGTAGCACATTTCATAATGGAATTGAAAATTGGAAATGATAACAATATACAAATAAAAGATATGTTTATCTACTAAAAGTTTAAAAGTTTAAAATACAGCATTGATCACATCTTACATTTATACAAACACATTGAAAATTTTAATACTGTATAATTCCATTTCAAATCATCCAGAAAAAAGATAAATTGACACACATGTAAGCCATTGAATAGGGTCTATATGAAGTAAAATAACTGTCAGAATACAATAGAAATAATCTAAAAAAAATAATATCATAATTTGAGGGGTTCTTGACATTTCTGTCTGTCTAACATATCTGGGGGATAGGAGTGAATTAACTATAACAACACAGTTGACAGGCTGGTATATAACCTTGTCATTCAATTTCTTAAGCATACGCAAAATCCCTACATTTTGGGATAATCATTATGATATTGGACCAAGTCTCCAATAGGCACACCAAAGGGTTTCTATTTTAACTAATCACCCGTAACTTTTGCTTTCAAATATTTGAAGTTGAAATAGATCCCCTAAGTAGGACTGAGCCTATTTTAGTAGTGACCACCCCAAGCGGAGATTTAAGAGGTTTGAATTCAGAGTTTTCCTTCTCCTAGACTGGTTGCCTAACCAAGGTTGAATAGCCCAGTCTGTCCTACTATTTACCATAGTTGTAGGGAGAATAGTTGAGTTCCTACCTTTACCAAGGGTATTATCGCTATGTGAACTGTGGCTTCGTCCAGGATTTGAACTCGTGTCGACGAGTCCAGTTATTGAAGGTATATAAGTGGTTATATCCATATAAGGAGTGATAAGAAGAGCCATAGTGCAAGTCTCCTCAGGTCTCCAGGACTCTTCTGAGTATTCTGGCAGATTGCAGCATTGCAGTGTTCTAAATGGTTTCAATCCTTCCTTTGATTTCCAAACTTTCCAAACCCTTTTTCCAATCCTTTTGGGACCGTTCCAAGTGCACCAACTACAATTGGTATTACTTTCACTTTCATATTCCATACCTTTTTCAGTTCTCTGGCAAGGTCCAGATATTTGTCCATTTTTTGATTTTGCGCTATGTGAACTGTGGCTTCGTCCAGGATTTGAACTTGTGTCGACGAGTCCAGTTATTGAATGTATGTAAGTGGTTATATCCATATAAGGAGTGATAAGAAGAGCCATAGTGCCAGAATAATGTAAGATTTGGATTTGAATAAAGTGCGAGTGAAAAGCAACATTAACGTTTGACAAAGTGCCAGTTCGATTGGCTCTCCCAGTTGAAGATGTTTAATCCCAAGATTTTATTGATTTTTCTTTCGCATCTTTCGACTGAATACACGAAAGGGTCAAGGGTCAAGTGATAGGGAAATAACCGGAACATCTGTGATGAATCAGTTTATCCAATCTTAATTGGAGAAATGCGTGACGTCGCAAAAGTTCGGAAACAGACCAACAGAAAAAAATAGGAGTAAAAGAAAAAGGTAAAAAAAAAAAAGAAAGATGAAAGGTAATCTGTATTAGTCGGACTATTGTCCTCATCTTTATTATTATTATATACACAACGTTTCAGACTATGTACCCTCCGGCTTTCTTCAGGTGTTTCTTGTCGAATTATGGAACCTTATCGTCAAATGAGTTCGATACGTAACGCCTGAAGAAAGCCGGAGGTACATAGTCTGAAACGTTGTGTATATAATAATAATAAGATGAGGACAACACAACTTCGGGTGTTTCTTGTCGAACTAGAATTCGAAGAGAAGGTCTCCAAGTTCGAAGAGAAGGCTTCCGAGTTCGAAGAGAAGGCTTCCGAGTTTGAGTTTGAGTTTTGTTTAACGGCATATCAACCTCTGTGGGTCATTTAATGCCAAAAAGTTTATTTTGGATTTCAGACTTTAAAGTAGTGGTTCTATGGAGATAATTGGTTATGTTCTGTTATATTTTGTTGAAAAGGTTGCTTTTTTTAAATAAAATTTAAAATGTCTTTCAGGTTTCTAGCTTGATAGTAATTTGTGCGGATATGTTTAAGTCTGTTACAATTTAGAAGGATATGCTTGGTTGTAAGGCTTCCGAGTTCGAATTTATAATCCAAATAATGCAAATTATCAAGCCTCATCTCAAAAATTCGGAGAAATAAGATAAAGGTAATGTGACAATTTATACCCTGCTTGATATTGTCTGAAATTATGAGATGAAACTCATGTAGCGGACGCGCTATGGTCTTGTAGGAATTTTACTTTACATGATTACCTCCCGTGTTTCTACCGTTAGTACCTAGGTGGCGTAACAAGCAACCTTATAAAAACTAGCAAAATAAAAAAAAAAGCCCTCTGGGTGACGTAAAATATATATTGCCTCAGGGGATGGGAGTTGAAAATGTAATATCAGAGAGTTTGTATCATAAGTAAAATCATCAAATTTATTAAAGGAGTAAAAAATAAAATAAATTCATTAAAGGAGTAAAAAATTAAAAAAAATTGAAATGGAAACTTAGTTCTGATAACTTTAAATATATATTAAAATAAAACAAACTATATATACATAGATAGATAATACCAGGTATGTATTTATTAAAACTTGTTTAAAAAACCCAATGAGGACTAACATTGTATGCTCAAATTTTGAGTGTATTCTATTTATGACGATTTTAGGCAGTGTGACGTAAGCAGTGACGTAGTTTTTGTTACAGACAAAAACCGGAAGCGAATCTCCATTACTAATAGAAATAGATAGAACCGTGGCAAAAGTTCAGAAACCGATCGACAGAAACAGTAGGATTGAAACAAAGAAGAAAAGATAAAGGTGATGCGACAAAATATACACTGCTTGATGTTGTCTGAAATTCTGAGATATAAATACTTGTAGCAGATGAGCTATGGTCTCGTAGGAATCACATTCTGGGTTTCTCCCGTTAGTCCCGAGGAGGCGCACCAAACAACCTTATAAAATAGAATCGAGACAAAAGTTCGGAAACAGATCGACAATAAAAGACAGAGAAAAAAAGATCAAGGTAATTTGTATTATTCGGACTATTGTTCTCATTTTAATTGTTATATATACAACGTTTCAGCCGATGTGTCCTCCGGCCTTCTTCAGATGTTTCTTGTCGAACTCGGGAACCTTCTTGTCGACGTTGTGTTTATAACAATAAAGATAAAGACAATAGTCCGTATAGTCCAAATAATCCAAATTATCAAGCCTCATTTCAAAATTCAGAGAAATAAGATAAAAGTACCAGCTATGAAAAGATGCTGGATGCTGCGCAGAGGACATCCCTGGAAAAATGAATGATAGTGAAGGTTGGCGAGGGACACATCGGCTGAAGCGTTGTACAGATAACAATATAGATGAGGACAATAGTCTGAATAATACAAATAATAGTAATCTTTGCGGAGTTTTTATTTTCATTTTATTTTTCGATTTTCGGTATTTATTTACTAGTCGAGCAGATTCTAAAAAAACGGTACTCTTACTGACTCAAAAAACGTTAGCCGGTGGCTGCAGAAAAAAACACCAGCTACGATTGAAGTCCGTAGACGAAGCGGTGTCACTTGCAAAAAAAAAAAAAAAGCAAAAAAAAAAAAAAAACAACTTAGGGCGTTTTTCCCGAAAACCCAACCCCAACCCTAAACTTTAAACCCTAACCCCACCCCTAGATAAAATTAACAGTTTTATTACAAAATTTCTGGGTTCTGTTTTTTCTGGGTTAGAAAAAACAGAGCCCAAATTATTTATTTTCCCATTAAACTAACCTTAAACACCAACCCCAACATCAAACCCAAACCCTAACCCGAGTTTTTTTTATTCAAGTAACACCGCTTTGTTTACGGACTTCAATCGTAGCTGGTGTTTTTTTTTTCAGCAGCCACCGGCAAGCATTTTTTGAGGCTGGGACTTTCTCCGCGAAGAGTACCAAAAAAACAAAACTTTTTTCTTCTATTCACACCTGTCTTTAGTCTTTTTATTTATGCAGAAAATAGTATCAATCACATATATACACACCAATATTTTGCACCCGAAAAACAGGGAGGTCAAAATTAAGTGACTTGAAAAAAAATCAGAAAGTTTTAAAATAAAATAAAAATTAATTCATTGCTAAATCAACACTGAAATTTTCATTAAAATCGAATATTTCCCTGTGTTTTGGTACATTTTTTTTCAAACGGAGGGGTCAGAATTGTATTAAAAAAAACGAATTGACCTAGTTTTAAATTGAAATAGACATTAGAACTTTATTGCTCATTTCCCCTTCAGTCTCATATAGAGAGGAAAAAAGAGTTATGTATAATGTAAGACAAGCAAAGGGGCGACTCTACGGAGAGGGTGTTGGAAAAGGGGCTGCTATTACATGTTGTGATCAATTTCACACCCCTTCACTTATATAGAGAGTAAAAAAGAGAGTTATGTATAATGTAAAGACAAAGACGGGTCAAGATTTGACTTAATTGCAAATTCCGACTAATTAGAACCAATTAAAGTGGATTTTTTTCCAAACATTTAGTAATCCTAAAACTAAGGAATAATTTAGGACAAATTTTGTGTGATCAAGGTCACCAGCAAAAAAGCCTTTAGGGATTGAAAGCTCAAAATCTCAGTTTTAGTATATAATAATAATAATAATAATAATAATAATATATATATATAATATATATTATATATATTACTATATAGAACATGGCAAGCACATACATCAATTGTAGACAGTTCATAACATTACAGCGCGAGCAAATGCACACCTAAATATTT
>CM042166.1:74989291-74999291 GCA_023376005.1 Doryteuthis pealeii
AATTTTAAGCCTATCTGAATGAGGAGATTTTATCACCACTGCAATCCATTTTAAAAGCCAATTTTAAGCTGAATGATAGTATGTATTTACCAGCCCTTCCGTATGAGCAGGATGTGACACAAGGTCATTAGTTCAGGCTGTAGATCAGCCACCATTTACTGAAAAGACAATTTTAAGCCTATCTGAATGAGGAGATTTTATCACCACTGCAATCCATTTTAAAAGCCAATTTTAAGCTGAATGATAGTATGTATTTACCAGCCCCTCCGTATGAGCAGGATGTGACACAGGGTCATTAGTTCAGGCTGTAGAGCAGCCACCATTTACTGAAAAGACAATTTTAAGCCTATCTGAATGAGGAGATTTTATCACCAATGCAATCCATTTTAAAAGCCAATTTTAAGCTGAATGATAGTATGTATTTACCAGCCCCTCCGTATGAGCAGGATGTGACACAGGGTCATTAGTTCAGGCTGTAGAGCAGCCACCATTTACTGAAAAGACAATTTTAAGCCTATCTGAATGAGGAGATTTTATCACCAATGCAATCCATTTTAAAAGCCAATTTTAAGCTGAATGATAGTATGTATTTACCAGCCCCTCCGTATGAGCAGGATGTGACACAGGGTCATTAGTTCAGGCTGTAGAGCAGCCACCATTTACTGAAAAGACAATTTTAAGCCTATCTGAATGAGGAGATTTTATCACCAATGCAATCCATTTTAAAAGCCAATTTTAAGCTGAATGATAGTATGTATTTACCAGCCCCTCCGTATGAGCAGGATATGACACAAGGTCATTAGCTCAGGCTGTAGAGCAGCCACCATTTATTACAATGATAACCATTACACCAAGAGCACCTGTTTGAATGATTGTATAATTCTTTCGAAAATTAACTTTGCTGGATCTTTTAGTTGGTTGGTTGGTTGGTTGGTTGGTTTTACTGTATATCAACCCTGGTTGGGTTATTTAATGCCAAATTCAGTCTTTTTTTTTTTTTTTTTTTGAGTACCGTAATTTTGGAAGGGATTTTTATCACTGATACAATCCATCTTAAAAACCAATTTTAAGCCTGTCTGAATGATAGTATGTATTTACCAGCCCTTCCGTATGAGCAAGATGTGACACAAGGCCATTAGCTCAGACTGTAGAGCAGCCACCTAGAAACTGCAAGGTTCCAGGTTCGATACCAGCCCTCATCAACTCAGCACATGAGTAACACTGCTTGGATCTGTGAGCAAAAGGATGATGGTAGGTGCAGCGCTCCACCTCAGATGCAAAAACAATCTCCCTGGTCTAGCACTAATGAAAAGGGGGTTGAACGGCAAATACTGATGATAGGCCACTCTACTGTCTCTAGTTATTTCGCAGGTTTGAATTCAGAGTTTTCCTTCTTGACCTGTCTACCCTATTATTTACTCATAGTTGGATTCATACCTTCCCCAAGGATGTTAGTGCTATGTAAAATGCAAAGAGCCTTGCTCAGGATTTGAAATCGTGTCACCATGTCCATTTCTTACAATGATAAGCATTACACCAAGGACATCTGTTTAAATGATAGTTTCTTTTGAAAATGAATTTGGCAGGATCTTTTTGTTGGTTGATTTTACAGTATGTCAACCCTAGTCGGGTTATTTAATGCCAAGGCCTGTCAAGACTTAAGTGGAGTTTAACAGATTTGAATTTAGAGTTTTCCTTCTAGACTGATTACCTAGCCAAGGTTAAAGAGCCCAGCCTGCCCTACTATTTACCCAGAGCTTGAGGGAGAGTAGTTGGATGCACACCTTTCCCAAGGGTATTAGCAGTACGTGAAATGCAAACCAAGGTTTGAACTCGGGTTGACAAGTCCATTTCCTACCACTCTAACCATTACACCACGCACTTCTACATTGAACATTATACAATGAAAATCTCAGATCGAAATGATTATGTTTACACCAAGGACATCTTATTATAATGGAGATTGTGTGTTTTTCTGTCTGTAACCGAAACTATATTACTACTCAAGTCACAATTCCCTTAATTATTTACGTCAAATTCTCCATGATTTCATTCTTTTAAACCTTCAGTTATTAATAAAAATTGTTGGAGATTGTGTGTTTTTCTGTCTGTAACCGAAACTATATTACTACTCAAGTCACAATTCCCTTAATTATTTACGTCAAATTCTCCATGATTTCATTCTTTTAAACCTTCAGTTATTAATAAAAATTGTTTTACATTATTAATACTGTTGACCATATCTACGTACTAATAACATGCAATTGTATTTATATATACAACAAAATAGCGGTTTACATTTTGAACGAGAAGGCTAATTTGCATATTGATATTTAAAATTTTATTTTAATAAATATGTGCTTGGTATTATTGATTTCTAATTGTTTGGTTTTATCTTAAGAAATATATACAAAAATCTCGTGGATAAATCTTAAAAGAAATTTATTTATTAAGAAGAAATAACTGTAATATTATCCTTTACTTCCTATTTTAACTAAATAGTTAAATTAGGAAAATTTACCAATGAAAGAGGGGAGTAATGGAAAATGATGGAATGGTTAGTTTCAAAGTTGTTCTATTTTTCGATTATACCCCCTCTGTTGCAGATCTTTTTATCTGCATTCTTAGTCAGTTTCATTAGCCTTTCTAATTTAATATGATATTTTATTATATCAAAACTTAAATACTTGCACCCGGAGGGTGCATATATTTTCTAGTCTGTTTAAATGATAGTTTCTTTTGAAAATGAATTTGGCGGGATCTTTTTGTTGGTTGATTTTACAGTATGTTAACCCTAGTTGGGTTATTTAATGCCAAAGCCTGTCTTTTTTTTAGAACAATTGTACGGTTTCAAGTAACTAATGATGTAACAGAAATTTTATTCTTGGGTAGTATTGAACATCCTCTGATTATGGCCTAAATTCGAAACCAGGGAGATTTAAAAATGTATAAAATTGATTTACCAAAGTTTATGTGTCTGTATTTGGATATCTTCAAGATACACATGCCCGAATTTTTCATCTTTTATAAAGGAATTCTCCTTTTAAATAAGAAGCAGCAGCCAGCCTCGTACGCTCTTTTGAGTTGATTTTTTCGGGAAAATAAACGAATTTGTTTTTCATCTGAATTCTGAAATATGTTAATAATGTAAATTTATTGATAAAGTAAGTTATTGAAAAAAAAAAAGTTGATTCATTGTTAAAAAAAAATAAAGGTCATTTTTATTGAAAAATAATTCATTGTCAAAGAAAATGATTTCAGAATCCAACCTCTATCTATGTCAATTTGACTTATGTCTTTTTTGAAGACATATTGATTTTCAAAAAATATTGACATTTTAAAATTTTAAAAGCTATATAAAATATTATAACATTTACGTCATCAGTAAAAAAGAAAATAGCTGTATCATTCATACCTTATGGTACCATTAATTCTGGGTTGTACCAATTGTTTATGCTAATAATTTCTATTAATAATGGAGATTTGCTTCCGGTTTTTGTCTGTAACAAAAATTACGTCACTGCTTACGTCACATTACCCAAAATCGTCATAACAGAATAAATACACTCAAAATTTGAACATGCAACATTAGACAGTCCTCATTGTTATTTAAAACAAGTTTTAATTAATACATGACTGGTATTATATATCTATATATAGTTTGTTTTATTTTAATACATATTTAAAGTTTACATTTCAAATTGTTTTATTTTTTAATCCTTTGATGAATTTGATGATTTTACTTACTTAGGGTACAAACTCGCTGACATTGAATTTTTTCTCCCACCCCTCAGGCAATATGTTTCAAAAATCTATTTTTACATCAGTGTTTTTTATTTTGTACTAGTTTACATAAAAAAAACTAGGCTAGGCATAGGTTAGATAATTGCATCTAAATAATGGCTTTTTTGACTGGAACTAATTAATGACGTTAGGTGAGGTATTACTGTATTTCTTAATTACTTATGATGTAAAAGTATAGAAAATTGAACATTATTCTCTTCAAACTTTGTTTTCTGACCTTGGGTAACACTATGTAATACACATTTTTCTAAACTGCTTATGTTGTAAAAATATAGAAAATTGCCATTATTTTCTCCAAATATTGTTTTCATGTTCTGGATAACACTATTGTTGGATTTTGTGTAAAGTATTCAACTCTGTTACAAGATGAATGCAAGACTAAAACTAGAGTTTGGTAGGTGGCTTATATGGAGCTTTGGATTGTTCCATTATGAACTCAGGCAAGTTCATTTCCTGAGTTCTGATTGGCTGTTGGATTTCAGGGTGAGTTAGAACATGGATAAGTACCCACTCTTCAGCCATCACTTTGCATTATGCCAGCAGCATGCAAGGACTGTATTTAAGTTACAGCTTGCCTGTTGTTCTCGTCTACTAACTCGATGGTAGTTAGAACCCCACTGCGACGGTGAGTATCATTGTTTTTATATCTGGAGGATAACTTCGACAACTATGCAATGATTTGATCATTCTGACCTTTTGATGGGAACTTACAAACATTCCAAACCAGAGTGAACCTATGTGCAGTGGCAAGGAAGAGGTGACTGTACACTCTCAGAACTCCAGAACAGGAGCCTCACCACCGGATACACTTGATCTTTGTGAGCCTTATATGGGAACTTACAGGTACTACCACTCCAAACCAGAGTGAACCTGGGTGTAATGGCAATGAAGAGATGATTCTACGCTAATTACAATGGCTTACATTAAAAAAAACTAGGCTAGGTCTAGTCTGATAATTGCATCAAAATAACAGCTATTTCGACTTTTTTGACTAATGTAGGGTGAGGTATTACTCTATTTCTTAATTAGTTATGCTGTAAAAGAATAAAAAATGGCCATTATTTTCTCCAAATATTGTTTTCATGTCCTGGATAACACTATGTAACAAATTGAACAGGAGCCTCACCACCGGATACAATTCAGTGTCATTTCCAAGACATATGAATATGAATTAATGTTATTTTTAAGCAAGTATATAATGTGCTATGGGCCGGGTTAGCTCAGTCGGTAGAGCGTTCGGCTAGAAACCACAAGGTTCCTAGTTCGATACCGGTCTTCGCCAACTCAGCATATGAGTAGCACAGGGATCTGTGAGGTAAAGTAAGGAGCTGACGGTAGGTGTGGCGCCCCACCTCAGTAGTCTAGCGCAAGTGAAAAGGGGATAGACTCCCTCGCTGATTGGCTGATACCGACTTTGGGCCGCTCCTACGACTTTTACTTATATAATGTCCTAGATAACACTATGTAACAAATTGATCTTTTTTAGCCTTATATGGGAACTTACAGGTACAAATACTCCAAGCCAGAGTGAACCTGTGTCCCGGATGTTTTGAAAATCATTTCATAAAAATTTTATTTTTATTTTTTAATACTATAAAATAATGAGGCCCTGCTCGGGGATATTGAAATAAAGATTTTTAAATCATTTTTTAGATGAGTTCGAAGCATTAATTAAAATGTAATAATATATTTTTGAAGGCGTAATAATGCACATTTATGTTTAAAAACATATTTAATTTCTTTCTTTTATATATTATATAATATATATATATATATATAATATATATATATATATATATATATATAGCACCAGATTTATATAGTGTCATAATCTGATAATGGGGACTGACAAGAAAATTCCTCTAGGTCTCTTGAAATAGTCTATTATGCTTTCAACTTAAATCTTCTTTGTCCTTTTCTTCTTTATATATATATATAATATATATATATATATATATATATATTATATATAAAAAGAAAATTTTGAAAAGACAAGTGTTCCGAAATGGGATGAATTTAATTATCTATGTTTAAACATTTCGGTTACATTGAACCTTCATCAGGATGTCTCTTGGGATGAAGAAAATGATGGATGTTTTTATATTTGACAGGAGATGAAAATCTTTTTAGTTTTGCTAACNGTAATGGCAATGAAAGAGTGACTCAACACTTTCAGAACTCCAGAACAGGGGCCTCACCACCCGGATACAGTTCAGTGTCTTTTCTAAGTCACCATGAATATAAGAATGATGTTTATTTTTAAGCAAGTAAGTAATGAAGGTATACAATTTTTAAGCTAAAAATGTTTATTACATTGAATTGGCTTCATTTTTTTGTTAACTTACTGTACAGTCACCTAATTAGACAAATTGTTCACACAGGAATTTATTTGGCTGAGTCAAAAGTTTGCATTATTTTGGTATATTCTAGTTTGCAGCTGTATATCATGTGACCTAAACAGTTCACACAATAGACAGCCTGTCAGCTGGGCTTTAAAATACACCGACTGCCACCTCTGCAGATAGGTAAGACTCCTCCAATAGGGTCACCTGTTGGCAGTGAGTTGGCAACCTGTGATGTTAAGGATGAAACCCAGGTGGGCTGAGCAGTCCATGACATGCAGCACACCCTTTTAGGCCCCTCATTTTAGAGAGACACCTCACGATCAATCAGCTGGTCACATCAAGCCCTAACATGTTTTTGATAGCCCCAACCCTATTGCCTTGATGGTGTAGCGTTAGTTTGTAATTTGCCCTGGAGAGTTGTCTCTCCGGTTTAGTTTACTGGTGCCCGCTAGGACTATAGTATTTAAGCGCCGGGTTCAAACCCTTTTCGGCCTCTTTTCCTGTTCCAGTAACTACGAGCCACATGGAGTAGACACGTTTCTACTCCTTCTCGTTGGCTTTTTCCCCACTTACAACTGTAAGTCTTCACACAGCATGGACTATCTATAGTCTCATGTCTGTACTTTTTATATGTTAATCTTGTACCATTCATGAATGTGTCTTCATCTTTATTTATGTACTCCTTGTTTATGTACCCTTTTTACCTATGTACTTTGTATCTCGTCATATCCATGGCTGTACTATTAATTAAATGTTTGTCTGTCAACCTTCGCGGAGTTTTGTGATAATACAAGGTATATATAACTTTGAACCTTTCTTACAATTGGCAAGCCCCAACCCTTTTTTATCATATGTGCTAGGAAGCAGTGGCTGAGGTCTTCATGTCCTGGAAATGACGTTAAAACTCTATCTGATGTGAGGTTCCAGTTCTGGAGTTTTGGGAATGTAGAGCATCCCTTCATACCATTACTCCCAGGTCCACCCTGACCTGGAGTGTTAAACCTGTTAAGGACCCATCTACGGTTAATAGTTAAAATGTTTTATAAAAAAAACTGAGATAACCATTAAGAATGAATTTATTTCAAAAATGTTTGTGCATTAAATGACCCACTGAGATTGATATGCCATAAAAAACCCAAATCAAACCATAGAAAAAATGGCCATTATTCCCTTATTACACTTTGCTTTTAACCCTGGATAACACTAAATGAACATAAATTTTATTCCTGGATAGACATTATTTCTTAAATGCTTATGCGTAATGTTACATAATGAAGAGGCATAGCCAATCATTTTTGTAAGGAAGTGTAGTATAGATTTGAAAATAATGGTAGTTATTTACTGACATTCCACCATATCAGTTTGAAAACAAGGATCAAAACTCATGCCAAAAATTTTTTGTGTATCCCTTCAGCATTTCCTCTTTGAGGTGCCTCAAGCACTGGCAGTAAACCTAGCCCAACTCTTTTAAATTTGAAAATAATTGTAGTCAGGGGAAAAAAAACTGAAATTTTGATAAACAGATCTTGACCAAAGTTCCTCTGCAGAGGAGCTTTTGTTGGATAGAATCACATGACCAGGTGAACTCTAGGAAAGTAGATTTAGAATTTAGGAATTGAAGCGAAGTTAACCTGTTATTGTTATTCCGTGTCTGCTTTTAGGGACCGTGGTTTTTGTGAGTGTTTAGTTGAGAGATTGAAGAAGATCCGAGTTATGCCCCACAATTTAAATGTAAAGAACTACGGAAATGAAGTTTCCATAGAAAACAAAAGAAGACAAAATTGACTAAAGAAACAAACTTATATACATTAATTTACAATTCACTTTCTTTTAATGATGTATGTGTCGTACATAGTTGTGTGTGACAAGTGTGACATGTATTGTTTATATTTGTGCGATTGGTTGTTGTCAACATTGTAGCAGTTTTGTCTTTATTGAAACGTTGATAATTTGTTGTTGTTGAGAGAAGAGAGAGAGAGAGAGAGAGAGAGAAGAGAAGAGAGAGGAGAGGAGAGAGAGAGAGAGAGAGAACATTTAAAAAACGAGAAAAATAGACGAACCTGTTGAGTTGTATTTTATGTTTTCGGACAGCGTATTCTCCCTATTGTGTCGAGTTGGGAGCATCAGCTCCAACTCTGTCCAGTCGCGGAAAGAGCGTAAGCTCTCACTATCTTGTTTTCACTATGTGGTTTTTCAGTTCTATGGGCCTTTTTGTAATTGTCTACGCATCATTAAGTAAAATATATCATCAAGTATCAGGTGATTTGCAATGATGCAATATCGAATGATTTTGTACATTCCGATGGCGTACATATTTTCCCATGGAATTTAAACCATTGTTTCTATTTTTCCTAAAATATTTCCAAACTAATTTCATTCGATTCTCTTTTTTTACCGAATTCTAAACTCATGACCTACAATTGTAAAACTAGTTGTTTAAATAACTTAATTATTTTAATTCAGTCAATTCCACATGCCGTAAAAATATAGGCGCCAATCCCTATATGCTACAGCTTCTACCTGCACATGTGCAGCAAAGAATGTATTGAGAATAAAAAAAAGTACACCAGAATATGTCTGGGTTTGTCTCTTAAAAGTATACATATTTACTAACCCCTCCGCACGAGCAGGATGTGACACAAGGTCAATTTCTTCTGAAGCAGAGTTGAATTCAGAGTTTTCCTTCTCCTAGACCGGTTGCCTTACCAAAGTTAATAAGCCCGGTCTGCCCTACTATTTATCCATAGCTGGAGGGAGAGTAGGATTCATACCTTTCCCAAGGGTATTAGCGCTAAGTAAACATTCTTTAAGTATGGATGTGTAATTACATTTCACTTAGCGCTAATATCCTTGGAAAGGTATGAATCCTACTCTCCCTTCAGCTATGGATAAATAGTAGGGCAGACTGGGCTCTTTAACCTTGGTTAGACAACCGATCTAGGAGAAGGAAAACTCTGAATTCAAACTTGTTGAACTCCGCTTAAGAAATTGACCTTGTGTCACATCCTGATCGTGCGAAGGGCTGGTAAATATATATATGGACTCTGAGAGTAATGTAACAAAGGTTACTCAACACTTGTAGCTGCCACTAAAAACTGACCAGTTTAATTATATTTTATTTTTATATGAATATTTTTGTTTGTATAAATAACTACCACCAAGAGTATTAAAGTTATGGTAGTTTAAGAGTTAACATCATTTCGTGTGCAGACACTAGTTTCTGCGGTCTAGGAACCCTAACCAAAAAGTGGAAAGGGGACCTTTTAGTTATATATCGCTGCCAGGCTGGTCGGAATGAAGCAACAAACTGTGAGTTTCTATCTCTTGATATGTCTATTTTGTTGAAATTTCTGTATTTTGAGATTCTTTTAAATTTTCTTATTTGTTGTATTCGCTGTTATTAAATGCTATTTTTTTCTTACAGTTTCACGGTGTTAATTGAAAAAATTAATTACATCTGTAACAATTGTCATGCCTCCACTTTATCCAGACCGGGGCAGCCGTTACAACACTCCTTATCTTGGATACTCATCCCTTCATCTATATAGGGTTCGTATCTCTGCTTCTTGTTACATAATCTATGCGGTTGCATAAGATTATGTCGGTCCCCTGTAATTCGGAAGGATGACCCTTTTCATACCATGGCCGGGTCCTTCCATGGAAAATTACAGAAGTCCGCCAAAATACGTGAAAGTCACGTTGACCTTTTTCAGAGTCCCCAGTTTGCAATGACGTCAGGCAGTGAAATGTACTGCCGAACTGTGACTCACTCTGCATACGCGCGCTAGTTAGTTAGCAGAGTCTTAGGTGGGGATTTAACAATAAAATAAGATCAAAAGTAAATTGAAAGT
>CM042166.1:75004291-75021208 GCA_023376005.1 Doryteuthis pealeii
TCTAAATTCAAACCTGTTAAACTCCACTTAAGAAATTGACCCTGTGTCACAACTTGCTCATGCTGAGGGGTTTACTAAATATACACTTTCATCTTGGCATAATCTTATGCGGTTTGATGAATTATGGGGTATTAAGTGGTTTTGGGTGTTTTAAGGTTAAATGTAGGTATCTGAATATTCCTGGTGCGTGTTCCTTAGGTTTTCTTTCAACCCTATCTCATTTTGGTGGGTGCGCTGAAAAGAAGGCCTTCAAAGAACGAAAAAGGAAAGAGATAAAAGCAAGAGGTAGTTTTATGACTTAGGCTTTATTGAACGGAGCATAGTCTCCTGTAGCAAGGGGACATGCCCCCTGGCTAGTAGAAACGACTTCACTCAGTTACGGCCTACATTCAAATGGCTGAATTATTTTTTGGGAGGGGGGGGGTCAGTCCTTTTGTTGGACATGCGCAGAGGGGTTTTCCGGTCAAGGCCCCATGGGATTCGATGTTTTATTTTATTTTATTTTTATTTCCGTTTTTTTTAATTTATATATCCCCACAAGCTACGGGCATATAATAAAAGAAAAAGACTTGCATATAGAAAAAAGTCTCATTGTTGTTATATATAATCTCTTCTGAATCAATCTTCTGGTAAAACCATTTTTATTGTATAACATATAAAGGAGGTGATGTTATATTAACGTTGGAAGGCTTAAAGTAACCTCCCAACGTGGGTACATGAGTATACATAAAAACCATTCCGACAAAGTTATAAAAGATAACAATATTTATTCCGCAAGTGACGGAGATACATTTAGAGAAAGATATACACAAAGATTACATATACGTTCTATAAAAGGAAATATGTGTATGATTTACGTCGTAGAGAATGTCACTTAGAGTTAGCTAAATAAATAATGATAAATATCTAACTCAAGTTTTTGTTGAGGGTGGGGGTGTTGGCAAAAAGAAGAGAGAACAATGCCTTCTCGCAGGCTAAAACACTGTCATCTTTGTTGTCTTCGTCGTCGTCGTCACAATAGCAGCTAATGTTGCAACACTCGTTACTGCCGTCACCACACTTCCGGGTGTTGCCTTTTACTTATACACCATTTCTCCCTATTATCTGGGTGTCTGTGCCCCACAAACGGGACTGTTAACCCAATCCGAGCCGCCGGAATGCTCGCAGCTATCATCCGGGGCATCTGGCGCTCACATACGGGACTGTGGCATCTCGACTTCCGTGTCCGCGCCAATGTGTCTTACCTTTCGCATTCTGAAGAACGCGGGTTCGATTCTAGGTCAGTCCTACATGCCAGGCAAAGCCTAGCCCGCTTCCTTCGAGAATACGGCAAGCCTTCACGCCCGCCACTCACCTCGTGTTCTCTGGCAACATGGGTACATGAATTTACATAGAAACCATTCAGACAAAGGTGCAAAAGATAACAATATTTATTCTGCAAGTGACAGAGATATATTTAGAGAAAGATATACACAAAGATTACATATACGTTCTATAAAAAGAAATATGCGTACGACTCACGTCGTAGAGAATGTCACTTAGAGTTAGCTGATAGGTAGGGGGTAAAACACCCTAACCTAAGGTTTAGGGGTGACAGCTGCCTAGACCATCTTCACACGTTGCCGGCCTGGGTGAAAAGAGGCTAGGGAATCGTAGTTCCCTCCTGTGGTCAGATACTAACGCCACCTTTCGGCAAAACGAAACGCATCAAGGGAACTCATTTTGGACTTATATCCAATCAGACTTCGTTTTACTAACCCAACTATTACTTTAGAAATAGAGAGTGAAATCTTTAGTAGCTTATGTTTGTAGAGATTAGATTACTCTATCAATAATGTAGAATAATCATACTAAGTCCAATTACCGTCGAATTGGCAAGACAAGACAGCAAGTAGTCGTAACTTAAATACGATTCTGGTTTGCTGTAAAGACCACTACAAAGTGGCAGGATTTATGGAGCCTTAGAGGATCATACAAACCAAGCAGCCAATCAGGACTCAGGGAATGGAATCACCCAAATGTATGAGTGGACTGATCTGAATTCCCATAAGTACCAGTTGTCTTGACACTGGTTCAGTTTTTACCGACCACCCACTAAGGACACCCACTCCCATTTTAGAGGCACTGACCGGCTTGCTTTCAAACAACAAAGTGCGGAAGACAGTCGGCGGGCCTACACAATAGCTGAGGGAAAGGGGGAAACCAAAATGACCCACACTTTTTGTTTTGTTTATATGTGTTTTTCAGTTTCTTGGGGTTTTTATTTGCAATTTTTTCCCACCCCCTCCATCGCCAATCATCAATATTGGGAATTTTTAAAGTAGGATACATGCATAGAGCGAATGAGGTATTTTGGTGGAAGGGAGCTGCGCAAGGAGAGAATGCAAGAATTTTATTTTTATTTTTGAATGAATCGGTCGGTGAGTGAGCCTAGCTAGATAGATCCGTGTAGTGATATGACCAGTTTTATCACCTCTCCCCCAAAACCAAACTTCCGGCTACATGCTGAGTTGTGTGCACATGCGCTGTACCTCATTTCCGAATAAATAAAAAGTTTGTTTGGAGTGAGTGCACGTATGTGCTCACTTCAAATAATCTGGTTCAGTTGTGCTTGGCCAGTCACATTGTTCAAACCAATTGTTGACTGACTGACTTCAATAAATAACAATTCAGAGTTTATCAATCAACCTTTAAAAGTTTAGAAAAAAAAATTAAATTATAAAAACCATTCCG
This sequence comes from Doryteuthis pealeii, assembly GCA_023376005.1. Classification (NCBI taxonomy): domain Eukaryota; kingdom Metazoa; phylum Mollusca; class Cephalopoda; order Myopsida; family Loliginidae; genus Doryteuthis; species Doryteuthis pealeii. The sequence continues at coordinate 75,007,025 of CM042166.1, forward strand.
ACAAAGTTATAAAAGATAACAATATTTATTCCGCAAGTGACGGAGATACATTTAGAGAAAGATATACACAAAGAATACATATACGTTCTATAAAAGGAAATATGCGCGCGACTTACGTCGTAGAGAATGTCACTTAGAGTTAGCTGATAGGTAGGGGGTAAAACACCCTAACCTAAGGTTTAGGGGTGGCAGCTGCCTAGACAATCTTCACACGTTGCCGGCCTGAGTGAAAAGAGGCGAGGGATACGTAGTTCCCTCCTGTGGTCAGATACTAACGCCACCTTTCGGCAAAACGAAACGCATCAAGGGAACTCATTTTGGATTTATGTCCAATCAGACCTCGTTTTACTAACCCAACAATTGCTTTAAAAATAGAGAGGGACAGTTTTAGTAGCTTATGTTAGCAGAGATTATATTGTCGGGAAAAAAATATGAGGCGCTTATCTCGACGCAGCGGGGAGGGGACAGTAGCGAGCTTTAGTGGGGTAGCCACCAGACCAGGTAAATAAAGTGGTTGCGAAATTTAGTGGGCTTTGCAGCTAACCACTTCAAAAACGCGACCCACTGTTACTCGTACTGGGTCAATTAGTTGAGGGGGAAGAAGAATGTGGAATTGCACGTATAACCAACTCGCTTTCAGCTTGTACTACTGTCTTGTTCTGTCCACCCGCCTCGCAGCCGGACTTATAAGGCCTTGGTATAAACCACTACGAGGGGGTGTCAGCTTTATAAAAAAAAAGAAGGGAAATGGGACAACCCAGTCGGCGACTACCTCACAACTCGCTAACAAGTTATAAAGAGAGGGGTGAGGAGAAAAATAATTCTCACACTGTCAATAACAATTCAGAGTATATCAACCAACCTTTAAAAGTTTAGAAAAAAAAAATTATGAATCTTTATGTATCAGCAAATAGTTTGCTAAAATCTATTGTTGCTGAGAAGCAAAGAGTATCTGAAAGAAATATGTTGATAAGCAGGTAACCTTTGTGGATAAAGAAGCTGAATTTGTGACGACATTGTGAGGGGAAATTCCTTGGAGGCGGATGAATATCAAGAAAGGTTAACAACAAGAATGGAAGGAATCCAAATATCATGGATTATTCAGCTAATCTATTGGATCTCTTCATTCATGAGGAAATTTTGTTGAGGCTAAAATATGGCACACATCAATGGATACAATAAGAATAATATATATATATATATATATATATATATATATATATTATATATATATATATATATATATGAGGAAGAATGAATAAAGAAAAGCAAGTACAGAATGGATAATAAAAGATGAATCTAATCAATATCACTTACACATGTGTTTCGGTCAGTTTATCTATGTGTACACGATTCAAACTATTATTATAATTAAATAAACAAATGAAATGAAATAATATTTATTATTATCATTAAATAAATATTATTTCATTTCATTTGTTTATTTAATAATAATAATAGTTTGAATCGTGTACACAAAGATAAACTGACCGAAACACATGTGTAAGTGATATTGATTAAATTCATCCTTTATTATCCATTCTGTACTTTCTTTTCTTTATTCATTCTTCCTCATATCGTCGGATTCAATTCCAATTCCATTTTTACACACACACACACACACACACACACACACACATATATATATATATTCTTATGGTATCTCTCTCTCTCTCTCTCTCTCTATATATATATATATATATATATATATATATATATATATATATTATTGGATCATTTCCGTCCACTAAGGACGATGGCGTAGTGTCAAAAAAAAATTTTTTTTAATGTTATCTGCATCTGCGCAAGTGACTCTGCTGGCCAATTCTTGAGTGACAGTTTTTGGTGCACTTAATACACACAAACTGTGATGCTGTCTGGGGCTGCCGGCTTTTCTCTCTCTTTCTCTCCCTCCAGCTATGCATAAATAGTAGGGCAGACTGGGCTCTTTAACCTTGGTTAGGCAACTGGTCTGGGAGAAGGAAAACTCTGAATTCAAACCTGTTGAACTCCGCTTAAGAAATTGACCTTGTGTCACATCCTGCTCGTGTGGAGGGATTGGTAAATATATATATGGATCACTTTGGCATTAAATAACCTATGAAGTTTGATATGTCATTAAACAAAGAAACTAAACTTGTTGGAGTTTTTGTGATATAAGGCGTGTGACAAAAGCCTACTTCTACTTATTGACTCGCCGATAACCATGTGACCAACCTATTGACCAACCACTGCGGTATTCTGCTGCTGATATTATTATTTATACTGGCTATTCTGGCCATACCTGCACATATTGCTTCAAACATTCGTGGACGACGGATCATAGGATTATATCACTGGACCTTTGACACTACGAAGGATTCCAAAACTTAAGGACTTATTCTCTTACCAAAGGATTCTATAACCCAGGACTTACTTACTTATTTACTTTAAGTTCTTTACAACTGGCCAAGGGTGGTGGCCAGATATTTAACAAAAAACCACAAAATCTGTAGGCGATGAAAAGTTTTATTTGTTGAAGATGTCTTTGATTATTTTTTTGACTCTGTAGAATTTAGATTGATACAATTTTAGTAGTTATTAACTTTAAGAAATTCCTTCATTTTGCAATTAAATTCCTCCTAGGCTGGACCATCCCAGAATCTATACAGAACCAGTGAAAATGTGAGTTTATAATATTATTTTTATTGTTTAGGAATTCTTTTCCAGACGGAAGTTCAGCTGGAGCCTATGCGTAGAATCATGTTAATTTGGTCACTTCGTTTTAGGCTACCATTGAGTAAACTTCCGCTTGGCGTCAGCAACTTATGTTTTGTTTTGTTGGCGAGTGTATCACTTTATTGCGGTGTGGGCGCGAATTGAATTGCTGAGTTAGTGAATCGGGAGATATCTATATTTGTGTATGTAACAGCATTAAATAACCTATGAAGTTTGGTATGTCCTTAAACAAACAAACTAAACCAACCCCCAAAACGTCTATCTATAGGCGATGAAAAGTTTTATTTGTTGAAGATGTCTGATTTTTTTGACTCTGTAGAATTTAGATTGATACAATTTTGGTAGTAATTAACTTTAAGAAATTCCTTCATTTTGCAATTAAATTCCTCCTCGGCTGGACCATCCCAGAATCTATACAGAACCAGCCTGGATAGAATTGGCACAAACAGAATTGACACAAACAGAAATGGCGCCCCAAGAAATGGCGCCCCAAGGCAGCTAATAACGCAACAACTACAACGTTTGGTTGAAAATTTGTTATTTGGTTTGGTCAATCAATTAAGAAAAATCAATTTCTTAATTTGTTTTTGAAGAAAAGATCTAATTGATAATGTTTTTGAAGAAAAGATCTAATTGATAATTCAGCAAGTTTGAAATAATCTTTAATTAAAAAAATAATTGTTTTTTCAATTTTATGGCATGTCAACCCTTATTGGGTTATTTCATGCTGGAGATGTTTTATTCTATTCATTTTTGACGGGTATTGAAAATTCGTTTTTTTTAACTCAATTTTATAAGACTCATTTTTGTTAACTCATATTTTTTTCTATCTAACACATAGATGGGACCCTAACAGGTACTTCCGTTCCGGGTCAGAGTGGACCTGGGAGTAATGGTGATGAAGGGCTACACCACTCTCCACAGAGCTCAGAATTGGAACTTCATCATTATATATATATATGTATATATATAATATCTTATTATAATGGAGATTGTGTGCTTTTCTGTCTGTAACCGAAACTATATTACTACTCATATCACTATTCCCTTAGTTATTGACATCACATTTTCCATGATTGCATTTTTATTTAAACCTCAATTATTAATAAAATTGTTTTACATTATTAATATTGTTAACCATGTCTACATACTGAAACATGTAATTATATTTATATATACACAAAATAGCGGTTTACAGTAGAACGGGAAGGCTAATTTGCATACTGATATTAAAAATGTGATTTTATTAAATATATGCTTATATTATTGATTTCTAATTTTTGGTTTTATTTTAATGAATATAAAAAGCTCTTCAATGAATCTTAAATGAAATCAATTAACAAGAAGAAATAACTGTAATATTATTTTTTACTTCCTATTTTAACTAAATAGTTAAAATTAGAAAATTTACCAATGAAAAACGGGAGTAAGGGAAAATGATGGAAGAGTTAGTTTCAAAGTTGTTCTATTTTTCAATCATACCCCCTCTGTTCCAAATCTTTTTATCTGAATTCTTATTCAGTTTCATTAGCCTTTCTAATTTAACATGATATTTTATTATATTAAAACTTAAATACTTGCACCCGGAGGGTGCATATATTTGCTAGTATATATAAGATATATATATAATATATACATATAATATATATATATGTATATCTTATTATAATGGAGATTGTGTCTTTTCTGTCTGTAACCGAAACTAAATCACTACTCAAGTCACAATTCCCTTAGTAATTGACGTCACATTTACCATGAATTTATCCTTATTTTAACCTCAGTTATTAATAAAATTGTTTACATTATTTATACTGTTAACCATATCTACATACTAATAACATGCAATTATATTTATATATACAACAAAATAGCGGTTTACAGTGTGAACGGGGAGGCTAATTTGCATATTGATATTAAAAATTTGATTTTAATAAATATATGCTTAGAATTATTGGTTTCTAACTGTTTGGTTTTATTTTAATGAATATAAGCAAAAATCTCTTCAATTAATCTTAAATGAAATCCATTAACAAGAAAAGATAAGTGTCATTTTATTCTTTACTTCCTATTTTAACTAAATACTTAAATTAGAAAAAATAACAATGAAAGACGAGAGTGATGGAAGAGTAAAGTTCAGTTCTATTTTTCGATTATACCCTCCTCTGTTTCAAATCTTTTTATCTGCATTCTTATTTAGTTTCATTAGCGTTTCTAATTTAATACGATATTTCATTACATTAAAACTAAAATACTTGCACCCGGAGGGTGCATATATTTGCTAGTACATATATATATATATATATATGATATATAAACATATAATATATATATATATATATATTGGAGGATATGTACTTAATTGAAGTCATACCTAATTTTTGAAAATTAATTAGTTAATGAATAATAAATTTAGGCGGGCATATATGTTCAAATGTAAGGCTAAACAGATCGAGAAAATGTCAATCCCTGAATGTACATTTCGATCTATTAGGTCTCATCAAGAGGTTATAGATATGGGAGACTGCTCCGTGTGTGACTCGAAACCTCGACTGCCAAGCTGACAGGCGGATATTCTAACCACTACACCAGCTGGCCAATTCCAAATTCTTCGTCCGTTCTGAACTTATTTATATACCACTTTTAGAATCTCCGCCTGTCAGCTTGGCAGTCGAGGTTTCGAGTCACACACGGAGCAGTCTCCCATGTCTATAACCTTGCTGATGAGACCTAATAGGTCGAAATGTACATTCAGGGATTGACATTTTCTCGATCTGTTTAGCCTTACATTTGGACATATATGCCCGCTTAAATTCATTAATTATTAACTGATTAATTTTCAAAAATTAGGTATGACTTTAATTAAGCACATATCCTCCAAAAATTTTCGGCTAAAAGCCATATCAAATAAACACAGTGTTTATTTACGCACTTTCATATATATATATATATATATATATATATATATATATATATGTGTTCTGCAGTTATAATAAAGTCACAGAAATCTGACAACAGAAGAAACTTGTTTGGTTTAAGAAGGACAATGTTATATTATTAATGTCAATGACTTTCTCCATTGCTGAGTTAAGACCAACCCAAGCAAAATATCTTAACTCATAAAAACTGAAAGAAGTAATTTATATTAAAAAGATAAAGCAAAAAAAATATTTATTCTTAGTTGCTTGTTCAAAGTTCTTTTGAGTTACACAAGTTATTTTTGCATCATAAGTTCAGTAAGGAGAGATGTGTGTGCTAAGTTAAGGTAAAATGCTTATTGCCAATCTGCATGCAATGTGTCCAAAGGCAGATGATGTTGAAACACTTAAAGATAGGAGAGTACTTATTAAGCAGACTGCATATGTGGCTAACAAAAAGATAGACAAAATATATATAGAAAGGTAAACTGATAGAAAGGAAAAAAAAGAATGAACAAAAAGATAGAAATGAGGAAGAAGTTAGGAAAGCAAAAATCTACAGAAAGGTAAAGCAAGATAAAAAAAAGCCTAATGTTGGTATCAGCCATACAGCGAGGGAGTCTATCCCCTTTCTATTAGTGCTAGACCAAAGAGATTATTTTAACATATGAAGTGGAGCGCCACACCCACCATCAACTCCTCACTTTACCACACATATCCCTGTGCTCCTCATATGCATTTATTCTTCTCTGTGGCTGAAACATATTGCCTGAGGGGTGGGAGTAAAAAATTCAATGTCAGCGAGTTTGTACCCTAAGTAAGTAAAATCATCAAATTCATTAAAGGATTAAAAAAATAAAACAATTTGAAATGTAAACTTTAAATATGCATTAAAATAAAACAAACTATATATAGATATATAATACCAGTCATGTATTTATTAAAACTTGTTTTAAAAAAACAATGAGGACTGTCTAATGTTGCATGTTCAAATTTTGAGTTTATTTATTGAATAAATACACTCAAAATTTGAACATGCCAAAAATCGTCATAACATAGAATACATTTTTATACTTTTTGCTTTTCAGTATTTTTTCCTTCCTTTTTCTCTCTTTTAAAAAAAATTCTATATGTAGCATTTGTATTTTTTTAATTTTTAATCTATTAATAATGGAGATTCGCTTCCGGTTTTTGTCTGTAACAAAAATTACGTCACTGCTTACATCACATTACCCAAAATCGTCATAACAGAATAAATACACTCAAAATTTGAGCATGCAACATTAGACAGTCCTCATTGTTTGTAAAACAAGTTTTAATAAATACATGGTATTATATATCTATATATAGTTTATTTTTATTTTAATATATATTTAAAGTTTACATTTCAAATTGTTTTATTTTTTAATCCTTTAATGAATTTGACGATTTTACTTACTAAGGGTAACATTTTACTTACTTAGTCTGACATTTAACTTTTGACTCCAACCCCTAAGGCAGTATGTTTCAAAAATCTATTTTACATTGCCCGGGGCGTGTGTTTTTATTTTGTACTAGTGCACATAATGCACACAAATTTTTTTAAAAAATGAGGCATATGATGATAGATAAAACCCATCTAAAAGCAGAATTTGGAGGTGTATTAAAAGCACATGAGATTATCAAACTAAATAAAATGGATTCACTCAGTTTGACTTGAAAATTTTGCTTTTAACAATGGAATCATATTTATGCATTTGATATTGGAAATCAACTTTGACAACAGAAGTTTTGATTATGGATGTGTTCTAAATAGCTAAGGTAGAATTGAATAAAATCACTTTAAAGAGATAGCAAGTAGGTCCTTGTTTTAGAATACATATATACATATATAAACACACACACATATTATATATATATATTATATATATATGTATATATATGTACGTAATATATATATAATATATATATATACATATGTATAGATATAATATATATATATATATATAATATATATATATATATATATATACATATATATATATATATATATATATATATATATATATATATATATATATATATATATATATATATATATATATATATATATATATATATATATATATATATATATATATATATATATATATATATATATATATATATATATATATATATATATATATATATATATATATATATATATATATATATATATATATATATATATATATATATATATATATATATATATATATATATATATATATATATATATATATATATATATATATATATATATATATAATATATATATATATATATATATAATATATATATATATATATATATATATATATATATATATATATATATATATATATATATATATATATATATATATATATATATATATATATATATATATATATATATATATATATATATATATATAATATATATATATGATATATATAACACACACACACACACACACACACACACACATACATACATATATATATATATATATATATATATATATGAATTCTATGTTCTGCCTCAGCGTTTTTATTATATTTTCAGATATAGAGAAAATGTTTTGTTGTTTTTTACCCAAAATGTAATCATTTTTCAGAGGTGTTATTTTAAAATCTGGTTATAAAAATTAAAATATTATTGAAATAGTCATAAAGATATATTACTAAAACCTTTAAGTCCATATCTGGAAAATATTTATTCTTAAATTAGCATTGACTTGAGCTCGAGAGCCATTCTAAAGTTTACACCACAATTTCCATGTTAAATTGGCATGCACACATTTTAACATTTAATTTTTTGAAAAACTGTCAAATTCAAAATGCTGTGAATTTTGAATGTTTCTTTTTTATAAAAGTTTGGCCCAAAATGCAAGATTTAGAATATGCACATATTATAACGCAATAGAGAGAGAGAGAGAGAGAGAGATAGAGAGAGAGAGAGAGAGAGAGAATGGAAAAAGCCATTAGATTAGCATGGAAAATTTTAAGGATGAATCAACATAATCCCACATGGCATTTGTTCTATTAGTTGAGTAGTGTCAGGTGGCAAAGTGAGAGAGAGAGGAAGAGTGCGGGGTGAGAATGTTAGGTTAGTTTGGAATTATGAATTGACGGAGTGAGATGCGGGCTCTTTCTCTTGGTAGTTATGACTTTAGGGGAAAATAAAAATCTCATGAGAAAAAGAAGTGGCCTTGTGTTGTTACTAAAAACTATCAATGGCACAAGGCAAGATGTCCCCAAGCAATCCAAGTTGGTTTCCAGATTCCAACCATCAAGTAATTGTCAGCCAAACAACCAGATCCAAACCTCTCCACGTAGCACAGAAGATGAGATAAGTATAATTATAATTATAAAAGTTTGGCCCAAAATGCAAGATTTAGAATATGCACATATTATAACGAGAGAGAGAGAGAGAGAGAGAGAGAGAGAGAGAGAGAGAGAGAGAGAGAGAGAGAGAGAGATGTGAGCGATAAAGCTACAATGCCCTGTTACACTAACTTCAAAAATAGCCAAAGTCCGTCCCAAGCCCACTCTAAATATTTTTGGACAAATTTTTTTATTATACTGCCTCTGCAACACAATGAATTTTATCATAATGGAGATTGTGTGTTTGACTGTAACCGAAACTATATCACTACAAAGTCACAATTCCCTTAGTTATCTATGTCATATTCTCTATGATCTTATTTTTTATTTAAACCTCAATAATGATTGTTTGGTTTTGGTTTTGTTTTGTTTTGTTTTGTTTTACGGATATCAACCTCGGTGGGTCATTTAATGCCGATAAAGTTTTGAAATAAATCAATTAATGGATAATACAATTTTTTTATAAATAAATTTTTATATTCAACCCATAGATGGGACCCTAACAGGTACTACCACTCCGGGCCAGAGTGGACCAGGGAGCAATGGTGATGAAGGGGTGCTCCACATTCCCCAAACCTCCAGAACTGGAACCTCACCATCAGATAGAGTTTAACGTCATTCCCAGGACATATAGACCCTTAGTCACCGCCTTCTAGCATCCATATAATAAAAAGTGTTGGGGCTTATCATAAGGGCAATAGGGTTGGGAAAATCATATAGGTGCTAGGGCTTGACGTGACCAGCTGATTGATCGGAGGGGGCCTCTCCGACCGCCTGTCTAGCCCAAGATAGGGCCAAAGTGGAGTATTGCAAGTCATGAACTACTCATCCACCCGGGTTCTATCCTTAAGCATCACAGGTCGCCACCCACGGCCAACAGGTGGCTCCATTGGGAGAGTCTTACCCCTCTGCAGAGGTGCAGTCGATGCATTCTAACGCCATACCGACAGGGCGGCTCAATAATGAATAAAATTGTTTTACATTATTAATACTGTTGACCATATCTACATACTAATAACATGCAATTGTATTTATATAAACAACAAAATAGCAGTTTACAGTGTGAATGGGAAGTCTTCTAGAATTCGAACATTTAAATGTCTCAAATTAGAAAATTAAGATTAAAATTTGGCAAAAACGAAAGATTTAGAACAGTAATTCTCAACTTCGAGCCAAATGGTGCTCCAAGGGCCATATAACATTTTTTTATGGGTTAGGGCCGGGTTAGCTCAGTCGGTAGAGCGTTAAGGTAGAAACCACGAGGTTCCTAATTTGAAACCGGCCCTCGCCAACTCAGCGTATGAGTAGCACAGGGATCTGTGCGGTAAAGTAATGTTAGGAGCTGATGGTAGGTGTGGCGCTGCACCTCAGACGCATAAATGATCTCCCTGGTCTGGCGCTAGTGAAAAGGGGATAGACTCCCTCGCTGATTGGCTGATAGCGACTTTAGGCCACAATGGCGATTTTTTTATGGTTCACGCAATCAAAAAATGTACAATTATAAAAATACAATAGGACTTTAAACAATGGTGGTCGTGGTGTGGGGGTGTCCCCCAGATTGAAATAGGAATCAAAGGTTTCAATAAAAGATATTGTTATACATATTTACCAACCCCTCCGCACGAGAGGATGCGACACCAGGTAAATATTTTAGCCGCAATTTAACAGGTTTGAATTTTGAGTTTTCCTTCTCCTAGATCGGTTGCCTAACCAAGGTTAAAGAGCCCAGTCTGCCCTGCTATTTTACCCATAACTGAAGCGAGAGCAGGTGGATGCATAACTTTCCCAAGGGTATCAGTGCTCTGTGAAATGTAGACAGCCTCATCTAGGATTTGAACTTGGGTCGATAAATCCATTTCCTATGACTCGAGCCATTACACCACGGCCCTCCATCAAGATATTCGGACCATACGACCTTTAGGCACCCCTTTTTGATCTCGATTAAGAAAGAAGATGTTTTTCATTTACATCGTCGATATCCGGTTGTTTTAACAGACGAATTTTAGAGTTTTTTTAATTATAAAACTAACCCCTAACCCCTAACCGTTAACAAGCAGCCGGATATTAACAGTTTAAATGAAAAACATGCCCTTTCTTAATTCCCTGATTTTTTGATAATTGTTTTAAAATTGGAATTTTTTAATAATTATCTACCTTGGTTACTTTTGCCGATGGTTAGTTTTATTTTTAAAATGCACATTTAGAATTATATATATATTATTATAATGGAGATTGTGTGTTTTTCTGTCTGTAACCGAAACTATATTACAACACAAGTCATAATTCCCTTAAGTTATTGACATCACATCCTCAATGATTTTATTTTTATTTAATCCTCAATGATTAATAAAATTGTTTTACATTATTAATACTGTTAATCATATCTACATACTAAAAACATGCAATTGTATTTATATATACAACAAAATAGCGGTTTACAATGTGAACGGGAAGGCTAATTTGCATATTGATATTAAAAATTTGATTTTAATAAATATGTGCTTAGTATTATTGATTTCTAACTGTTTGGTTTTATTTTAATGAATATAAGCAAAAATCTCTTCAATGAATCTTAAATGAAATCCGTTAACAAGAAAAGATAAGTGTCATTTTATTCTTTACTTCCTCTTTTAACTAAATAGTTAAATTAGAAAAAATAACAATGAAAGACGAGAGTGATGGAAGAGTAAGTTTCAATTGTTCTATTTATCGATTATACCTGCCCTCTGTTTCAAATCTTTTTGTCTGCATTCTTATTTAGTTTCATTAGCATTTCTAATTTGATATAATATTTTATTACATTAAAACTTAAATACTTGCACCCGGAAGGTGCACATTTTGCTAGTATATATAAGGTGTCTACACATACAATTATTAAAAGAAAATTTCTTAAAATATCAAGACTCATGATACACAATATTTTTTGCAAAATAAAACTTGGCACTTTGTTCAAAGCTAAAAAAAAGGTAAATAAAAGTAAATGCAGTTTTTTTTTTAGAATTTGTAGTAAAACAGGCAAACCTCCAAAACTTGTTGTGTCCATTAGTGTTTATTGGTATTCATTAGTTTTAATATAATATGATATATATGTTGCATACTCATACACATATACCCATGTTGGGTACATACACAAGTGTTCTTTTACTGGAGAGAGGGGGAGAGATAGACACAGGTAGATATAGAGATTCATAACTTCTTTGGCCATTCGTGATCTCTAGTCGTTTCTATTCTTTCTGTTGCATAGCGCCTTCTTCACCGGCACTAAATAGGTATATGTTATATACTGGTCTTTTCACTAAGCCAAATCAGCATATAACGTTATATACCTTTCTTACTTCTTACTCTAGTCGTCTTCTCTTCTGGCCGGCTTTGCTTCTGATCGTCTATCATCTATCTTGGTCTGGCATATCTTCTAAGGTCTCGTCTGGTCTTCTATTGAGGATTCCGGGTCTGGTTTCTGTTGGGGATCATTCCTTATCAGAAGCCCTGTGTCATTGTTAGTTTTTAGTAATAAACACAAGACTTCGATTTATGTTGATGTTACTTTATTCCAAATCATCACCCAGACAATCTGCGCAGATGAGGCTTACATGTTGCTAGCTCGGCTTCTAAGTTCTAACTGACTCTTACTTACTTAGTATCCTTAAACCGGAAGAGGGCTTTCTATGGGGGTTCCAGTTCTCACGGTCTATCCCCAGAAAGCAAGGTCAGAGTGAGGTCAAACACTGTCACTCACTCTCAAGGCCATCAGCTGTACTAATCACCATAATGATTTCTACAATACTTTATAAAAGCATTAGGGATCTAATAATTATGTAACATTTCTCTATGACTTCTATTTCTCTGTTCTTGCTGGTTGGTCGTCCTTGATTCATTTCTTCTTCTAGGTCAGTCTTGTTGCCAAGACATTCATCAACCACAAAACCATATTATTTATTTAAACTTTTATTTACTTAACTAACATCTTCCTCTAACTAAACACAGCGCGCGTGTGCAGGTGAGCTCCAGCTAAGGCAGAAAAGGCCTTATCTGCCTGACTCCCAAGCTGAAACTGAGAGCCAACCAGGTCCCACGCGACTTCACGTATTTCGCGGGCTTTCTGTAATATTCCATGGAAAGTCCCGCTCGTGATATGAAAAGGGGCCATCCCTTCAGAAATACAGGGGGTTGACAATAATCTATGCATAGATTATGTAACATATATATATATATATAAACACACACACACACACACACACACACACACACACATATATATATATATAGAGAGAGAGAGGGTCTACAAAATAATAGAAAGTTTCAAAGATCTATAAAAAAAAACTTTTACGGTATCAAGAATCATGATAAAAGATGTTTTTTGAGCAATAAGACTAAGGACTCTGTCCAAAGCAAAAAAGATATAAAATTCATTTTTTATCACACAAACCATCTGGCTACTTGACCCCAATCACACAAACCATCTGAGTAATCCAGCTATGGTTAGTGTAATGAGAACAGGATACCCCCATGGATTGAATAAAGGGTTGGCTTCATAGTTTCGTGATGGCTCCCGATTACGACAAGAAGGTTCCCGAGTTCAAAAGGAAGGTTCCTGAATGCAAAAAGGCTCCCGAGTGTGACAAGAAATACTTGAAGAAGGCTGGAGAGCACATCACCTGAAACATTGTACAGATAACAATAAAGAGAAGGACAATAGTCCGAATAATCCAAATTATTCTAAATGAAGTTTTGGTTTTGTTTTTGTTCAATTTAATTTTCGCCCCTTATTGTAATGACCAGCTGAAAATATTACATAATCTATGCGGTTGCATAAGATTATTGTCAACTCCCTGTATTTCTAAAGGGATAACCCTTTTCATACCACGGGCGGGACTTTCCATGGAAGATTACAGAAAGCCCGCGAAATATGTGAAGTCACGTGGGACCTGGTTGTGTCCTCAGTTTTTCAGTTGGACGTCAGGCAGAGAGGATGTCCTGCCTTAACTGTAACTCACTCTGCATACGCGCGCTATGTTAGTCAGATATTTAGTTACATGAAATGTTTAGCTAAGGAAATAAAAGCTTAAGAAAAATAACACGGTCTTGTGATTAATGGGTGTCTTGGTAACAGGACTGATTGGAAGAAGAAATGAGATCGAGAATAGATACTCACAACATATATT